>VZZY01012853.1:144266-269723 GCA_013400335.1 Eurystomus gularis | reverse complement strand
CTCGGGGCTGGGCTACAAGGGGGGCGCGGGGGAGGGGGAGGGCTCCGCGGGCTGCCGGAGGGGCCGGCGGAGCCACTTCGGTTTGGGGACATTCCGTGTGATTTGAGGGGGTGTGTGGGGAAATAGATCTGCTAGGCTGTGATTTCTGCAATTGCCGGGGGAAGGGGGAATGGGGAGGAACGGAGGGGGAAAGGCTAGAGCCAGCTTTCAGCCCTAAATCCCCTGGAAATGAGCCTGGTCTCTGAAATTCCTCCCCAATCCCCCTACCCCAAATATTTTGAGAGCTGTAAAATTAGTCGGAGATCGTCTTAATTCTGTCGGCAGGACGAAAATTGCTTTGGAAGAGGGGGGGGGAGCAATTAAATATTGCGCATTTCTCCGTCTCTTTCGAATAGAGGTTTTGTTTGGGATTGATTCTTTTTTTTTTTTTTTTTTTTTAAAGGGTTTTTTCTGATTCTTTTCAAGCCTCGGTTCCCCTTTAAGGGGGAAAAAAACCCCCCCCCCCCTATTAAAAAAAAAAAAAAAAGCTCCGAGACCTTCTGTTATTCCCCTCTCTGAGAATGAGAACATCAGCTATTCAAGCGTATTGATGAACTCCCCCAAAAAGTTTATTAAGAGAAGCGAAAACAAAAGGACTAAAGGCCGCAGGCAACTGGACAGACAGTTTATAAACTAAGGTCCCATTGTCCCCCTGAGGCAGATGCATGAATACCTCTGAATGGGTCCCTTTGGAGTGACAAGATCAAGCCAGACAACAGCATGTTAAAAGGAAGGAGCGCTGTTTCTCTTTCTCCAACCCAAAGATCTGCTCCCCCTACTCCTCCTGCATTAATGTACATCTGCAGGGGGAGGAATAAATAGCTCCTTAGGATCTGCGGCCTTCGGGGTTTTTATTCTTCCACCCCCGGCACCGGCTCTTTGCACCATATGCTGCGGATCAGGCCTCCTTTCTCCGCAGCCTCCAGCCAGGCAGTCGCCTAAAATGATCCCCAGCAATCGCAAACTTTCTTCCCTCTCTCCCTTTCCCCCCCTCCCTCTCCTCTTTCTTTCCCCCTGCCGCTGTTAAAATCGCGATTTACGGCCTGCTTGTCTAGGAGATCCCTCGTGGTCAATTAGGTTTGCACAGAGCAATTTAACTAATAGGCTTTGATGGATTTTTTTTTTTTTTTTCTATTTTTTGCCTTTCGCTGGGATATTGGCCTTGTGCTGTCAGGACTCGGTGGTGGGGAGAAACACCCCGAGCATCCCGCGGAGAGGGGCAGGGGATGGCAAACCTGGCAATGGGTGCCTGGAAAATTCCCCAGATCAATGCCCAGACCTGCTGCTGTGGATCCCCTTGCTTTCACCGACTGCTCCGGACTCTGTCGTGACTGGGGGGAACAGGGGCGAGCAGCATTTGGGTAAATTTGGGTAACACCGAGCAGCTTTGGTTTCTCCTGTAAAATTGCTATGAGTGTTGGAGTGCCCTGTCCCTCCCTTTGCCTCCTCAGACATTTTCTACCTTGGCTAAAGTTAAATCAGAAAAGTTTTTGAAAGCCTTGGGAGGGGAGAGGGGCTTTAATGTGTGCTTGCACTGGATGGTGGTTTAGTTTTATGGTCTTGGGGTATTTTGTTGCCTGGACAGTGCGAAAAATAAGGAAAGAGTGAGTTTCTCATCGCTTTGGCCCTCAAAATAACTTCTAAAGGCACAAACTGCAACAAATAGCCCAGGCAGGGTGTAAACCTGAACACAGAGATTTTCCAGCCCGCAGAAACGTTTCAGTCCTCGCCTTCACATCCCAGCTCTGAGTGTTTGTGGGTTCCCTCTGTCCCTGTTTTCACATCAAGGGGATCCTTCCAAGGCGGGAGCATCTCAGGCCAGCTGCCGCGATGGCTGCGAGGGCTTTTTGGGGGCTGATGGATCAGTTGAGCTGGTCTCTGGTGCCTGTTTGCACACTCCTTAAAGAGAGACAGCTCTGAGCACTGGGTTGGGAGGTCAAGCGATGATAATAATAATAAAATTACCCTGCTTTCCCCAGCCTCACCTTCCCCTCTGCGGCGGAAGAGTTGCTATTTCATGGCTGGCTAAAGCCAAACTTCCCTCAAGGGGGTTATGCGACTTATGACCCTCTAACCTGTGTTTAGTGCTTTCCAAAGGAGACCTGCTCCTGGAGAGGTGACCTGAACGGAGACGGAGCCACAAGGGCAAAATCAATCTATTTAAAAAAACCCAACAACCCGAAACAGTAACAGGGAGGAGAAGGAACACTGAGCAAAAGAAAAAAATAACAACCAAAGCAGAAGGGTTTCCCAGTTAGGGAAATACCTGGTTAATCAGCTAAGGCAATAGTTGGTAGGGAGCTGAAGGAAGGCGATGTGTGGTGTTGGTGACACTCCTGCCACTGAACTCTTCACGAAACCAAGGAGGGCTTTAGCATTGGACAAGCGTCCCTGTTTTCAGCTGTGGTTTAGTGGCAGCGATGCTTTCACAAAGGGACAGTGTGTACTCAAGCACGCGGTGACAGCATCTTATTGCCTCAGACCAGCTCCCTCGCTCCAAGATAAACCCACACACGGGCCCAATCCCAAGGCCTGTTTGTAGGAATTACCTTGGGATAGCAATCTAGTCCCATGCTAGAATTAATCAGGCCTCTGACCCTTCATCCAGGTTTGATTTTATTGATATGAATAAATGGACCAACTGATGCGCCCACGGTTTTGCAGGACGGGGGATCCTTTTCAGCCCCTCAAGTGCAGGAATATTTTTATTATTTCCCTTTGGGGTTTCTATAAGGTACATTCTCCTGAAAGCATCACAAATGGGGCCAGGGAGAGGCAAAAAGAAACAGATGAGGAGCTGATGTGATGAAAGACCAACAGATTTTGGGTCATTCCTGTTCCCATAGTGGCTCCCTGAGGTATTCCAAAGGCGAAAAAGAAATGGGAAAACACAAACACATAATCAAACCAAGGAGCCCGTTAACCAGGCCAATACCCGCAATCCCAAAGTCCCATTTAGCTGCTCACAGGATTATCACTTGTTGCCGATTCAAAACCAGCAGGTGTTGTCAGCTATTTATGATCGCTGTTATTTATACGGTGCCACTGGTGTGCCTGGCGCTCGGCAGCCACGTACAGATGAGAGCCAACCTCTCCCCTGAGAAGATACCAAACTAAATTAGACTTAACACAGCAGCAGACGTTAATACGCAGCATATGGGGATGAGGGGGAAAAGAGAGGTTCAAATCCACACAGATCGCGCAATCTCCAGGCATTAAATCCCGCACCCGTCGCCTTGTTAGTTTGCTTTTATAGGAAAAGCAAAAGAAATAGATCCGTGTTTATGTGCGGGGAGCCCGTGGCACGAGGGCAGGGACGGAGGTAGGGCATCACGCCTTGCTTTGCGGATGCCATGGATGAATACTCTTTGCTTTCTGGGCAGGAGTGTGATTTGCAGCCGTTGTGTTCGGCAGTCAGAGCCAGCCTGTGGCGTAGAAAAGAGCCGGGGGATAAGGGAAGTGAAGCAGCTTGCCCAGGTTCACATGGTGTATCAGTGGCAAAAGCCAAGACTGGAGCCTTGTGTCAAAATTACTAAGCAGAGCCTCATCCACGGCCTTTTTTTTTTTTCCTTCGAAACCTGGTGGCTTTATGCAGGAAAATTCCCATGGTATCTGCAGGAGTTTTACCCAAAGATTGAATATGGACCTGGAGATTTAGCTTGGAAATAAAACACATTTCCAGCTTAGGCCTGCAAAGGCTTACGTTTGTGGGCGACTTGATCCAAATGAGTCATCCCATCCCATGTCTGTGAGAGGATTCCCCGTGTAAGCAAAATTGACCAATACGACATTTATAGGGATTGGGTCAGGCACCGGTAAGAAGCCTTCCCTGGCCAAAGGAGCCTCTGTGGGGAAGGAAATCAGCTCTGCAAAACTTAAACGGCCTCCTCCTGTCTTAGGCTTGAGAGACAAGAGTCACGAACCGAGGAACTGGTCGCCACTTAGCTGGCAGTGGTGTAAAATGCAAAGTAACCCCCCGTTGTTGTTTGAAAAAGGCAGGACCTTGCTGTAAAGCCCTGTAAACTGGGCTCCCCCCGCCAGGTTTTTCACCCCATCCCCTCCTCCCTGGCACGTTTTAAATGATTTTGGATTTTAAAGCAGGGCCCAGAGCTCATTCCTTCGTATTCATGGCATCAAACAAGAGGCTGCTGCCCCCAGCTGGGTTCCTTGAACTTAGAAGCAAAGCTCTACTCAATATTACCTTAATTAATTAACTAAAGAGACAATGGCTTTTGAGGTCTCACCTCTATTTCCAGGGAGGGGGCCCTTTGACAGAGCCCTGCCATAAACTAATTCCGAGTTCCAGCAAGGAGTCATAGGGGGAAGAGTTAAGTGACACTATTTACTTGTTTACCAAGACAATTTACATCATATTTGTTTTTCCCCACCTTCCATCTGCAGGACTGAAAACTCCATTGGGGGTGCAGGGGGAAGGAGGAGGAGGAGAGAGTATTATTTGCATTAACCACTGAAATCAAAGCACATTCCCATCTGAAAAATACCACTTCATAGCTTTTGGTATCTTCTTTTTTTTTTTTAATTTTAATTTACAAAAACTTTTTGAAGCTTTCCAGGTTCAATATAACAAATCTGAGCTTTGATGCTTTACAAGTGCCATAAAGAGCTACAGGCAACATCACAGTTAACCAAAAAAATATATATATATACTTAAAGGCTCCTGTGAGCACTTGTATCTCTTCTGAATGTTGTGGGTGGGTTTTTTTTTCATTTGCAAGCAAGCACTGAATAGATGTTCGCTGGTTTATTCCACTCAGTAACAGGCATTTCGTATTTTGTAGCAGCAAGACCAATATTTCAAAAGGTCACAGCGAAATGTGACCAGCTGGAAAATCTATCTGGGAACACATATGTCATATACTCACCAGTGCATCGTTACTGGATGCTCGGTCATCAGACCTCAGCAGAAGGGCAATATGATCAGTATTTTTATAGGTAGGGAAATTAAGGCAGAGGTTAGGTGGGTGTGTGTCACTTTGTATCCCATTGGGAGCTCAGAGTTAAAGAAGGAGCTGAATCTGTATCTCCTGGAATTCCATCACAGCCTCCTCCATCTTCACAAATTATCTCTGTGCGGAGGCTCAACCCACTCACCCGGCCAAACCCTCAAATAACGTAAAATGGCTTCACTTCATGGAGTTTTGTGAACGGAGTAGATCACTGACTGTGGATTTGAGGAGGGTATCTGGGGTCTGTGATCCACAAGCTCTGCACCTCCTGTTTTTTAATACACTTCTAGGTGTAGAATTTCAACCATTGAGAAAATTATTCCCCTTTCTGCCCAACTGTGTTGGTAAGATTTGTCCACAGTGGTACATCTAAGAAATTGCACGAGAACCGGTTGAGAAATATGTAGGGAAAACACAGTATTTCAGAGGAGATTCCTCATGTGGACCAGGGACAGGATCAGTTACTCCCCCCTAGTATCCATACATTTTTGGTCTGGGTTTCATTGCTCAGACCTTAGGTTGGTGCGTGCAAAATACGTTTGTGTGTATTTCAGAGCTCTGGGGCATGTGAAACCGTGATCATTCATAACCGCATCTCCCCAGTTAAGGCATGCAGTTTTGGAGGCCAGGGCTTAGCCACTGAAAATTTGGTCCTTATTGTCTCACGTCCCAAATCTGCAATTACTTACGTCCATATTTAATTTTATACATGTGAGTAGCCTAACAGTATGAAACACAGACACGATGAAGAAGATACTTCCACTACCACCTCCAAGAGAAGTGAACAGCTGAAAAAGGGACTGTTAGCTCAGTAAGCCATAAGCATTCCGCAGGGTGCAGGATCTCCTCATGTGCTTGTTGTGGTAGAGCTGTGCTCACGCAGAAGGTTTAAGGGAGAGATCCTGTCATAAACCAGCGAATTTACTGGAGCTACTTAAAAGTAAAGACTTCTGTCATTGCCACTGGATTGCTTTGCCTTTGACCAAGCTGCTTCACCTCTCTTGGCTCTGTTTCTGTTCCCACCTGTGTCTCAGGCGACCAAGGGTAGTCTCTTGCTGCACATTCATTCAGCGCTGAGCGTAACAGGGAACCAAAATGACCAAGCTGCCTCATCCTTGCAATAATAACAGGTATCACTGCTGCGCTGGTTTGGCTAAAGGTCTCCTGAAGCTGAGGGATGTCTAAGAAACATCCAAGTGCTGCAAGAGCTGCTGTTAATAATTCAGTAGGTGAATGTGAGCCAACACTGGACTAGCACTTCTTCACCATGTCTCAGAAATAGCAAAGATGTTGTACCTGTCAAGGCTTCAAGGAGATGGCTTTTAATAATTATTCACAGAATGGTTTGAGTCGGAAAGGACCTTAAAGATCATCTTGTTCCAACTACTCTGCCATGGGCAGGGACACCTCCCACTAGGGCAGGTTGTGCGAGGCCCCATCCAACCTGGTCTTCTTTTGGGTATTGAAGAGTCTGCCTCATGGAAAGCTGCCCCATTGCAGTCAGACTCCTCTTCTTGCTTCCTGCACCAGTTACATGTGAGCCAGGATCCTCAAATGAGCCCTTGCTACAGCTTGCACTGCCTTCGCAGTCATGCAGGGATGAACAGGCATTAATTGCGAAGCGGCACCGTTACTGTTTCAGGATCAAGGTTATACATCATTGTGAGAAGCGCCGCACTTCAGACTACTAATGACAAACAGTGATGTCAAGGGAGAACTCGGGCTGTCGGTGATTTGTACGGAGCTTGCCTGGCTTTGATTCCAGCATTCCCTCCCGTTGCTCGCATGTTCTTGCCGTTGAAGCCTCTGATCTTTGCGGGGGGCTCGGCGGGTTGGGCAGGATTGTCTACTTGAAATGCGTTAGAACAAAAAGTGACATCGGTGGTGCCGGTGTCACTTTGTCCCTCCTCTCTCCGGGAAGCATAAGCCTCGATTAGAGTTGTGCGACTTCACAGTTTCCATTTCCTCACTTCCCAGTCACAAATATGACAACAGAGCAAGCGACCGCAATAGAGGGAGAAAACACCTCTGGGGCTGTTCGCCGAGCTGGTTGGAATGCATGCTAGTGGCACTAGCTGAGGGAGCTGCAGGAAAAATGACTGGGCATATTCCTGTCCCATTTCTTTGACTCCTTCTTTTTGATCCCAATTACTGGTGACCCGCTCACAAAACCAGGCAACTTACAGCTTACTCTCCACATTACCGGACTACAAAACGGTAACTGCTCAGAGCTCTGGGTTTGGGACACGAGTCTGATTTGCTCGGGGCTCACCTGAGACTGACCTACTCGGTGCACGTAGGATTTCAGTCTGGACTCGAGCCAGGGACCTGAGGGAGTGAGCAGCCCACTGCTAGGAAGAGGGTAGAAAGGATGTCTTGTTTATCGGGGAAGCCACCTGGCTCCCTTTACCCAGGCGGTACCGCTTCTGAGGTACCTTGCAGAGGGGCGAGAGGCTGAGGGGACTGGAAACCCTTCAGAAATGGAAATGCCGTCCATTTGTTTATAATTTTATACCCCGACATGTAACCTGAACCTGATGGAGTCAATAAAGAATTAAACCGCTGCATGTTTCCTACCTCAAAAATACTGGAGCAAATCCAGGCCTCTTGAAGGCAAATTATTCCAAAGAGCTGAAAGGAAAAAAAAAAAAAAAACAAACCTGACTTTTTGTATTCCTTTTTTTTTCTTTCTTTTAATTTTCCCAAAGTTTTGAAAGAGTGCCCTTACTTGTTCTCCAACATCAATGGGCATTTTCGGGAGCATGGCCAGCTAGCTGCGAAGCAAGCCCCGTGATTTACAAATAATTACATTTCTTCAGAGGAGTTTTGAGGATTGAAACTAATTCCAAGGGAATGAAATTTCTCAGTCTGAGGAGGAGTCTCAGTGTGGACTTTTCCTTTTCCACTCCTATTTCAGGGAGAACAATTTTTTGCTCAGAAAATATAAGTTTCTTGGGACAAACTTGTTGCAGTTATGGTGTTTGGGTTACTAAATAACCTGTGAATACAGGTTATTTATAGGCTATTAAGTAACCTGTGAAGATATTTTCTCATTAGAATTCCTGCATAGTGAGGTTTGTCATTTTGGGGTAAAACAGACCTAGCTGTAAATCTAGTCTCTGGATTTTGTGCGCCACAAATTGAAGGGTGACGTGGAGAGAGAGGTGTTGATTGGGCTGATTAAATCAAATTAAAAGGAGGGATCCTGCAGGACAGTGTGATGCTGCTCTGTCCATCTCTTCTAGCTCAATGTTCTCTAGTGTTTGTTTATACCCAACTCAAGCCAGTGGCGAGTTGAGGCACTGCAAATGGGTGATTTCTCTCTCTTCTCCTTGAGTGCACTGGTTTAGACTGGGAAGAAAATACACCAACAAAACTATGTGCTCAGGTTGGAAGATTTTAGTGCAGAAACCACTCTTTCATGCAGGGGTTGTCCACCTCCCGGTTCAGCAGGCCAAGGGAGAGGACAGTATCTCAGAACTCTACATACATATTTATTTTGTAAAGTAACAAAACCAGAGCTTGTAGGACTGTAAGCCTGTGGGATCTAGAATGAACTGAAAATTTGAGCTACCTCCAAATGAGATTTTACATATGGACTACACCTGATCAAAGCATATGTTTAATATAATTGATGATGGCTGGATGCATAGATCTGGGAGTAGGGAATTAGCAGCTTGATTGCTCATGGCCCACGTTAGCCACAACGTTACACCAGGGTAAAGCAATCAAAGGAGACGTAGTTACCAGCAACTGTTCCCAGGGCACAGCAGCAAAGAGGTGGCCTCAGGGAAAGTGAATTCAAATCTCTGGCCCTGCGGAGGAAGAGGAAGGAGGGGGCTGGCATCCTGGCAGGACTCTGGAGAGTTTTGTGCCATCAGCCGAGTCGGCTCTGGGGCCACCAGAAATCGGAGGAGCTGTACTGAGACAAGGATGAGATGCTGCTTTGCCTTACTCCATGATCTATCCCACCCGTGTCCCTCTTCGGGCCTGAATTATGCTCCCACTTTGTCTCCAAAATCAGTGGGCTGGCTCTGCGCGGCCTCTCACTCTTTCCAAATGGCCAGACAGAAGGGACTGTCCCCTTCCTCTATCCTAGTGCCACTGCTCCTCTTGGCTCCTTCCAGTCCCCCATAGCTTCCCTGCTCAGCCAGCTGAAAGGCTGCCAGGTTCCCAGGGATTTATCCTCTCCTGCCCTATCCTATGGATCTAGAGGTAAGGACTGTGAGAGCCTGCTGCACCCCTTTTTTGGGGCCAGCCTTGCCTTTTTCCAGTGTGACCCCCACGTAACCTGCATTAAAAACAGCCTCTCAGAATGGTAAGGGTGTTTTGGTTGGGTTTTTTTTTTTTCTGGCTAACTTTATCAGTGCCCAAGCACGCCTTGAAGTGTCAGCTTGACATAATATGTAACAGTAATTAAGAAATAAGCCTCTTGCCCGGTTTCACAGCAATCATTTAGCTAAGTAACTACCATGGTCCAGTGCCTCAAAAATCACCATTAGCCCACGCCACTTATGGCCATAAAATTTCTTGTTTTCTGCTTTTCATCGGACTCACCCTGGAATCTTCGTTTTGCTTTATTTATACATTTGCACTCAAACAATGGCAATAAACCCATTCCCAGAGTGTTGCAAATCAGAAATTTGTCCACATTTTTTCCACCACCTTCCTGGGTGAAGCTGCCTTTTGCTTGGGAACGGCGGTGGCTGGAGGCAGCTGGGAGGGGGGGGGAGCAGGGTGTCGCTTGGAGATTGATCGGTGCTGTTGGAAGTCGCTGGGATGGGGCAGAGAGGGGGAGCCGGAGGAATCTGGCATGAAAAGGCAGTTTGTGGTGACAGGAGTTTCTTTTGAAAGACCTGATTGAATCAGACCTGAGGCGGGAAGAAACGGCTGTTGCCTTCATTGAGTTTTTGCTAACTTTTCCCCCCCTCCTACCACCGAGGTTTTCAGTTTAGGCTTTTTTGCTTTGTTCTGTTTTAATGTGTCCTGTACTGTTTAAGCTGGAAGAAATAACCACAAGGTCCTGCCTGCAGAGTGAAGAAAAAAAAAAACAAACAAAAACACCACGGACATCTCACTCAGTTCCTAGCAGCCCGTGAGACATATTTGCAACCATTCTAAACCAGTGGAGCGCTAATTTCAACAAAGCCTGTGATTTTTAAACTGGTACACTGTTAGGCACTTAGCCTCCGTAAATTACGATTCAGGCTCTCTGCAGACAACTCAATGGACCAGATCGGGATGCTGTGACACTAACTGCGTTGTCTTAGTTGGTACAATTTATGGAGAAAGCTGCTTGTGGGCTTATTACCACAGTATCTGCAAGCTGCCTGTCCCTGGGGACTGTGCTGTGATCTGTGCTTGCAAAGCCAGATGCTAAGCAGTTTGTCTTTAATTTTATGAAAATCTGTAATGCTCTGAACCCTGTTCTCCTCAATATCAGGCTCGTCCCTTTGCCCCTACACCTCCTGCAGGCCCAGTTCAGGTTTTACTGGGCGGCCAACTTAGAGAGTAATGACTGCTCACTCAAGCAAGCGCCAGCTGGCATTATGGAGATTTACCCCCAGTGACATCTGAATTGAGCTTTGAGTAAATGCCCTCGTATTTGGTCCACTCAACTTCAGAGGGAGTTTTGTCCAAATCAAAAGAAATAGGGACAGGGGAAAGGAAAAAAAAAAAAAGAAAGAAAGATTTTAGGACTTAGCGGTTAGCAAAGTTGGACTGCCCGGATTTCCCTCTCTTGTGGCATTTGGATGCTGGAGAAAGTGCTGGGACTTAAACTGAACTATCGACTTGTGGAGGAAAAATTCCTACTGGCAAGAACAGCCTTGTGCTGACTGACATGTGCAGGAGATGACCTACTAAGTCTTTTTCTTCTTGCTGTTGAGTTTCTTTTTCTCTGGCTTCTTGGTTATTTAAAGTAACTCTGTTAAAATCCATCTTCTCCTCGAACCCTTGTGCGAGCATCTCTCTCTTCAGGGAGACATCAAAACTCTGCTCTTTCTGCACAGGGACCTGTGTAATCTATCCCAATTATAACTGCCTGCCCTCGCTCCCTGCAACCCCCAGCCTCTCCTATCCCATTTCTTTCATCCCTTGTGAAAGAATGGCTATTCTCTCATCTCAGCCATCAATCCCTTAAACTGTCTTTCCCAAAACCTCTTCCCACCTTGTTTTCTTATCATAGAATCATTTTGGTTGGAACAGACCTTGAAGATCATTGAGTCCAACCATTCACCCAGCACTGCCAGGGCACCACTAAACCATGGCCCTCAGCACCACATCTCCACAGCTTGGAAACCCCTCCAGGGATGGGGACTCCACCACTGCCCTGCCCAGCCTGGGACAGCCCTTGCAGGGAAATTTTTCCTCACGTCCAACCTCAACCTCCCCTGGCACAACTTGAGGCTGTTTCCTCTTGTCCTACCACTTGTTCCTTGGGAGGAGAGCCCAACCCCACCTGGCTCCAACCTCCTTTCAGGGAGCTGTGGAGTGAGAAGGTCTCCCCTGAGCCTCCTTTTCTCCAGACTCAACACCCCCAGGTCCCTCAGCTGCTCCTCACCAGCTTCACTGCCCTTCTCTGGACATGCTCCAGCCCCTCAAGGTCCTTCACGTTTTTTTTAATCAATGTGCCCCCCTCAAGCTGCCATCAGCTCATGGCTGCCTGCAACCCCCCAGATGCCCTAGCACTGTGCATGGCTGCCCAGAAGCCATGCTTTACACACCAGCCACACTTCCCTCTCAGTGGAACAGCACAGGTATGATGCTGCAACATGAGGGTAATCAACGTGCAGCGGTCCCTTCATTGTCACCCTTCAGGCCAGGTATGCCGAGAGCCCTTCATGCCCAGCTGCCCTCCACTCCCTCACAGCAAATGGACACCTCAGGCGCTCTCCACCCCTTTCTACCTTCAGGCTGGCAGGAAACGAAGGCTGGCCCCTGCCGTCTTTCAGCTGAGGGAAGGTGGAGGTTCTCCTGGTCCCTCAGCCCAGGCCACCATGGGCACCAGGCCCCTGAGGGAAGAGAACCCGCTTCTAGCACCTTCTGCCACGCCCAGGCGCCTGCCCAGCTCTGATTGGCTGCGGTGCCCATGGGGGCGGGCTGACAGGGCAGGGAGCCAATGGGAGCGCAAGCCCTCCCCTGAGGGCACCTGGGCTGCTGACAAGAGGGAGTCAGGCTGGGGGAGCAGCGGAGTTCTGCCCGTTGGCTTTGGTCTGTCTGTCCAGCCGTCCGTCTGCCCGAGGCAAGGTCAGTCAAGCCCTGATTTGGGCAATTAATCAGTGAAGGCAGCCTTAATGCGGGCAGGGAGCCAGTCAGGGCGGCTGTGATGTGGTGATTGCTGGGAGCAGCCTCACCGCAGCCAGGCCTGTGGCCCAGCGGCCAGGACAGCCGGCCAGGCGCAGCGTGGTGCTACTCCAGCGGTGCCCCGGGACCCAGCGGCCTGCTACAGCCTCGGCAAGGTCAGAGCCTTTCTTGCAGCCTGTGCTGAAATTGGTGTTTGCCTCCAGGCAGTGCTCCCAGAGGGGTCTGGGTTTGCTGGTGTGTTGGTTTAGCTCTTTGTGGGCTTTCCTTCTCTTCATGTGCTGCTGTGCTCGTGTATCTGTACAGCCCCAGGCGAGACTACAGCCCAAATATCTGTGCTCCGCAATAAAAGCAGCACACAGTAAATACTGCGCTATGTTCAGCCTCTGCTTCTCTCCCCAGAGCACATCACAGGGGCTGGGTTTGCTTTTTAATACTCTCCAAGGGCATTCCTCACTAAGTGCTAATACTCACGCGCTCTTCTCTCCTTCTCCATCCTTTTTATTCCCACTCCCACCATGGTGGTGGAGCGCAGGGCAGTTTTCTCCAGCCCCAGCATTCAGGTGCATCCACATTGCTGCTGCCCTTGCAGGCTCTCTTGTTCAGGAAAAACAACAACTGAGCTGGCTCCTGGTGCCATCTGAAAATTTGGCAGGTGTACAACAAACTGACACGACTCTTATTAGCAGTAGATCCATGGGAGGGAGGGGCTGGAGGAGTCTCTCCAACACAAATAATAGAGGAAGACCAGCTGAGTTGTTGTTGGGTTTGTTTCAGAGGAAGATGAAGGGTTAGGGGAAAAAAACCCTCTCCTTGCCTTTTTAGTGAGCTCTGTAACTTCATTAGCTCTGACTTAGGGAAAGGAGAGAGCAATGATGGGCAGAAGGAGCCATAGGAGGCACTTTTCACTGAGCAAAGGATCTGCCCACGAGCACGTTTTCATCCACATGGATGTGTGGATCAGTGTCACTGATTTGCAGTCACCCTTGCAGACAATCCAGACCATTTATTTACAAATTTATTTATTTCACAAGACCTCTGCTGGCCTGTTGTGACAGATGATCTCATCCCCAAGGACTTCCAACTTCTCTGTTTTTTTTTTCTTGGGGTTTTTTNAATTTTTAAAAGAAAAATTACTGTGAAACTTTAGGCTTTTGAGTCTTTTTTTTTCTTTTTTTTTTTTTTTCTCCTCTTGTTTTATTTTGAGGTACTAGCCTATTGATGAAAGTACACTTCTTGCCTTCGGTCATGCCTGCTTTCTCTCTTCTCCATCTAGTGACAATCTATAGGCTAAAAAGCAAACTTGCCCATCATTTGTCAACCCACCAGGCATGCAGTCCTCTGTATCTCTCTTTCTGCCTACCTTCACTGCACCCCTCGTAAGTGGCAGCTACCTTGGAGCAACGTTTTCTAACTCCAGAATATTTATTAGGATAAATCCCACTTGTCTGTTACAAGACATCAGCTCAACGCCCACCGGCTCAACACTTCAGAGGACACACGATGAGTGCTATAAATGCCCCTGTCAATAGCACTTAGAAGTCACAAAGAACCTCAGAGGCACAATTTCATTCACATACCTGTCATTTGTATTTATCCCTTTTATTACTTACCCCAGTCCTGTTTCTGCTCTTCATGTCTGCCTAGACCTTTAGGTATCACACACAGAATATACAAGCCCATCAGAGGGTCTGTATATTATTGGTATAATTTGTAGCCTTTACTGTGCTTTTCACCATCTTTATTTCATAGAATCATTTAGGTTGGAAGAGACCTTTAAGATCATTGAGTCCAACCATATCCCTTTGTTTGGGTGTGTACCATTGCTAGTAAGTCATATGTGTTGCTCTATTTAAATTTACCTGGCCGCTTGCACCCAGTAAGTACCAGATGAAAGCATTTGAGTATAATTTCCACTTCAAATTAAAGCTTATGGAACAAGGCTTAGGAAGTGCTGAGAGACCAGTGCTTAAATCAATGTTTTTTAAAGACAAAACAATTCAGTGAGCATCTCTTCATGGTGAGCTGAGGAGGAACGAGGATCGGCAAGGGGACTCAGGCTTTGTCTCATGAATGGAAAAGCTTTTCTAATAAAGAATAGTGACTCATGACCTTATTTAGATAGCTTCGAACTCCTACCTTATTTAGATAGCTTCAAACTCCTCTCAGACTTCTAGTTTTTGTAGTAGAATTTTGTAATGAAGTGCTTGTGGTTTTTTTTCCCCCCCTCTTCATTTTTGTAAACCTCTTTCAAATGTTGATTTCTCTGTGGTTCTTGGGAGACCTTTTCCAGCCCAAGTTTTCAGGTTGTCCTAGATAGCAGCTGAGCTTCTGGGTACTGCCCCAGGTTGGTCCTACATACAGAATAACTGTTTTTAATGAAAAAAAGCAATGTGGATTTTTGCACAAGTCAGCCGTGAGTTAATTGGCGCTTAATTGGGAAGATTACCCTCCACTCAACAGAAGTGATGGTGCAGGAGAAAATTATGGAGTAGCCTCTGTCTCCATCAGGAAGTCTCCAGCACTGGGAGCTGTCAGAGGCAGGATACTGGATTAAATTGACCATTTATCTCTTTTGTTATAAAAACTTCTATTTGAATGCGTCAGCAGAGGGTGACATTGTGCAGGTTTGGGAAAGATCTTGAGTACCATCAACAAAAACTTTGAAGTCCAAGCGTTTAGAATGGATTAAAATATAAAGAAAGTAAGTTAGGTTTTGTGAATATTGATAACAAATTATAAGGAATTATTGTAATATTTCTATGGGCTAAGAAAATATTTTACATCGAAATATCATTATTTCTATGCCTAAAATTTCTTATTTTTATAAATACTGTTAATTTTTTTTTTTAAATATGCGCCCAGTCTAAGTTTGTACATGTTTTTGATGGAGATTCCAGTTTTGGAAGAGAAACTCTTCTGTCCTCTGGGAGTGAAATTGATCCAAGTGAAATTCCACAAGAATATAAGATGGGATAAGTGTTAGATTGAGCTTCTAGGAAAGAAAAACCTGTGCCGTTCCTCCAGGTTTTCTAAGACTGGCTGTGGATGGTTGTTAGGAACTTAACTAAAAGTAAGTGCGAACGTTTTTAACTCAGCTGTCAAAATATAAATACGCTGGATTTTGCTGGCATGTGCTTGTGGACCAGGTACGACTACGTGCTTTCACGGCTCCGTACAGCACCTCCTGCGACAAAGCTCCCACGGAATCAGCGGTGCAACAAAATCTGTGGTAATCAAGGCGAGAGGAAGATTGTTGTACAAAGGGAGCGCTGGTTTGAGATGGGTGCCTCCACCCAATACTAAGTAGGTGCAGGGCATGCGCCGCACTTTAGAAGTTTTTTTTTTCCCAGAAATATCAGCATCTCGCGCAGATCGCAGAGACACAGTGTGCAAAGCGCGCCTTTAAAAGACCCCGTCGTGGCCCGCGCGACGAGGTTCAAGGCTTGCTGGAACTTCTTGAGTTGTGTCTGTGTGTGTCAGCTGTCCCCGAGCCCAATACCAAACAGGGGACAATACAGACAGATAAGATAATGGATGAGAAGGGAGTGGAAAATCTCTCCTGTATTCTGGTGGCATTTCTAATAGCGATAGCGCTGGCAGCATTGGACCGAAAAGCGTATCCATCACAAAGGGCTGGTAAGTCCTCTCCAGCTCCCACTGTGACGCTAAAGCCGGTTGCAAATATCCAGCGCTGGGGCCCCTCGCAGTGGGGAGTGGAACGGTGGCTACGTGACCCGGGGCAGCCCTGCCATTCCCAGAACGGGGCTCGGCTCCCGCTGCTGCCAATTGGAGCCCAACGCTTGAATATCCCGGTGGGGTTTCTCCCCACCAAAACCCCAGCACATGGGGGTTAGAATTAGTATCCAGGGGGTATGGTCCAGCTCTTCGGCTTTGAGGAAGCTTCGGGTGTAGGTCTGTTGCTTACTCCTCTGACTGTCCTGGGGTGTAGTTCATTTTGTATTGGGGAGAAAGCTGTTCTGATGTTGGCTCGGCTGTTCCGCTGTTTAGAAAACATCCATTTAAACAAATTAACCCAAACCTGTTGGATTTGTAGATGGCATCTGAATGGTCTGCTGGCTGGTTAGTAGAGGGGTCTGCCTTGTTACCACTGCTAACAGCTCTGGGGTCCTCCAGCCAACTCGTGCAGCCCAAGAGCTCATTCTCTCTGGGATTTTTGAAGCATGAAATGGGAATCTTTAGGCATGGAGGAAAGTGGTGAAATAAGAAGGGCAGGCTAATCAATTACTTGAGTAATGTGTTAGAGCTGCAGGTGATATTCAGCAGAGCGATGTCTTGCAAAAGGGTCTGTTTTCACCTAACCAGGAGGTTGGGACTTGATACAGGAGTTATGCAGCACATCTGGCAAGGTGCAAGGAATCAGATCAAGTCGTGAATTTTTTTTGGCATTATAATCTAAAAAGGATCAACCAGTGAACCCAGCAGCCACCTGGGAGTCAGGACGTCCCAATTTTATTTCCAGTATTGACTCAGATGTGTAAAAGAGTTTTCTCGTCTTGTCCTGCCATTGCTTGTCCATGTTTGCTTTGGTACAGCGCAGCCCACCTGCCTAACCCTAGTTATGGGTTGTAGGAACTACAGAAATACAAATAACAGTTAATACTGTTTCACACTCTGAAACACAGAGAATCTGGACAATTCAGACAACTGCATTTTTGAAGTGTTTCAAATTTCAGGGGGAGGTAATTTCTTAATTTAGCTAAGCCAACTTACCCTGTCCCAAGAGGAAAATCTCCATGCTTGCACCCTGAATGTCCTCAGCGTGCAGAATGAAATTATTTACCAGCTGAAGAAGTATGAATATCAAAAGGTTCATTAAACATTCCAGCTAATTTTCTCTGGTCTGTAAAATTTGGTTGGGAAGAAGGGGTGGATGAAAGGGGTTAGGCTTTTGCATGGTCAGTGCTCAGCTTTCAAAACTGTACCCAGCGTGGAACTAACTTACATATTACCAGGCCCCTTGAAGGGTGAGAGATTCTCATGTGGACTCATCAGTAGCTGGAAAAATATTTTTCCTGTGACACTTGATGCACTTGCTCTGTCTGTTCAAGCTGAGGGTGAGAATTTTGTTCTTGTAATGCTTCACTGCTTGGTTTTCAAGTAGGTTTCTTTGGGTTTATGACTTTTTTTTGAAGTGAGGGCCATTAGGACCAATTTTATTTGCTAATTTTGCTCAGAATCTGTTTTTAATTGCTAATTCCAGTCCTACATGTAGCTCATGAGATATTTTTCATGTATCTACCACCTTGCTGGCCTGACTGCCACAAACAAGCTCCTGCCCCAAAAGACTGCATGTGTCCGTGCAGATCCCAGAGAGCCAGGCACACAAATCCTCTCCCTTTCGCACAGGACTAGTCACGGGAGAACCGACAATTTGCTGTTAAGAGACGTTACGTCTCTAAACAGCACAGTTTCAACTCCTGGCTCTCTGGATTTCTGTGACTGACAAAGGGCATGTGGTCAAAACTGAACTAAAGCAAGACCAGAGGCCTCTGCAAAGACCCCAGGGCCACTGGCTACGTGAAGGAGAGGACTCAAAAAAAAATACAACAGGTTTTCAATGTCTTCTCAAATCCCAACTTCGTCTTGAACTGAAGCTACTTCCTAATGGAAAAAAAAAAAAATCTCATCAAATACTTTGAAAACAAAGCAAGATCTTTCAGGCCAGCTGAAATGTTTCTTCTACCTTAGACTAAAATATTTTGATTCTTTATTAAAAAAACCACAAAAACCACACAAAAACCCCCAAACCCGAACATAAATTGTTTAAATCTATCCTGAAACACTCTCACCTCCCTACCTTTGGTGGATTCAACTGGAAAGCTCAATATCTCGACAGTTCTAACCAAAATAGATCTAGTGGCAGAAATACCTGTTCCCATCTGTGACTGACAGGCTAGAACGTTATTTTGCACATATTCAGTGTCTCCGTTTGGTAAGAGCAGAGTTCTGCTGCGCACATCCTTCTGCTTTAATGATGGTGGGAGATGTTTTTGACTTTGCTCCTCATCTTGAATTCCTAAGCAAGAAGTAGTTGTGGAAAGCTTCAGCTTATGCTGTGTGTCTGTCAGGGCACCGTTGCCTCATAGGATCACAATCCAAGAGGGGAAGAGATCATTGCAAGCTCCTGAAAGATCCCTCATTACATTATAAAATACCTAAAGAATGAGGTAATGTATCCTGAGAGATACTTGGCAGATAAACTCCACAGAGTATTGCGCGTATATAGCTCTCTGCCTCCTGAAAAAACTCCTCTGTATGGCTGGAAACCCCGAAACTTCCTTCTGTCTTGATTGTGGCCTCATGGGACAGTTGTGTCCTGCCTTCATCAGGGCTAAAGGGCATGTTTAGCACCACTCTGCTGTGGTGGTGGGATTGGCCCCCCTCCCTACACACCCCTTTAGAGGAACTGGCATCTGAGGCCCCAAGTATTTTATTTGGACAAAATATGTTCTAACCTTTACCGCAAAACTAAAACTTCAGGGCTGTGATCTGAGTGGAAATGGAGGCTGTGGACCCTGTGTCGTATCCAGAGAGCCTAGCGTGGCTCTGAGCTTGATGCAATTCTGTTCTCATGGAGTGAGCTGCCTCTTTTATTTCAGTGGTATGTTCACTCTGGAGCCTAGTGATGGAAAGTGTCAGCAGAGGAAAATGTTTTGTAGCCAGCGCTAACAGGCATGAAAGTTCACCGGTACTTCTGTGGTGATGCTGTGCCTACTCTTCTGGGAAAGCATCTTGTTACAGTGTCAGGAGTAGCAAAAAAACTGCTACTGGGCTTCAGTGTCCCATCAGCAAAACAGTCAGAGGGCTGGAAGTTGTGCTGGGAGCACAGCTGAGGCTCTGTCACTGATGGGTACCTTTGAGCACCATTGGATCATCAGCAGCAGCGTCTGAAGAGGTGGTGCGTTTGGTGTGTTTGCTCCCATGTGCCTGCTCTGAAGCATATGTCCACCAAGCAGGAGACAGGATGTAGTATCGAGCAGGTGAGCACAGGTTCTGGTTTGGCTATTGGGCTCCTGTCCAGTTTGCTTCTTGAGGAGAATCCCTGGCCCAGGGCCTATAGTGGAAGCCATCCTACAAACCTCTTGTCCGCTGGTGGCCAAGAATAAAAGGAGAAAGACGCTGAACGGTTACTGAGACAGCAGGTAGCAAATCTGTGATGGTGTCTCTTTTTTTGGCTGCCTTGCCCCTAGCTTGTGCTAACACAGCCCCCTCGCTCGCCGACCTCGCCTTGCTCTGAGCCACCTCCTCCCCCCCTTTCCACCCCAAGCTTATTTCCCGGCCACTGGAGGTTTTAATATTCAAGCCGTACCTTCCACATGAGCTGTGCTGAAGAGTTGACGTGTCGGAGTTTATTGATATCACATCGGGCTGCGCAGGGCTGTCAGCTGCACATTCAGCCTTTCGCGACCCCCTAAGGTGCGGGCTCTGGCAGCTCTAAAGGAATCTGCACAAAAACGCCTTTTTGTTTTGTCCAAGGTGAGACAATGCGAACAGGGCCCTGCACCAGATGACAGGGCTGATAAAGGAGCAAGCGGCGCAGGGATATCTTTCTTTCTTTTCACTCCTTCATTCAATCCTTCTTTCTGTCACTTGCATTCTCTCCTCCCGATACTTTTCTTTCTTCTCTTTCTTCTCCTGGCTCGGTTAGCAGAGAGCAGCAAAGACAAGCAGAGGAGTTCAATTGCAGGCGAATGTCACAGTCCAGCTTCTCAACACATTTTCAGTGGCAGCCGGAGTTGCTGTTGGCCAACTTGACGAGGGACACGCTCTGCTTGCGGGTCCTTTTCACCGCTCTTTACAGTCACGTACTTTGGTGTTTTCTCTGCATGCTGAAATGAACGTAAAGCTGGGAGTTCGTGTGTGTTGGGAAAAAAATAGGCAGGAGAGGGGTGTAAATACAGAGAGAAAGATGGAGATGCTGGTAGGAGTGCAGTAGAGAGAGCAGGAAACAAGGGGAAGTAGAAGAGAAGCAAGAGAGGTTGTGTGTGTATATATATATATAGGTATCATATGTAGATATAAAAATAAAAAAGCATATGGACACAGGAAAGGGAAGGAAGCAGAAGAGGGGAGTAGGAATCAGATGTGCTCCAAGGACAACTGCCGTAATGACTCTTGCTGCATCCCTCTGTTTTCACAGACGGCAGAGGACAAAGTAAAGGAAGGGAAGTGGCTGCTCGTGCCCGCTCCCGCACACCTCTTGGCTTCAGGCGGTCGGTTTGACATTCAGATAAATGAAGCAGGGCTTGCAAACAGCAGGAGGAATGTGTTTCTCATGTGTGGTTAAGTGGTCTCTGGTGCCTCATTCTCACGGGCTGGTTTTTCAGGATTGGGAAAGGTTTATGAGGTTAAATTTGTTTATCTTTCCTGAAAGAGTCTTATATTGAAAGGTCTTTAACTTGACGTATCCAGCCAGGGAGGCCCAAGGCTGGAACAGCAGAGGAACTACAGGACAAGATTAAGGGCCGTTGGCAGAGCTATATAGGGGTTGAGGATGAAAATAAAAGAGGGTGTTGCAAATTGGGATGGAGGAGCAGTGATAGAGCTGTGTGGGGACCCCAGGGTAAGAATAGCAAGGCAGCTATCGGCCAAGATTGAGATGTGCTGGCAGAGCGCGTGGGGCCCAGAACTGGAACAGAAGGGGTGGCAGTACTTCAAGTACATGAGCAGAGCCGTGCTGGGTCAAAGCCAGGGGGAGCAGAGGTTGTCACAGAGGAGAAACTGTGAAACCTGGGTTTGTGTGCCTCGCTAGGATGCTAGACCTCTGAGATGGCACTTCTGCACCTGCCTGGTGGTCTGATGGACGGGTTCCACCAGGTGGAATCCAGCCCAGGTCTAGAGAAGGGTAAATTTGCTTAGGTATCACCAGCATGTGAGGTGCAGCTATGGTGCTTCTGCTCAGTCAGCTTTGGAAAAATTACTAAGTAAAAACTACTGGACTAGAGGAAGGACGGGGGATTGGGTCTGGGGTAGAAGCACACACATTCCTCAAGATGAGAACTGAGATATAAGGTAAAACTGCCCAGAGATGCCTGTCAGCTGGCTGGGGTCACTTCTGAGCCTCTCTCCTGTGGATCTGAGTGTTATTTTCACAAAGGTGTTTGAATAGTACTTTTCTATTACGATATTTGTCCCTCCAGGCGCCCTTGGAGAGTGGTTGTAATGCCCATGGGGAGCAGTTAGATGTTGTATAGTGCTCACAATGAGGAGGAAAACTGTTGTAACAGGCTTCTGGAGGTTCACCCCTTTACTACCGTGGCTGTGATGTTACATGTGCTTATTCCTGGGGGAAACGGGCACGGCTGGGGCCTGAAGAGTGGGCTTACAGCATGCTGGGCATCACTGGGGTTTCCTTGCATCTCCTTGGCCCCTGCTGGAGCTTCAACCTGGTCAAGTGGGTGGGAGTCAGGGACTCAAGGTGAGCACTGGCACAAGAGGCTGGTTGCTGAGTTGTGGCCATGCTGTGCTGCTGCCCCGGACAAGTGCTGAGTACCTCTGCCAGGAGCAGTGCTGAAAGAGAACACCGACACCAAGCTAAACATGTACACTTGGTTACTGACAGATTTTTGAAAAACCCTACTGGTTTTTCAACCCCAGGTACCATATACACACTAGTCCTTCTTGCTTGGATAAAGGGTCTGTCTTCACGCGCTGCAGGCCAGGTAATCTCTCTTGGGTTTACCTGCTTCTTTAATGGGTGATTCAAGGCAGTTATCAAAGGATCCAGTCTCCCATCCTTAATGCTGCTAGGCTTTCAGCATCCTGGGCACCTATGCCCTCTTGTCCTGTGCTGCTCAGACCCTCGAATGGGACCTGTTTGCGCTGCTCCATCAACTTCCCTGCGTCTATGAGAAATTGTTTTAAGGGAACCGGAGAGATGAAGCTGAAAAGGGGAGAAACCAAAAAAAAGGCAAAACTCCAGAGAAAGTGAGCAGACCTTTTTTTTTTCTCCCTGCCTCTTTATTCCTCCTGTATCCCAGCTGGTCTCCTTTTGCTTCCCCGTTTTGGGAGCACTATTGATGCCTCTCTAACTACATCGTTTCAATTCAAGTAGAGGAGCCAGCAAGCCCCTGCGGTCCCTCTCGTGCGGCCCTCCGCTGGATCCTGCGCCTGCCACAAGCACGCGGCTATGAATATTGAAGTGAAAAAGGGGTCTTTTATGGACTTCACAGATGTGCTGGGGAGTTGGAGCAGGCCTCATTACCTCGGGGTTCTTTAAAAGGCCAAACAAAAGCCAGAAGAAAGAGTGTTAGGGGTGGAGGGGGCAGGGAGGCGAGAACTAGAAAAAAGTTGAAAGAAAAGAAAAGACGACTGGAGTTGATGGATATTCCATCTGTTTATGTTCAGGCCAGTGCTGGGAATTAACAAAGGCTGTTGGAGACATAGGCTCTCTTTTGCCCTCCCTCCCTCCCTATCTTCCTCCAAATGTTCTGGATGATTTGGTTTTGTTCGCTGCTCACAAGGATCAGAATATGTTGTGGTTTTTGTGACCATGTGTCTTTCCGTGGGGGCACTGCAGCTGGTACCTATGCTGCCAGACCTTGATTTGCGTTCGGATTTGCTGACGCCCTGATGTCTCTTACTACTTTCACATGCAGAGTAGATGGAGCCTCCGGGGCCAGATCCTTCCACTGAGATAAATGAGTCCAGCTTCTTGGCTTTTACCAGAACTGTGCTGGTGAACGTCAGCAAAGGCCTTTGCTTGGTCTGCATGCATGGCATGGATTATGAAAGAGCATCTGGCTAGGGATGCAGTTCCTTCTTCTTTGTAGGCTTGGAAGAACCTTCATCTAGTTTAGCTTCCAGCTTCAAGGCAAAGATACATTTCCAATGTGCGTTTGATACCAAGAGGAATGCAGAGAGAGCTGTTGGCCTTGTCTTCACTAAGTGCAAGGCAAGAGGCTTTTGGTGGTGGATGATTGTTCCAAGGAAACCAGGGTCTCTCTAGCTTTGTCTTTCTGAAATGGTTAGTGCTCCATGTGTCATTGAGCCTATGAACCTGGCTGGAACTGAGCCCAGGAGGCTAAGATACTTTTTCGAGGAGATGTAGGGATTTTTACAGGGGAAATCAGAGGGGAATTTTGCACCTCTGTGCATCCCAAGCTGGCACTCCAACCAAAGAGAAATGTATGGTTTTTTGTTTAGAGGCATATATGTATTTCATGGCCAAGTGCCAGGTGAGTTACTCCTATGTAAGAGTTTTCTTAAAATCCCCAAACCAATCCATAAATTAGGAGGCAAATTCTGGCAGAGCTGGAAGAAAAGTAAGTTTTGGGTGAGTGCTCAGGGAAGTAGGACAGCCTGAACCAGGTAAAACTTGACACGTTGTGTCACCTGTGAGTCTTCAAGCCCAGCATGTGAATGTGGGACTCCTCCTGGGTGGATCTTTGGGATTCAGACATGGAGAATTCATTTGATGCCTTGCTCCAAGCCAGAACAGGTTGTGTGGTTCTCACCATGATTGTCCTGTCACCCATGCATGGGGAGGTGCACACACTTGGACACCTTTTGCATGTCCTCCCTTTTAAATGATTAAACCTTCAGCTTTCCTTTCTCCCTCCTTCCACACAGGGTCTCGTTCATTCAGCAGAGATCTTGACATGATGAGGGAATTATCCAGCTGTGAAACACCTCTCTCTTTGACCCCCCCCCCATTCTATATTCTCCCTGCACAGACAGACAGACACACACACACTGTCTCTGCCTCCCTGTTCAAGAGCATCAGCTCCACTATGAGTATTATTTCTAGGTTGTAAAGCCCACAATGGACATTACCTCAGTCTGTGGTTTGGTTACAGCTGGCCAGTTCAGTGCCTGAATAAAAAAAAAAAATACAGAAAAATACCCAAACCTTTATCTCCTCAGGCCCCTACACTAATGCTTTGCTGAACACTGCAGTCCCCAGCTGAGCTGTAAATGACTTTTTCATTTTCCTAGGCCTGCTACCCGGTCTGCTTGGTATTCAAGGGCACCCCACCAACAGGCACTATCATTCTGCTTGGGCCGAATTACTTGATTAAAACGCATATCAACTATTATGTGATTCGTTTTCTGCCGCTGCTCCACACCACAGCCCTCTAAACTACGTTAAACTGTAATACAGCCACGCAGGCACGAGCAAATGCTGGGGAATGGGGAGTTTACAGGTTGGAAAGGGGAGGGAGAGGGAAACCCAAGATTTATTGTATGTGTTGTGTCGATTGTTGGGGTTTTGTGTCTGGGAGTGTGCTTGGACAGGGGAAAGGGGAGGGAGAGAGGGATCTGAAACACCACTGTCCCCCTTTGCAGTCCCACATGCTGTTGAATAGGTTTGGAGGTGAGCGGGGGTTATTCTGCACACATGCACCTCTCAGGACTTCATCGTTTTCGAAGAAGGGGGAGAAAAGGGCATTCTGGTTTTCATGATGGAAAGAAAAATCAAGGCAATACAATTCTGTGCCTGCGCCGCTGCGTCGCCCTTCTCTCAGGGTGTTCGTGTCTTGTTTGCATTTTGATGGGTTTTGTTTGCTTCTGCCAGAGGGAAAGGCAGATGCTAAGAAGTCAGGGAGAGTTTCAGCTCTTGCTTCTGAAGCCATTGCCTGACTGCAGGGCCCAGCACAAGGGACATGCTTTGTGAATAAATGGCCGCGTCTCGCTGGGCCTTGTTCATCCCACATCCTTTCAGGGGAGTAGAAAGTGCGAGGTGTGCAGTCCCACGCTCCCTGCTCCAGCAGATGTGCTGTAGCTGACATCCTTGCCGTGGATCTCCGCTATAATATTTCTTATTATTTCAGGCCCTCATGACAACGTAACCACAACTGGGAGATATTTTCAGCCATAAGATGAGTACTCCCCATGTCAACATGTCTCCATTTATGAAGGCAGTGTCAGGCAGCAAAAGCATCATGTGGCAGGTGAAGCCTGCTCTTCTCAAGGTCGAGAGACTCTTTAATTGTCCTCCAGCATCAAATAACTTGAAGCTGTATACGTTCCTGAAGTTTAGGTACATATGGGACTGGGAAAATGTGCTTAGGTGCTTCCACGCAGGGGCAGCTGTTGAGGCCACCAAGTGTTACAGCCTTGGTGGATGGAGAGCAGTGTGAAGAAGGGGGGGAACTCGTGTGCGGCTGTAACATGAGGGTGCTCTGATCTTGCTGGTACCTTCAAAGTGAGATTTTCTTGCTCCTCTCACGCCGTTAAATCCAAGTTCCCCTGTGGCTGCATTAGCTTCCCAGCCAGTCACCTCCAGAGCTGGTTTTGTGGAGCGTTGTAGTTGCTCCAGCCCTAAACGGGTGAGTTGCTAAAGCCCGTTGCAGCACAAAAGGTGCAGTTATAGCGAAGCCATTCACAAAACTGTTCCCTTCCCCCTCTTCATCTCTTCCCTCCATTACACGTTTAATTTTTAGGATGGTGCAGCTGGAAGCAAGAGAGAAAGAGAGAGAGGAAATGAGATGAGAAATACTGAAGGAGGGAATGTGCAGCTCCCCTTTACCCTCTAACAAAATCCGATCCCCACTTTAATGAATGCGTTTTCATGTCTGGTCCTGTCTGCCAATCCTTCCAGACGGCACCAAGGTGCTTCAAGACAAGGCAGCAGGTCCTTGTAGAGCATCAAGGGCTCAGTCTGAGCCTGGAGGGTCTTGTTGTGGCCGATTCTACCTAATCCTGTTGATTAATTTAACTCCAGGGCTAAGAGGCGCCCAGAAGCAGTGAATGGAGGTGGAGAGGAGAAAGACAGAGGGGGAGGAAGGGAAATAGAGGAGTGAAGGGAATGGGGAGAGGGAGGACACATCCATAATTAGGAGGGTTTCTCTTGTTCCATTCTCCAAGGTCCAGTCCACTTCTATTCCTTTCAAACCCCTCCAGAGAGCTCTGCCCAGCTCTTGCTAATTGTACCCCCAGCCGGAATCAGCAGCATTATTCAGGAATGTGAGTTTGTGGGCCATAATTTACACATTTCCTTATGCTAGAATGGGTCTCAGGACAAGCCTGGGCCTTTACTTGTCACCTTTCCGATGCAGCCTGCACACGTGTTCTGGCTGCACTCATTTCCATGATGAGAAAGAACCATTTTGGTTGATTCTGTTTTCCCCAGCTCACCCTCCCTGAAGAGGTGGGACTTGACACTGATCCACGCAAACCTTCAGCAGGTCCCTTCACAGAGCTGTCTTTCCCTTCTTGCACGGGCCGTGTTGTATCTCTGCTCCAAGAAGGTGCGGGAACATTTGAACAGCCCCCTCTGAGCAGAGGGAAGAGCTTTCAAATTTTCCCATTGACAATGTTGCTTCATTCCCCTAACAAAGCCTCTGTCTCTTTCTTTCTAAGACTATTGCAAAGCAAAGAGATTTGAGCAGTTTGGAGTTTTTTGTTCTGAGCTACAGAGCAGTTACACTAAATAAGAAAGATGGAATCACTCTTAAAAATTAAAATAGAGTGGGATTGGTGTGCGTGTGTCCTGTAATACACATGCTTGACTCTTAGTTATTCCTTTTCTCCAACTCATCCTGCCACGAGATTTTTTTTTCCCCTCTGTTCACCTCTCCGTTCTGTTCTTTTCTGTCAGTCTTCAGCCAGTAAGATATCCTGCGAGAGCTGCGTATCGGACAGCTCGCTGTTTCCCATCCTTCATCACAACCAGCTATTGGCAAGCCACACAAGGAGCTGCTGCTAAATATCTCTCCACCTTTGTATTTACAGGGTGTTCACTGCTGTCCGTGCTGAGTAACTAAAATGTTATCAGCGCATGCGAATGATTATTTCTACGGCAGTAGCCCCATTGTGCTGGAGGCTGCAAACTCAGATTTCCCCCCTGCACATGCTACACGTCTGTTATTCACAGAGGGATGTGGGGCAAAAAATGAAGCATTCGGTTTATGGATGAATCCCCCTGGACTTGCCTAGCGAGGGAGTCTCCTTGAGTTACTCCTGCAGCTTGCAAAAACTTATTGCACAGAAACTTTGTGGAGATTATGGCAATGGTTTGTCCAGGGAATTTCTGTTTAGGAATGGAAAAGACCTGTTAGATCCTTGAGTTGCATCTTAGGCAGGTAAGGGAGAGTGTCCCCTGGTAAGAGGGGATGCAGGAGATAATAGGCTCGTCCTGCAGCCTGTCTCAGCTGAAGGACTTTCCATAGTATTTAATGACTCTGTGTCTGACAGCAGCAGCTGCATCGCACTGAGACCAGCTGGTTCCAGACATACCCTGGGATTTTCCTTGCTCTCTTGGTTTCATCTTTGTAGTCGTGTTGTTGGAGCCTTGGACTTGGCACGAGGAGCTGTGGCTTCTTTTCCCAGCTTTGCTCCTGACTCACAGGGTGACCGTAGGTGGGTGACTTCCGCCATCCCTGCCACGGTTGTAAAATGGAGATAATGCCAGTCAGGAGCTGTCTGGAGACTTGTGGGTAGAAAGTGTTACATCAGTTTATGTGGCAAACCTTGGCTCTCCACTCTTTTAACCCTGTAGCCAGCGTGGTGGCCAGCACATTCACCGGTGCTGCTGCAAACAGGACGGGTTGTTACTCATGACAGTCAGTTCTCCTCACCCAAAACTTGGTGGCCGAATCCAGGATCCTCAATAAGGAGCATAAAGCTGTTGAAGAAAGTTTGGCTGTTTTGCCATCCAGGCTTTTGCAGCAAAAAAAGTGAGCAAAGCCACCGTAGTACTTGTCAAACAGGTTGCACCAACGGACAGTTCCCATGCTGAAGAGCTCGCAGGCTGACAGCTGCTCCTCAGCCTGCATCCTAGCCCTCCAGAAATGCGTATTTACTATAGAGAAATACAGTCAGCTGCAGAGTTAAATGACAGTTATCTTAACATATTTTCCTTCCCCTTCCTCATGCTGGCCTTCTTACCTCCTGGACCAAAACACACCTCCATCCTTATTTGGGTTTTGTATCAGTTATTTCCAGAAAAGACAGTAATTAAACCAGTGATAGTGATTTTAGTGATTAACTTAAAGAAATTTACTGTATGCTACAGGTTTCCAGATGTGCTTTTGCACAGCATGGTACTCCAAGGTCCAGATGTGCTTCTACCTGCCCCAGATCACCTGGGACCCACATGCAGAGGGCTGTTATTTTCAAGTACAGATGTTCCTTTTACACCGCTTGAGAGTTTGGACCTTCCCTGAAAATGCACATAACCAAAAAGCTAGTTTGGTAACAAATTTCTGCTGTGTACGGGGAAACTGTCTCTAAACTGTGGGATGGATGCTGCTCCTCTGAAGCCAACAGTGAATTTCTCACTGGCTTTAGTGAGAAATAAAGGGTTCTTGATTTGAAAAGATAGATGTGTGTAAAGACCTTGTGTATTGATAAAGCCAAAGCTAGAAGAAGGGCAAACCTCTTAAGGTTGTGTGTTTGCCCCCAAAACAAGCCACCCACTCCTCTGCAGCAGTTTCTCTGCCTCCCGCACAACTGAGTTCTGACACCGCGGCCTCCCCGTGAAGCCCCAAGACATAAAAGCATTTTTGTATTGCGGCAAGCTGAACTCGATGGCATTTTGTGGTGAGCTCAGTATAAACAAGTGAGCTCCAATGGGATATTTGCCTCATACTCCACAAACTGCTGCCACTCTCCAGCAGCTGTTGGGGAAATCACAGCTGCCGTTCCCAGCTCCAAAAAGAAAAAAGCAGATTTTTGGATGATGATAGTATAGGAGCTGGACAAAAAGAGAGGGCTGAAAAACGCTGTTAGTGACTTTAGGGAACTTTCTCGTCAAGATAAGCATGTAGAAGTTCTGCTTTAATCCTAAATTAGCGAAGGTTTATAGAAAAATAATTTCTCAGCGAGCACAGTGTTTAAGCAGATTCTGCCTCTCGGCCTGTCTGTCGGGTTATTCTGAAAGACAGCAGTTGAGCTTGGAGGGAGAAAAATGAGTGCAGGTTTAAGGAGTCTCCTGCTTTCATGAGAGAGAAGGAAAAGGTGACAGAGGCCAGGTCTCTCACCTAACTGAAAGGTTTCATATATCATATTCTTCCCTTTCTGCTGCCATCAACCTGTGGCACATTTTTCACTGTCCCAAAAGCAGACACAAAGTTTTGGCCTGGCTGAGCTCGTCCATACATCAACATCTGCCCCGCAGGGAACTGATAACCTGCACATTGCACATTTTTGAAGCCCAAGCTTTGCTCCATGAGAGGCTTCTGGTGAACACTGGAGCCACTGCTCTCTCTTCTTGTTGTGTCCCCTCTAAAATACACTGGGTCTGACTGTAGACCTGGCAAATATCAATGTAGCACCTTTTGCTTTATCTCCAGACAAAAGAAAACAGAGCAAATTTGGGCTTACTTATTCCAGCTATACTTACGTGAGTTTGGTAAGGACCTCAGGAGGCAATAGATGTGGTGCCAGGCTCAAGGCAGGGAGAAGGGAAAGGCAGAAGTCAAGGGCAAGAGAAGCTGGAGGAATTAAGTGACCAGTTAGACATTGGTGAGGGACTTTCATGGACTCTTAATGCTCTAAGAGTCTGGCCTTGTGCAAAACTCCTGCTGAAATTTGGGAATTGAAGAGAAGAGGAACTGTATCCTGTGGGCAGCCCAGCTCAGAGGTCGAGCTGGAAAGGTCTTTCCCAGCTGTAAAAATTCCTAATACTTCTTTATTTTTCTTTTCTTCCTGAGATGGTTTAAAAAAATTGGATTCTCAAACACTGATACTTGACAAAACACTAGAGGAAATGAGGCTGCACCAGTCAAAGCCCCGTGCGTTGAATTTTTGTATGCGCTCATTTCAGCTTCTACGTCTTTTCAGTGTAAAATGTGCAAGTCTGAAACAGTCACTTCTGATAAAAAAGGATATTTTCTTGAAATAAGTCAATAACTGGAAATTCTTTCACTGCAAAAATTTCAGGAGCGGACATGGAACCGTCCCTTTCTTGCAAACAGTTCTCATTTTGATAGATGGGCTTTTTACAACGTGGGGACAAAAAACAGTGTCAGAAAACTACAGAAATAGTAGATATGTTGTTTCGATGGACACCATCACAGTAGATCTGAGCTTGTTTTGCTGGGCTGCTTAACTCTTCCTTTCTCCCTATGGCTTTTAACCACACAAGCCTCACCTCCTGCTTTTTCCCCACCCCAGGTAACAGGCTGGATGAAGGCTCTGATGTCGAATCCGAACCAGACCTGCCCTTGAAGCGCAAGCAACGCCGCAGTCGAACCACGTTCACCGCTGAGCAGCTGGAGGAGCTGGAGAAGGCCTTCGAGCGAACCCACTACCCAGACATCTACACACGAGAGGAGCTGGCTCAGAGAACCAAGCTTACCGAGGCCCGAGTTCAGGTAAGGACCAGAGCCAGCGCGTGGCAGGTCAGCCTGGTGGCCCAGCTTCTTGTTGACCTTGGAGAAGGAGATGGCAGTGCTGGGGATAAGGGTGTTGAAAGGTGGTAACATGGATGTGCTTCTTCTCTGGAGCAGCATCCCATCTGAGATTTATATCTGGTTCTGCAGATTCCCACATTCCCATGGATTTGCAGATATGCCATTTGGATTTGGCCCGTTGCAGAAGTACCAGCTGGAGGGTTTCCATCCAGGTTGGGACCAGGAGCCAAACTTTCTCTAACTTGGCAAGACATTTAGCTCTGTTTGCTGCTGGAGGAAATTCCTCCATTTGCCTAGAAGGAAGCAGTGTGTGTACGTGTTTGTATTTGGTGTTTTAGGAGCAATCACACCATTTACCAACCTTGCCCAGGGGAGCAGATCATATTTTGCAAAGTTTGCAAGTTCTGTGTGTGAATTTTCATAAAACTTTTTTTTCCCTTCAATCTCCAGAGAGCACAAAAAGGGCGGGAGGAGGGAAGAAGAGGGGAGGAGCAGGAAGGGAGGGTTTGGAGCCGGGGGACTCTGACATCTACACGATTAATAGCCCTTGTGGGAACTCCACACAGAGACCCTTATGTCTTCCAGATAAAGGCTGGGTCAGCAGTGTGTGCAAACACGCCGAGGGATAAGGAGTGTGAACAGATCAGGGGGTATAATAGAGTCCCTTGGGGAAAGGGAAGGAAAGGGGGAGGGATTGGGGATTGTGCTGGGTTAAAGAAGTGAAATGGAGACCCCAGCAGTCCGTCCTCGTGTGGCCAGTGCGATTGGGTTTCAGGCTGAGCACAGGGGTCTCTGCACATGCAGCTTCAAGCCAAGAGTTGGATCTCAGGCCCTGAGAGAGGAGAGAAAGAGCCCTCCAGGCTGGTGATGAGGAAACAGTACCTCAATTAACCAGCTCCTCTGAAACAAAACAGGCTTGTTTTTTGTTCGGTGGCTCTCAGGATAATGAGCTTGATGTGCTCGCTCAGAAGCCAAAACTGCTGTTTTCCCCCAGCTGTCTGGGACTGGATGGTTCCCCCCACTCCTGGGACATTCACTGGTTAAGGACTTTTCCCATTAGCTTTCTTTCCCAAAGAAGTGTTAAGCCAGTCACAGCACTGCAGCAGATGCCCTCTCACGGCCCTCCAGCTTCCTGTTGGGAGGTACTGGGTTTTCCTGAGACCATCATCCCTCAAGATGTGGCTATGGAGACTGCCAAAAGGAAATCTAGCAAACTTTAGACTGCTTCTTGTGTTGATTTTAGCCAAAACATCATGCTAGGATGTCCAACAGTAATAGTGTTAATTTGGTAGCCGTGTAGGTTCGTAGGGAGATGGAGCTTGGGAAAGTAGGTAATTGAGGTGACTAAGCTACCAAAAGCTGGAACGTGTGAATTCCCTCATTTTTATTTTGCATAGTCTGTTTCTAATTGCTCTCACTTGTGTAGATGGACATAAGATATTAAGGGGGGAATAAAAATAGATGTTTCTGTGGCAAACAGACTCCAAAAAAAAGGAGTTTCAAGGGAGAACAGAGTTTAGGTAACACCTTTTTTGTGGGATATGGGAAACCTGTGTTGCATGGGCCATGATGGGGAGGACAGGAAGAGCCAGGGAGTGCAAAAACCAGAGGCAGGTTCTCTCTTTTCCAAGGCTCTCTGACCTCACTGTGACAAGGCTGGGAGAAAGGAGGGAGGTGAAAGCAGAGAAAGGGGAAGCTAAGTAAATAAATAAAGAGAACCTTTCCCTCATCTCAAGCTGTGATCTCCGAATCCCCCTACTTGCTCCCAGGCAGCTTGCGTGGAGGTTCCTGCCAGGGCTCTAGTAGCAGCTGTTCTCTGAGGCACATTCCTGATGGCTTTCTCATTCCGACATCCTGGCAGAGTCAGCTTCTTCCCACCACTTTTAAGCCTGCCGCCCCTTGTAAAATTTTCTGGATATCAGAGCAGATCTTTTACTGGCTCTCGGGATCTACAAACTTTAGTCAATCAAGTTCTTGGGGAAAAAAAAAAAAAAGCCACACACATGTCCACACATGCACCCATCCAGCAGGGAATCTTCTAGCACCTTATGGTCTTACTCCTATCTCAACAGAGTTTTTAAGACCGAGAGATGTGCTTTGGATGAAAGATAGCTGTAGGGCTAGCTGAGATCGAGGTTTCTCGTGTTAAGGGCCATGCCAACACCTACCCATCTATCTTGTCCCCAAAAGCTTATCACGTTAACATGTCAAATGGGAGGCAGATATACGAAAAGTATTTTGTGACCCATAGGCACCAAAGAGACTCAGGAGCAGCCTTCACTGCTGCTCAGTGTCTGTTCAGTGCATCGTCCATCTTCGGGCTGTCAGTGCCACTGGGCTGCTGCGCAGCCACGGCTGGACAATCCCCAGATCGCACCCAAGTCTCTGAATCACAGCTCGAGTTTTCCGGCTTCCTGAACAACACAACACCCCTGCACTAGGATCCCAGTCTGACGATCACTCTACATGCACTCATCAAAAGTAAGCGGGCCTGTCTATCTCTTTGCTTCTTTCTCCTCCTCACCTCTCTGTGCTTTACCATGTGAAAGGTGAATTTCGCTCGGTCTCATTCATTCTTTCTGATAACCTGAGTATTCACATACCGCAATCTCTTCCACGTGAAAAACTGATAGCTCTGTTAAACTTTATTGGCAGGCCTCAGAGTCTGGCTGATCACGCAGCTGCCCAGCTAAGTGGAAGTTTGACACGTTGACAGCTAATAAAATTCACAAGATGAACAATGAGAGAGGGTGCAGGGAAGGGAGGGGGGGCATTCCAAGCTCCGGTTTCTCATCTGCTGGGAAGATCACGGGAGGGTGAGCAGTATTTTTGCAAGGTCACTGTAGCGTTTGTGTGGTTGAGATGCGGGATTCCAGCGTTCAGACTTCAACGCACCCAAAGGTATAAGCCATTAAAAGGTTAATCCCACATCGAGCATAGCCTGGGCCAAGCATGCCATGGATTTCCGGAAGGATCAGGATTACAGTGCCAAGCGCCTGCCCAGCGAGGCCACCAGTGGAAATTCCCACTGAGTTGTTTTTGTGCAAGGCAATGTCTTGACTCATGGGTTCACACTAATTGTCCAGTGCTGAACAAATTCTTGCCCATCTGCAAGCTCCCGTTTCCACCCTTCCAGAAAACAAGGTGGCGAATGCCAAGCATTCATGGATTTAAACGTGAAGTCTAACAGCTAAGCAATTCACTTGGCTAATTTAATGGAAGCTTTGATTTTGATCTTGAATGTATTTTGGGGTTTTACACCAGGTTTTGCAATTATCTAACTGATGATGTCAAAGTTTAAATATGGGAAAAAAAACCCTAAGCGGAATTCTGATACTTGTGAAATTTTTCTCCCTGGCATTTCTAGAGAAGGGACGTTTCTCAGAACAACCCTTTTCTCATAAGCAGTTTAGCTTTGTTGGTACAGTGTTTTTCAATAGGAAACTAATTTTGTCAAGAAATTCTTGTCTAGCTGTAGGAATGACTTCTCAAAGCAATGCTAATGTCAGAAGAGTCACCAGGTACATCAGTCATGGGTTTAGGGAGTTGAAATTAATCCTTCTCCTAGACAATCCCATTTATGGATGTGTTTGCCCAAACGTGTTGCATTTTTAAGGCTGGTTACCAAAGTTCTTGGGGAATTATTTCCATTTTTCACTTGAAGAATACCAGCAGAAAGAAACAGAAGGTAAAACAACACAGCGCCTGTGCCCAAATTGTCCGAAGCACTTAGAATTTTGTGCACTGGAAACATTTTTCACAAATAGATTTTGGTGCATAGGTTCCCACACAAGCAGCCCAGCTCCATTTCTCCTGATGCTATGAGTCAGGCTCCAAAGTATTACCTCAAAAAAGCTTTCTCAGAAAGCTACCAAAGTTATTCCCAAAAAATAGCTGGCAGCTTTTGCTCCTCAGCAACTTGAAGAGCTCGCTCAGATGGTGAGCCCGCAGGCAGCTGGGTACAAGCATGCACACTGCTCATGAGGACCTTAATCCAAGTGCCTGTGGCCTGGGCAGTGGGCGCTTTCTGGCAATAAATAAGCACGAAGAGGTGCGTTGTGATGCTGATGTCAGTTATTAATCCCCGGGATATTTCCATGCACTGAGAAACCGTTATTTCAATAACAAAATTAAACTAGACAGCAGGAGTCGCAACCCAGTGCTTTATTGATCATTTTTATGATGGATACCATTGTGATCTCTGCCTGGGAGAAAATGGATGTTTCGTTTAATAAAAAGGCTCGGAGCAATTCTGGCTCTGAGATCTTAGTGCATTTCTAGGCTGCTCACATAATATGTATTTTATGACACAGTTTCAAACTGTAGTAAACAAACAGCCATATTCTAGATCGTGCTGCAGCGGCTCAGACGTGCCGAATGAAGCACCAGAAAGAAATCCCATTCCATTTTGTTTCAAGTTCTTTTCGCAAAGCAGTTCTGTCCTCAGTGAGAAGCAGCTGAAAGCACCGTTTAGCAGCAGTACTCTGCAGTCTGGTTTCCAGAAAATAGATGGATTGCTCAGGAACTTCTCGGCTCTCTCCATTGTGTGCTAGTGGGGACCCCAGTGCTCTTTCCCCAGCTGTCGCTGTGGTCAAAGCTCTGTGCTGTTCCTAGAGATGGTGCTTCCTGAAGATGAAGGTGTTCTACGGAGGGATGATCTGGTGCTAAACAGGTCTCCCCGAGGCGTGAGCATTAACTGGAGTCGTGCAAAGCTGCTGGAGCCTAGTGCTGTTTGCCTGGTGTTTTGCTTCCCAAACTCTTTGAGATGTGTCCAAACTGGCTCTTCGGAGGCAATCCCCCTCCCTTAAAGGTCAGCTGAGAATGTTTTCTTTCTTCCTGAGGGTCCGACTAGTTTACATTTCTTGTGAAGAGGCCTGCGATGAGGTTATGACACAACAGCTGCCCCGTGTTTTTGGCAGCAGCCGGAGCCGTGCAGAGGAGCCGGCAGTTGGGGCTCTCGTTGGCAGAGGCTGCCTTTGGCACGCTCGTTTTCCACGGCACGGGGCCAGCCGTGCTCTCGCACACTGGAGCGTCCAGATAGAGGGACCCACGGCAAGAACAGCCTCTGGCACTGCGGCAGCCGGTCCGTGAGAACCGCGGTGCTGCTGCCGCTGCGTGTGCCCAGGCACGTCGAGAGACCAGCAGCGCGATGCCAAGCGGCATCCAGCTCCCCAGAGAGGTCGGGGCGAGGGTAAGCGCCTTGTTCCAGCCAGCTGTAAAGAAGCGGCTCCGCAAGGTAAAGCCAGCGAGGGCTGAACGCAGCCGAGATGGCGAGAAGGGTCCGGATGCTTCCCCCTCCCGTCTCATGGAGCTCTCGCTGCAGAAGGATGTTGCTAATGAGAGAGAGAAGTCGGCTGCAGTCTCGTAGCGTTACTTTCTGTTTGCTTAGTGAGGCTGTGCTCGATGTCTCATGGTGCCCTCACATCTCTCCAGCCTGAATTAGAAACAGAAATGCAGTTGGATTAAAGGAAAGAGTAACCCATAGCATACCTGCCCCAGCTAATACGCTCCAAATTAGTCCTCGGTCCACCTACTAGTCACATAAAATATAAACAAACCGAACCGTAAAGCAGATTTCCAGGTATCCAAACTGCAGCAGCGAGTCTTTTTCCACCTGAACTTTACCAAAGCCAGAGATAATCTCTTAAAATTGCAAGCATGTCCTGTTGTCCAGATCTAAGGCTTTGCTTAGGAAAGCATCAGCACTTGTGGTATTTGTAGATTTATAGCAACCAGCCCCCTTGGAAAGACAAATGTCCCGTTGACAGGGGACATAGTCTCAGCTATGGAAGCCTGAGGGCATCTTGCTGGAGAGAGTCAGTGCTAGTTCGTTAAGGATATTTTGATGAAGATGAAAATGCTAAGCCTAATCCTGGGGTCCTTCTGGCAAAGCATTGGCTGGAATCAACAGGCATGAATGTAAACTTCAAGACTTGCAGAATTATTTGGTACAACCGGCTTGTTTTGTATGTGTGGGGCTGGGAACGTGTGTGAAGCAGAGAAATTTGTGTCGGAAGGTTCTCCTTTGAACTCGCTGCCTTCTGCAGATGGAGGAATCCATTCTGTTCAGAAAAGCGTGATGTTGAGATAAATTGTGCATTTTTGTGTTGAGATGCAAAACCTGGAACTGCCTTTTTTGATTGTTTGCCCTATTGTGCTTTTCTTGGTCCGCTTTGGACCGAGGAGCAGAACTGCCAGCCTCGTGGCCGCAGGCTGAGGCAGGGATCCCCTAAACAATGTGGTAACGATTTGATTTTCTGACAAAGGACAGAGGGCCCAGAGGCCAAAGCAATGAACGGGATCCTGGTGCCTTGGCTGAAGCGGTTGTGTCTAACACTGCGCTCTCAGCTGGCCTAAATGGAAGTCAGTGAAGTTGCACTGATTTATAGCAGCAGAGTGTCTGTCCCATTGTATTAAAAACAAATAGGGCCTCCCAGAGGTTTTATGAGAAGAACCTTTATCACAAAATTTCCAGTCCAATGAGGATGTGGATTAAAATATTTCTCAAAATATTCTTGTATGCCCTGTGCTGAACCTCTGATTCTAGCAGAGCTACCACTGCCCAGCGTGTGCCTGGTGAAGTGAGCAAGTGTGTCATTGCTTCGAGCATCCAGCACGCGTGGCTCCTGTCCCTTCTCAATCCCCCCAGTTAGGGAGGCTTCCTGTTTACTGGGACACCAGTTAAATAGAGTTTATTTGGTCAACAGTGGAAAATGTTTATAATAATCAGGAGAAGGGTTTGCCAGGGTGTTTGAATCTTTGGGCCACTTCCCCCATAGGGCTTAAGCTAGTTTTAAAAGCTCAGAGTGGTTTTTTTTTGGCCAGGAAAACCTCTATAGTGGGAATCAATGTGCTGCTGATTTGCTGCTGAAGCCCAGCCTTCTATCTCCAGCCAAACAGCAGCAGCAGGAAATCTACTCTCCCACATCTCGTTCACCTCCGTGAGGTGTGAACATCAAAGCCTGTTTCAAAATGTTTAAATATGACTCTAACACCATTAAGACTTGGCATCTAAGAAGCAAGTGTGCGAGTGGGGGGAAAGCACTTCATAAAATCAGCTACCCTGCAGCTGTTTTCTGACAGCACTGACCTCATCGTCATGTCTTGCAGCTTCCACGAGTCCCCTTCAACCTCAGACACAGGGTTTAGAAAGAGACAGATAAATAAAACAGGTTTCGTTTTTTGTTTTAATTTAACAGAATTTCCTCTGACAACTGAAAGAATCACTGAGAAGCGCAGTTTGTAAAATGTAGAGCTGGAAAACACATTTGCAAACATTCAGTACCCAATAGCTATTTCATTCAATGGTAATATTTTCATTTTCTTTGTAAATATTATTAACTTACAGTACAGTAGGCGGTAAAGCTGCCTCACTGGGCAGGCTTGGGCTTGGAGCTGGGAAGCCACCAGTTCAAACCTGGGTGTAGGATGTCTCAGTGTGAATGGAAGGTTCTATCCCATTTCTGCTGCCTCCTGCTTCCCCATCTGGAGTATGAAATCCATCAGCATTAGCTGTGAAGTGTTTATACTGTGATGATCATTTAAAGGTAGAGATGAAGTGCTTGTGATGCGATTAATTTAAATATTAGAAGGAATATTGCAGGAGTAAAGTCATCAATGTCACTGCTTAACAATGGTTTGGTTTTCTTTTTTTAAAAAACTTGGTTTGCAAAAAAATCCACATCCCACAAACTGTTGAAATTCTTCAATAGATGGATATAAATAACTCACACCTTCAGGAACAGGGATATGCCAGGAGAAATATAGGCTAAATTCATTGGATAATCTCATTTGTGAAGAGTCATTTGTTCTGCTCCACTAACCTTGTTTAGCATTTATCTTAACCCTATCACCCACAAGTGACAGAGGCTCAGTGTTTTAGGTGCTGAAGCAAAGTTCCACTGATACAGCCATATCCCTACACGCGCAGATAAAAATCTACGTGCCTAAAATCTGTGCACTCTCATGGGCTTTTTTTTCTTACTCTGTAAAGAATGATCTCAGTAGCCTCAGTGACGCTTGTGTGTCTCTGCTGGCTGTTTTTCACGCTCCTCAGCCCCTGGCAGAGGAAGCACAGTCATCACTAAACTGTTGTGGGGACTTAGAGGATCCCATCTCACTGAACCATCTCCCCCCTTTCCAGTCTTGGAGGGCTGACTCTCAGCATCATCCAAAAGAAGACTTTGGATGGAGCAATAGTTATCCCTGGTCTCTCATTGCTGTTGGTGGTAGAATTCCCCTCTAAAAGCCTTCTACATCTGCCTCCTGTGAAGCCCAGGGGCTGTAGCATTCATGACTAGTGTGGACAAGGCAAGGCACTGCAGAGATCTCCTCTGGTTCAAAGGAGAACCTGGAGAGGACCTGATCTTGCAATGTTGCCTCTGTGGAACCTGGGGAGGCACCTCATCTGACTTTGATGGAATTTTTTTGGTGTGCTTGGGCCATAAATGGCCACATGCCTCTATTTCACCTGATTTTTGCAACCTCTTGGGCCTGTGGAAGCAAACACATGTTGCATCTATTCCATCCTGCTGGAAAGCAAAGGCACGACTTGGCTTTTCCATCCCTGTTTCCATTTATGAGCTCATTTATCCCATCTATCTTTCTCCAACATCAAGTCCTGATTAGGCTGAGCAGGAACACAACAGGCTCTCTTTCCCACAGGAGGCTCTTTTTGACCTTCCTTTCCTCTCCTTGTCTGACAAATTGTGGGAGCTGACCCATATCTCAGCGGCTGCGGGGATAATTCAGTCCAGCCCCATCCTGGCAGGCAGCTGTCTCTGCAGCCCTTCTCCGCTTATCTGCTGGTTGAGAACAAGTGGCTGGGACATCTCGAGCCTGTTGGCAGGGTTGGGTGCAGGCGTTCAGGTTAAATAAGAACCAGTGCTAACCTTTGCCCCAAACCCAGTCTGGCCAAGAGGATGGGCTCTTCTGAAATCAGCTGGTTCTGTGAGGCAGACAGTGATGAATTGGAGAGTTTCTCAGTCTTGCCGTGCCTCCCTCTCCCGCCTGGCAAGGGGACAGTGAAGGTAATGGATGTTCTGTGGTGGACATCGAGAGCTCAGGATCCTTGTAGCCGCAGACTCGCTTACTGAGCAAAGTGCACATGGCACAGTGAGGGACTCTGGTCTTACCTGGACCCTGGACATGACTAGAACACGGGGAACATGCTTGGATAACTTCTTTCAAGTAATTGCCCTGTATCTATCTGCTCGCCTTCAGAAGAGCTGAACAGTTTCCGTAAAGCATCTCCTGTCTGCTTTATGTGTTCTTTGGAAGGTGATTCACAGGGACAAAAGCCCAAACTGTCTTTAGCAGGTACAAGCTGTTGTCCTCAGAGGCCTGTATTGTATTTCCATACCCTTGGAAAACAGCACGTTTACAGAGTGCAGGATCTCTCTGCTGCGCACAGACAAATGATCATGAAGAACTTGTAAGAAAAGGCAGGTTTCTGACATGCTGGGATTTTTCTGCTCTTGGGTTCTTCACAGAGCCCTTTTCGCAAGTGCTGCCTCCGTTTGTCCCAGCATAAAACTCCAGTCGTGCGATCCAGCCCCAGCAACCTCTAGAACAACATCTTCACAGGCAGACCAGCAGCTTCAAAACTTCCTCCTCTTCCTCATCTTCTTCCCACCAGTCTGGTTTTAGCAGCCGTAGCCTTCACCCCAGGCTTAACATGGTGTAACAGGATCCTCTGGCAGGGGGAATCTTTAGTGGCTGATAAAACCTTAACTGTTGTGAAATGAAAGCAGGTTCCCTTTGAAGTGCGCCTCGCATTACAGTTAGATGCTCTAGCCTCTATATTTTAACTACCAATAAAATGATTTATAAGCATAAAGGCCTGAGCCACCTTTAAGGCGGGGGAAGGGAAAGAATTGCTACCGTCATTAGCTGGAATGTATGTTCTTTTTTTCTGTGGGTTATAAATAAGGGGCAGAATCAACCTGTTTGGGCCATGAAATGTCCCTTCCCCTGCATGGGAAGATAAATCCCATCAATTTCTTTGTGGAAGGTTTCAGTGTATTTGTGGCTGGGTTCTCCAGCCAGGCTCTGTTCGGAAGCACTACGTTTAAGCAGTGTAGTTGTGAATCTCCTTTGGTGCATGTGTATTTACTATTATTATTGTTTATTATTCGCTTTACTATGATGCTCCATCCAAGGCAGAGATGTTGCTGCACTGGGTACGGTGCCTCCTGGCTGTTAAAGAGCCTCTATCCCAGATGGCTGATTGCTGAAAGAAACTAAAACGTAAAAAAATGTGGGGTTTATCCTCAATTTAGAGGTGGTGATCTGATGCACGGGTTGTGTAAGGACCAAAATTTGGTGAATGCAGCAGTGTTTCCACTGACACAATCAGAAAAGCAGTAGCTTTCCCAAAGTCACAGAAGGAGCCCGTAGCATTGTTAAGAACCGACTTTCTTTCGCTGGTGATAGCCCAGTCATGACAATAAGCATTTCTTTCTTCCAAGCCCATGCACATTGTAGACTAAAGCGTGCGCCTAAGAGTGACCCCTGCACAGGCTCTTCTGGTCAAGTCTACCTGGTTGTAAAAGGATCCAGAGCATCCTTTTATCACCCTTAAAAAACAAAGGAACTACACATCCTTGAGTGGATGTGGAGGATCAAGACTGGAGGAGTCGTACACGTCTGTGTGAATTTTAATTCTGACCAGCAGTTGCAAACATGCGTGTTGGTGCAGGGACAATAACCTCACGTGGTGTAACTAAGGCAACACAAATCTTTCCAAAGTTGTGCTAGCCAAGCCAACAGACAAACCACCACAGGGGAGCTGAGTCCTTGTGGGGGCTGTTGTTGGAGAAATGTGTCCCGTACTAGACCATCTCACTCCACATGTTTCTTCTGAACTTCTAATCCTGAGTGGATTTGCCAACATCTGGCTCTTGGTTATAAAAAAGGAACTTTCCCACCCTTTGCGGTGTCAGGAAAGCATCAGAAAGGACTGGGGTGGCTTTTACATTCTTGGAGTTCAGTTTCTCTTTCCTCCTCCATTCCTGGATTTGTAGCTTCTGGGTTATGTTTTCCCTTCAGGTATTTGGATTTTATAAGCTATTCTCAGCATTGAGATCTTTGGTGGAGTGGAAGCTCTTCCAGCCTGGGACTCAGCCTTTTCCTCTGAAGAGAGAAGGTTCATTTATCTTCTTATGTTCAGCTAACAGAAATATTCAGCCAGGTTTGTGTCCTTAACTGTGAAAATGGAAGCAAATTATATGAGAGGAGGAGCCAAGTTCTGCATCCCTAATTCAAAGCGTGAATTACACATACATGAGAAAAGGACAGGACTGTCCTCTTTGCATGACCAGCACAAACAAAAGGTTATTTATTCATTTCTGTTGCTCGCTGCTCCTAGAAACTGTGCCACGGATTGGGCTGTACAAAAGAGTTGTAAAGTGCTACAGACCTTAATGTTCATTCATTTCTCTCTCCTTAACTCTGGCCTAGATTTTTGCTAGCAACTTTTGGTGCCAAAAATGGACACAGCAAGTCTGACCTGCGTGGACTTTGTTGATCAATGCAGATCGGATGTGAGCTGACCTATTTCTGTCACGCTTTTGGAAGGTGCTGAGAGGTTATGCTGCTTCAGCCAGCAGCACAGTGCAGTAGGAACAGGTCTGTAAAAAGCCGCCCTCGGTGCCAAGGACCTGACATCAGCACTGTATACGTTTCAGAGGGTTTAATTTAGACCAGCTCTTCCAAAGAAAATCGGGCTTCTTTTGTTTTCACGGATGTAAATAACAGTGTGAAGCAAAGGGCTGCCCAGGACTAGGTCCTTCATAGCCAGCAGCAGGTCAACGCAGCTATCACTAGCAGGTTTGAATGTTTCCACAGCACACTAGTAGATGAGGAACACATAGAAAGAGCACTAATAGAGTGTGATCCAGAGAACCTCACAGAAATCTGGGTGTGAAGCTCAGCGTATGCTTGTTTGTGCAGCAAGCACCGCTGCAGTGTGTGTGGAAGAGCCAGCGCTCCATCAAATAAGCAGCTCTCAGTGAGAACACGTTGCCTTGCCGTGCCGGGTGCATTGTACGTACCCTCCGGTGCCAGTAAGAAAAAGGCAAACTAAAAGTGACCATTTGCAGGGAGACTCAGTTTAAAGGCCAGAGAAGGACTCCCGCTTCGAGATTTGGATCATGTCTGAAGCGCAAGACACATTGGATTGAGGTTGTGCCATATCTAGGGAAGAGAGTTTTGTTTTGGTTCACAGGATGTGGGGCCAGTTTGGGCTGCAGTGCCTCAAACCCTTGTAACCCCAGCTTCTGATCTGACGTTGAGCAGCTTGGAAGCCTGATGGAGGAATTTTTCCCCCCAGATGCTTTACACTCTTGATTTTTGCTCCATTTTTTCTTGTTGCTGTGAAATTTAATCGTGTTTTCTAGCCCTTTAGGCCTCACAAAGTCCAGCAGCTGCATTCTCATCTGGCTTGAAAGCTTATCCGCATACTTCTGAACCCCAAACAGGGATCGGGCCTGAGAGCCTCTCTGATTAAATGAAGTAAACCAAGCCCAAGAGACAGCTTGAGAAGCCCTTTCCACCATACAGAACAGAGATTGCCCACGATAAAACACATCAGGGCAGACAAATGCATTTAGAAAAATCTCCCCTTGAGTCTTCCAGGTAAACTAGCACTGTAGGAAACACGAGCCCGGCTTTGCTCGTGCATTAATACTGGGTTTATTTTAATGCACGGAGATTTGAATTGGCTGCGGTACAATTCTAGTGCACACTGCAGTGCCTCTTGCAAGGAGAGCATGTCTTAGCATACAGACAACAGTGATTTGCTGCAGTACAGAGAAGCTGAGCAAACCCTGTATTCCCTCCGGTCTGGTTCTATCTATTTAGCTTGTCTAACATAGAAACCATGATGCTAATCTGTCTATTTATCCCTCCTAACAGTGCAGCCGTGTTGCTATTATGGTACTTAATCCTTCAGCATGATTCACATAGTTGTCAGATAACAAGGCAGAATGGCCAGGTGGTAGCAAGGCATCCATGTGGTATGGACTCTCTCGGAATACACAAGCTAAATTATTCCTCTCCGTCTAACCCTGCTGCTGATAGCACCCTCCCATGCTCTTAGTAGTATCTTGAACCATTTAAAATGCCTATTTCTTCACCCAGGAGACAGGGCGGAAGTAGTATTGTCATTTGGGAGAGAGGAAATTGAGGAACAGAGACAAATACTCACAAAGGTTGTGTCAGGCAGCGACTTGAACCTGGTTTTGGCCAGTGCTGCAATTCAGGGTGTGTTTCCAGAGAAAAGTCTGTCTCGGGCAGCAAATTGAACCTGTTTCTGGCCAGTGACGTGTTTCAGGATGTGTTTCCATCAGCAACTCAGGTGAGCCGTGACAGCAGCTCCGAGTGAGTCCCACATGGTCTTTCCTTCCCCCATCAGGTGTGGTTCAGCAACCGAAGAGCAAGATGGCGCAAACAGGCGGGAGCGAACCAGCTCGCGGCTTTCAATCACCTCCTGCCGGGGGGCTTCCCACCGACGGGAATGCCGACTCTTCCCCCGTACCAGCTGCCGGACTCCACCTACCCAACGACCACCATTTCCCAAGGTGAGCACCCACTCACCTGTGCTGCTCCTCTTCTCTTGCCCTACATCATCCGATCATCCCTTCCCTTTCTTCTCCTGCCCTACATCATCCTATTGTCCCTTCCCTTTCTTCTCTTGCCCTACATCATCCCATCATCCCTTCCCTTTCTTCTCCTGCCCTACATCATCCTATTGTCCCTTCCCTTTCTTCTCTTGCCCTACATCATCCCACTGTCCCTTCCCTTTCTGATTTGTGACATCCCACTAAGGCTGTTGTCATACACAGGAGGTTTTCCTTTAATTGGGAAGATCAGGTTTTTCTTCAAGTCAATGGAAGCTCCACAGTTTTCTCCTCTGTCTCAGGTCCTTTCTGCTGTGTCAGTGTGTCCCTTGACTGCAGTTCTTCTGCTCAGCTTTGAAATGATGAGCACATTGCTATAAAGTGAGGATCATATAGGTGATCGCTCCATACTGGGGCTTGGTGGAAGGAGTATTGCTAATTCCAGTTGGCTTTGGCCTTTACAGAGGAATTTATGGCTTTTGTCTGGGTGAAAATTAAGAGAAAATTCAAATACTTCATCCCAGGTTTGCATATTTTGTACCATGCATAAACTGCGGGGGGGTTGGAGCTAGATGATCTTTAAGGTCCTTCCCACTCCAACCCATCTGTGATTCTATACGCTTGTGTTGACATGGAGCGCAGAGATGGTGGGACCCAGAGGCTGAGCTGGGGACAGCCAAACCATCGATCCACGCTCTGCATGGTCCCGGCTGTCACACGCCATGGCTGCTCACCTCCGAACGCTCTCTCCACAGACGGGGGAAGCACCGTCCACAGACCCCAGCCCTTGCCGCCATCCACCATGCACCAGGGAGGGCTTGCCGCGGCTGCCGCTGCTGACACCGGCTCTGCCTACGGGGCCCGACACAGCTTCTCCAGCTACTCGGACAGCTTCATGAATGCTGCAGCTCCTGCCAACCACATGAATCCTGTTAGCAATGGCCTCTCTCCACAGGTATGTGACCTGCTTCCATTCTCTTTCTTTGGCTTGAGAGTATTTGGCTGGTCCAGATCCTCTGAGAGCAGGGCAAGCTTCAGGCTATCACGGTGTGTTATGGTTAACAAGGGAGTTACTGTTAGTGTCACGAATTCTTAGAGGCAGCCTAGTTAAAGCAAGTGGTTAATTTGTTTATCAGCAGCATCTCTATCCTGAGCTCAGCACTGTACTGCCAGAGCATTTGTATCCTGTTAGTTCCCGTATTCAGGTTAGCACGCTGTAACCGCGAGCACCAGGACCTAGAGCGCCAGTGTTTGTCTTCTCAGCCCTCCAAAAAAAAATTCCAGTGCAGGTGTGGGCCCTTCAGTTGTGGATTTTAGCCTAATAACAGCACGCTTGACTTTTTTAGTTACTTTTTCAGTTACTTTTTCAGGCTCTTGTTAGAAGTAGGCCATGATTTGTGAGTGATTTAGAGATTAGCTGAAGCCAGCTTGTGAAAGTCTGGTTGGAACACGGAAAGCCCTTACTTATGAAAGTGCCACGGATCCAAGCTTCCTCAGAACACAGGGGTGTAGATCTGGGAATAAGTTTTGAGAAACTAATTGTCATGTAAACAATTCTGCTAATGCTTTCCACAAGGTCAGAATAAGAGGTGTAGGTAAGCTTTAAAGGAGGAAAGCTACATTTCACACGCTTCTCTTTGTGTAAAAGAATGGAGCATGTGTTTATAAGTGTACCAGGCAACAGCCACGGCCTCCCTTGATTTTCAAATCCCTGCCTGAGCTCAGAATAGAGCGCCCATGACCTGACTGTGGGATCTGTGCTCTGGTCCTCAGCCCAGCTGCCTTCCGAAGGGCCCCGTCCCAGGCTGAATCTGCTCCCAGTTGTGTGTGCAGCTTTTCCGTGCTGCCTGTGACAGGGAAGCAAGTGTCAGCCGTGTAAAGAGGTTAAAGCCTCCATCATCAGTGGGTCTAGAGAGGGCAGAACTTGTGCTATGTGTGTGTTATGGAAGTAGATTTACATTCTCAGCTGCTGAGCTCTGCTGAAGTCAGTGGAGATGCCAGGCTGTACACAGCCTGAGAATGCAGCCCACTCTATCACTATCCTGGGATAAGAACTCTAATTTTCTATCACCTCATTAGATAGAACCTTTCACCTTCTCTTTGGTTTACTTGCCGTAATCTGTTTTCCAAATGCATGTTTTATTTTACGGGGAGCAAGGCACATGCTGCATGCTGAAAATTAACAGCAAAGACTTGTATTCATGTGCTGCCTGCCGTCCTGGAAGGGTACCAAGTATGTTTTACTTGTGCTCTTGGTGACTTGTGAAGTATGGAGACACGTGCAGTGCACTACAGCCGGTGTTTCAGAGTGGCCAGTAGCACTGTTTAAGATAGGAAGTGCAAAATAATCTGAAACTACAGGGAGAAATTAGGTAGGCAGCTGAAATGAAAAGGCTACAACTGTTTAGAGAGGAGTCCAATAAATGGGGACATCAGTGAGGTATATAGATTTTAAGGTCCAATAGCTTGTGATCTCTCGAGTGTGAAAAAAAAAACATTGAGTGTCAATGGAAAGAGGGAAATCTTGCAGCTTCTCTGAAATGGTATAAAAATGCCAATTCTAGCTTTAAATAGTCCTAAGATAGAAAATGTAAAAGTGTGACTGGCATGAGGCTGAATATTGCCTCCAACAGTGTAATTTGTGGGGGAAATAAGGAGACATCTTTCTGACAAGGGATTTCTAATAGCACTGGGCTTGGGAGGTGAGCACAGAGTATGGAATTCAAAGGCAGGCTGCAGGTTAGATGGTCCAGGGCACGTGATTAATTCAGATTATCACAAGTGCAATTTAGCTCCAGAGAATAAGTTACGGATGAGATCCACGTGATAAGCTGCACGAGCACTACAAGTCCATCACGCAATTTCCATTTCTGTAGGTTCATCATCTACTTACTAGTCCCGCTCACTAAATCTGAGGCTCATTGAAATGACCAGACCAAGGCTTTTTCTGTGCTTATCCCTACCCCAAATTACCCTGCCCCCAGGCTCAGGCTAGGGGAAGATAGAGTCCTGAGCCAATAAGCCCTTTGTATGGGAAAGAGAGGATACATTATCTGGCAGTCCTGAAGAAAAGAGCTTTGCACCCCCAAGAAGGGCAGATTCCCATTTTCCTAATGCTTTTAATCATGTGAGGGCCAAGATATCAGCATATAAATTCTTTGATTTCTTTTGTGCATAGAAAAGCTAACCCAGGTTATTTAATGACTGCTTTATATTTACTTATCTTGCTTCCTTCCTGCCTTTCTAAGCCCTCTGCTGTTCCTAGTGGAAGGATGTGAGAAGTACTCCTAACGACATGAACCAGAAGTGTCCTTTTTTGTCCCAGAATAGAGTATTTCAAGTTGAAAGGGACCTGTAAGGGTCATTGAATCCATCAAATCCAACTCCACGCCTTATGTAGCGGGGTGGGTAAAAGTTTAGTGGGGTCTCAATGTAGTATGCTCTGTGTAACTTCTCTATGCATGATTCAGCTATTCCACGTTTCAGTTAAACACCTCAACCCTCTTGTCCTCCTGCCCAGCTATCCGTGGTAGCTGGTTGCTCTCTGCAGGGGTAAATTTCAACTACAGGGAAGGAGGGAGTTCAGGAGATAGACAAAAAAATTGGGAGTTGAAAATGATGGCAATTTGTCTAAGCTGCAAACAGACAGTTCTCTGGTTTCATCCTTTAGCAGCAGCAGGAGGGAGATTTCTTTGCAGTTTAGACAAGGAGGTGGGGGCCAGCCTGGCCGAGAGCTCCCAGCATTTGCTGGCGCTCAGCACACTATCCAGTTACCCCAGGATTGGGTGTCCCAGCCAGAATCCACCAGACGGGCTCAGTGCTGGCAGCTGAAATTCTAGAGGAGCAGCATGGCATTTCCATTCTCACAACAGAGAAAAGGGGATTACGTTTGGCCTCTGTGGGCTCGGTCCCCCCACGCACACACGCACTTCAGTCCTCCCCCTCCTGACACTGCTGAAAGTTTTCCCCAGACTTCACGTGGGAAATGGTCATGTTCCTTGCTTGGTTTCCAGCCTGTAGCACACAAAGCCTTGTGCCTGTCCAGCTCTGCTGCTGGATCCCTAAAGCATTGTCCATGCTCTTTCCCTGGTGTAGAGACAGTTCTGCATCTACTCCAGACCTGAGATGGCCGAGGAGTGAGAGGTCAGCTGGGAATTTTTGTCTTAGAATCATAGAATCATTGTGGTTGGAAGAGACTTTCAAGATCGAGTCCAACCGTTCACCCAGCACTGCCAGGACACCACTAACCCATGGCCCTCAGCACCACATCTCCACAGCTTGGAAACCCCTCCAGAGATGGGGACTCCACCACTGCCCTGCCCAGCCTGGGACAGCCCTTCACAGCCCTTCCAGGAAGGAATTGTTCCTCATGTCCAACCTCAGCCTCCCCTGGCACAACTTGAGGCTGTTTCCTCTTGTCCTATCACTTCTTCCTTGGGAGAAGAGCCCGACCCCACCTGCCTCCAACCTCCTTTCAGGGAGTTGTTGCGAGTGAGAAGGTCTCCCCTGAACCTCCTTTTCTCCGGGCTCAACGCCCCCAGGTCCCTCAGCTGCTTCTCACCAGACTTGTGCTCTAAAACCTTCCCCAGCTTTGTTGCTCTTTGAACACACTCCAGCTTCAGCTACTTCATCCCATGATGATGTCTGATGTGATACTTCATGCAAGAATACTGACTTGGTTGCACAAATAATAGTCCCACATAATTAAACCACTACCTGGCATGATCTCTTATGTCATACTCCTTCCTAGCCCGTAGGGAGAGACCTCAGGCTAACCCGAGCAGTGATTTGTGATGGTTTCATGCTGGGACAGCCTTTGTAAGAGAAAGCTCTTGCTCTGAGTGTTGCCATGTTTGAGAAACATCTGCAGCCAGATGAGTCACCTTGCATCTGTCAGGAGGCACTGGGTGGCTGCAGCAGTCACGGATTATCAGAAAGTAGCCAGAACGTGCAGCAGTGAGGTCCCCGTTGCTCCCCGAAGGTCCCGGGGGTTAGCAGCAGCTGTCACAGATTCAGCTGGGCTGACTCAGGGGCTCAGAACTGCCTCATACGGAGTGTGAGATCTGGCCCTGGAGCTTCTGTCTCATAACTTCTCCCAAGAGTGGGTTGGAGCCCAAGTGTGCGCATGGGTGGGTGGGATTTCATAAATAACACTGTAAATATTTCCAGCTCGTTTTCATCCCACAGAGGAATCATCTCCCATTTATTTGAGAATACCTATCAACCCCAGCTAGAACAAGGCCAGGCACCAAGACATCCTTAGCCAGGTCATGCTTCACGCTGGCAGCGAGAACAGAACCCTCTGTTTTGAAGTTCAGACCTGTGCTAGTTGAGTGAGCTGGGACAAATAACTCAAAATAATGGTAAACTCACTATTAAGTCCAGCTACGTCCTGGTCGGCATCTGATGGCTCTTAAGCGATGTGTGTGCTGCAGTGTGGGCTGAGGTGGGAGGAGATTAAGGGAAAAGAGAAAAGTGAGGGCCACGTTTGTCTGCGCCTCTGCCCTTGGCAATGGTGGGAGATTCCCTGGGTGCTTTTCAAGCAGCACAGAAGTAGGGCCATGCTGTATCTGGGGCTGCTTTCAGCTCTGGCACATCTCTTCTTCCTTTTAAAACATCTTCATGGTTTTTAGAAGGATTATGTCCACGGCTTTGCGTCTTAAAATTTCTGTTACCCTTTTAGACGTGTGTCTTAAATATGTCTGACCATTCATGGGGGCACGTTGGGGTCTTTTAGGGGATTATTCAAAAGCAAAAGTTCATTAGTTTGTTGCAGATGGCCCCAGTGGAGCTGCAGAACATACTAAATTATAGTTAAGAGTCAGGTGTTTCCTATACTTTCATGACACGTTCATTCTGAGACCTTTGAATCTTTTAACAAACCCACGGGATCACCCAGAGATTAAGACAATTCCAGAAATACAAAGAGCCAAAAGAAACTTGTTCACCATCTCGTATTTGTTGCTTTAATTTTCTCAGGGCTTTCGCTGCCTTTTTTGCTCCATGAGCAGACTTATTCCCAGTGTAACGGCAGTGTCGGCAGGTTGGAGTCAGATTTTACAATTTCTGGTTCATCACCGTTTCTTGATAGTTTTCTTGGACAGACACTTGAAGTGCAGGTCGTGGCCTGCCCACAAATTCACACTCTACACTTAGGGACCTTCTCAGTCTGAACAACTGGAGCACGTGTTTGTTTTTCCTGACATCATCCTAGAGCTCCATTCTCTTCCACTGTCCACGGTAATGTTTTCCTCAGCCTCATTGGGGTGGGATTAGAGATCATCTGAATCCCTGTTAGGAGCACGCTGATCCTGGCAGAGGCATGGGAAGAGCCAGCTGAGCCCTTTTTTTGGGGGGGGAAACCTGGCAATTGGGAAGAATATGATGTTAGCTGGCGAGAGGGGAGCAGGCACTGCAGTGTCTGGCTCCAGCGAGACAGCACTTCTTCAGTGACACGGATCCCTTCTGTCTGCTTCCTTTTTTTTCTTTTTTTTTCCCTTTTTTTTTTTGTCGGAGACACTGTGCCTATAATAAGCATTCAAAATGAGTCTTGCTGGGCCAGGAGAAGGGGAGGGGAAGAAAGAGGGGGAGGAGAGGGTGAGATTTGGGGGGGGAGGGGGAAAGGGAGGAGGGGGTTTAAATAGCAAAGAATTAGAAAAAAAAAATCTGATGCAAATCACTAGTAGAGAGAAAATTATGTGCAATTACCCAAGCGATACTGGGCAGCCGTGCCCACCCCAACCAACAAGATCTCATTAACAAGCAGAAAATAAGATTGAAATGGTGTGTAAAAGAGCTGAAAAATGAATTTGAATGCTGCATTTGTCCACAATTACCCCCTCGTTCACACATATTTTATTGCAATTTTTTTATTATTCTTAATCTTTCCATCCCTCAAAGCAGATTGGGAACATCCTGGCATTACAGTTGCTGAGGGAGGAAGCATTAAGGATTCCCCGTTTCCCTGAAAGGAGACCCTTCTCTCGCTCGAATTTTAAAGGGTTGGTCTTGGACGGATAAGGATTCATTTCTCCAGCTTATCTTAGTGTAGGAACATGGTCTTCTAATATTCTTTAACCTCTGACGCTCTTGGGTGCCACCCCACACGAGGGTTTTTCTTTAACCTTGCCTCCTGGGTTCCTCTACCTCCCCTTCCCATCACTCCTTCCCCTTTCTCCAACCCTCCTTTTCCACTCCAGTTTTTTCCCTTGTGGTCTCTGCCTTCTTCCTCCCATGTTGCCTTCTCCACACTCCCCCTTCAGCCCCATCTCTCCAGGGGACCATGATTCCCTCAAACCAAGTGTCTGCCCTTCAGAAAGCGGCTGCTGGCCCTTCTTTGAGTCGCAATAAGTCCTCACACCCTGTTTCTTCCTCAGTGGGTGATCTCCAGCCTCCCCTCGCCCTTGCGGCAGATTGCACCCAGGATTTTTGGAGAAGGAGGTAAACACGTGCTGAAATCCATGTCCTTGTTTTTTGCCAGGGGGATGGAATGGGGGGCACGGGAGCTCCAGGTTTCTCTCTGGGAGAAGCTGGCTCTGTTGAGACTGCGTTGGCGTATTCCCTCACTCGGTATCAAATGCAGCTCCATCTCTCTAAACTTTTAACCTATGTGTCCCGGGAAAGCTGGTAGTTTTTCCACTAAAGTTTCTTTCTTTCTTCTTTTTTTTTTTTTTCAATTTAACCAAACAAAGCCCATCTGCTCTTGTCAATTAGACGCCTCTGCTCCCAGCAATGGGAAAAGGGGAGAACAGCACATTTTTCTCGTGTGAAAATAGATACGTATTTATTTGCCTGGTTCCTAATGAATCTGTTTGTGTGAGCGAAGGAGTTGGGTGGGAAGGGGGAAATTCATATCTGAGGGGCCAGTTCACTTTCGGTCCGTCTTGAGGCTTCATGAGTTTCCTCAATTGATTTGGATGCTCTGGTCCCATTGAAAACTGATTAGAAACAAATAAAGCAGCACCTTAATACCTTAACTCTACTCATAGAATCATTATGGTGGGAAAGGGCCACCAGGATCATCAAGTCCAACCTTCATCCCAACACCTCTCTAGCCACTAGACCATCGCCTCAAGTGCTACATCTACTCATTTGTTAAACACCTCCAGGGATGGTGACTCCACCACCTCCCTGGGCAGCCTGTTCCAGTGCCCAACCACTCTCTCAGTCAAGAATTTCTTCGTAATATCGCATCTAAACCTCCTCTGACATAACTTGAGGCCATTTCCTCTCATCCTATCATTAGTAATCTGGGAGAAGAGACCAACACCATCCTCGCTACAACCTCCTTTAGGTAGTTGTAGAGAGCAATGAGGTCTCCTCACAGTCTCCTCTTCCCCAGACTAAAGAGCCCCAGTTCCCTCAGTCGCTCTTCATAAGACATGCTCTGGGTGGCATCAATTGCATTTATTCCTGTGTGATTTCCACTCCAAACATTGTTCCCTATGTGTATTGTTGAGATATTAAAATATTAGAAGCATCGAAGGATTTCAGGGCTAACAGTTGGTTCCAGAGCCCTGCATGCCATAGGAGCTTGGTCGTTACCTTCGGTGGGTCCAGTGCAGTGCCCCTCTGGCACTGCACTATTTGTAAACTCAAGTATCAAAAGTGGACAAATTGGGAAGAAAGGGGAATAAGGAGAAAATAGGAGAAGAAATACAGGGAAAAAAACCTGAGGAGAGTGACAAAGCCAATGACAGCAGGAAGAAGAAATGCAGGGAGGTGTGAAAGTGCCTGATAAGCCCCCAGATGTCGGAGCAGGGAGCACCTATAAGACATCCAGGGCTAAGACATGGAAATCTGTACCCATAAATCTTCAAATACCCCTTCCCACCCAGAGCCCGCTACCCACTTATGGGAGCAAAAGCAGAAGCCGAGTGGGTGGAACAGGCATCGCAGGGGCTGCAATTCCTGCTGAAATCCGGACAGGACTGGTGGGGCTTTCAGCTCTCTCTCCTCTGGGTCCTGTCTGTTTTCCACACCGGGGAGGGTAAGAGGGACTTGGCCAGGAGACACAGACTTGGAGAATTCAAATGCAGGATTTGCCCTGCTTCGTGATTAATAAGGGAACTCGAGACAAGGCAGGCAGGGCAGATAGAGAAAATGAGAGATTAGCAATTAATACAACATCCAGCCTGGTGACGGGCATTTCTGCGCGACCTCTGGCATTCAGAGGCGAGTGTTTTGCCGCGTGGCTCGAAGAGCTGCAATAACCCAGGGACTGGGGAGCTGGTGTGGAGCTGCGGGAGGAATCAAGGGACCGCGGCAGGGAAAGGCAGCCCTGGAATGAGGGATGCGAGATAGAGGGGAAGCTTAAAAAGGAGGAATGCAATAAAAGGAATAATTAGGATTCAGAGGCAGGGGCATGCGCGCGTGCTCTCACACGCCTGTGCGCACAAGGACATCCATGTCCTGTGTGCCCATGCGTTGTGTGTGCCTGTTAAAATCCAGCGACGGTGTGTAACAGCTGGGCTACAGCTGGGCCCTGCCTGGGAAAAGCCGTCTCTGATAGGAAAAATCTACAGCCACGGGCTTTGCAGAGGGTCAGGCACCGACCCCAACCTGCCCCCCTCTTTTTTATGCCGCAAAGAGAGGTTGTGGAAGGTGCATTAACTTCAACTGGTGCAACAGAACAGCAGAGATACCTGCTAGTGGAGGAGGTGGGATGGCGTATTGCAGATGTACGTGGGTCCATCGCTCTCCTTGTGAGCCTCAAGCCTGCCCCAGCTCAGGGAACACCACGCAGAAGATGGGCACCAAATTGTGCGTTGCTCACATAGTTCCATGTTAGGAGGATACTCTGTGACCTCCAGCTTTCCCAGAGCTGGTGGATGCATTTTGAAAGGGGTCATTATTCAGTACGGTTTATTTTCTGTTTGCTTCACTACCCACGTGTGCTAACGATGCAGGGAGCTCATGTTTGCTGCCATCCCAAAGCCAGCCAGCTGCTGGGGTCACTGATGGATGGGTTTGCAGTGGCTTGTGTCAAAGCTTGCAAGTAGCGTGTTTGGGGCTAAGAGAACAGGGAGGACTTGTTCCCAGGTGGCCAAGAAGGCCACCAGCATCCTGGTTGTATCAGCATGAGTGTGGTCAGCAGGACTAGGGCAGGGATTGTCCCCCTGGACTGGGCACTGGGGAGGGTGGCTCCTCCTGGGGCCAGTTTTGGGCCCCTCACTCTGGAAAGGACCTTGAGGGGCTGGAGCGTGGCCAGAGAAAGGCAACGAAGCTGGGGAAGGGTCTAGAGCAGGAGTGTGGTGAGGAGCAGCTGAGGGACCTGGGGGTGTTGAGCCTGGAGAAAAGGAGGCTCAGGGGAGACCTTCTCACTCGCAACAACTCCCTGAAAGGAGGTTGGAGCCAGGTGGGGTCGGGCTCTTCTCCCAAGGAAGAAGTGATAGGACAAGAGGAAACGGCCTCAAGTTGTGCCAGGGGAGGTTGAGGTTGGACACAAGGAACAATTTCTTGTGAAGGGCTGTGCCAGGCTGACCAGGGCAGTGGTGGAGTCCCCATCCCTGGAGGGGTTTCCAAGCCATGGAGATGTGGTGCTGAGGGACATGGGTTAGTGGTGCTCTGGCAGTGCTGGGTTAACGGTTGGACTCGATGATCTTGAAGGTCTCTTCTAACCAAAACAATTCCATGGTTCTATGACTTTGCGGGCTGTGTCCATCTCTGGAGCATCCAGGAGGGCTGCCTGGAAGAGATGTACCCTAAGGGGATGCTGTGCTGGTCTTTTGTGCGAGACGGGAAAGGGAGTTTGAGTGTTGCATCAGCTCACAGTGTGTTCATCTTGCCAGCTCTCCTGATGCACCGCGAGCGGAGCAGGGACAGTTCATGGCCATGCGTTACGTGCTTTAGCACTTTGGGGTTGCGAGGCTGCGCAGGGGCTTCTGCAGTGTGCAGGAAGTGCAAAGAAGGGCTATAGCTGCCTGTGCAACAGATAAATAACGGGGGACTATCAGGTTGTGGGGTGTCTGCCACGTGGGGGGTTCCACCTCGCACAGTGGTGGACATGGGGGAAGATGGTTTTGGGTGCAGTGAGGCCTCCCGCTGCAAGATGCCGCCTCTTGCCTCCATTAGACAGGCGTGCACCAGCTCAATTTACAGCGGGGGCTGAAGATCAGAAATCCTCGCGGGGTCGGGGGTGTGTGAGCGGTAAATTGATCAAAGGTGCAGAGGGTCTTAGCTCGCCGCAGTAAGCTGGAGTCAGCCCTTAAGCCTATCCAGTTTGGAGATGAGGGGGATCTTATTTCAGGGAATAAGTACCTGAAAGGGAATCGTGAGCCATGCAGGGGAAAGGGTGGGGAGGTGCTCGCCAAGCAGATATAGGAAAATCACAGGGACTGGCTTAAGAGATTGAAGGGAAGGAGGCCAGGCTGACACCGAGGGGGTTGTTTTGGGGTAGGAATTCACCCAGCAAGCCAGTGCAGAGCTGAAACAGGGACATCCAGGCAGCCCATGCGGGTGGGAGCTCTCACCATGACTTCCTTCGTGCAAAGCTTGGTCTGGGGCCCACTGATAAGTGGGGCCAGGCGTGGGCTGAGGCATGGGGAGATTACCTGTTAGTTTTGGGGGAAATATCGGGGCTGCTGTGTGCCCCACACTCCCTCCAGCTGTCCTTTTGGAGGGACACTGGTGGGGAGATGCTCCCAGCGAGGAGGGAGAAGAGGGAAAGCAAAGCTGCTGTTGTCTCTTTCCCTTGAGATCCGGAGCGGCGGAGAGCCCTTTGCAGCCTCCTCTCTCTGCCTCTCCCAGCTTTTCTTCTCCCTCTCCCTTCCCTCTTCCTCCCTCTCCTCTCTCCTTCCATTTGATGTGGAGGAGAGCTAGAGCTGTCTGCCACTCGCGCGTCTCTACCGAGAAGGGATCAGAAGTTTCAGCAAGCGCTCGGCGCCTCTCCTTTGATCCATGTCCTGAGGCCTGCTTGACAGCGAAAAAAAGCATGGAGACAAAACGACTCAGTCAAAGTGATTCCTGACAACTGTCTCCATGAGATAAGGAAGCTCTCTGTGTCTTGGGTTTTTTTTTTTTTTTTAATACCGCCTCTCCGTTTCCATAAGAAGCGGAGTCACTTTAAACCAGAAGAGCCAGCCAACAGCCAAGCTGCGCAGAGAACAACCGAGGAGAGAGTGCCTGGCTGAGCTTTATCATGGTTCCTGTCTCCCTTTCCATTCCTTCCCCCTCTTTTTTTAAAAAAAACCCTCCTCTTTTTCCCATTTTCCTTCCCCTCCTATCTACACGCGGTGTTACCCTGTCGCCTTACCCCAGTGCTGCCTCTAATTATGCAGTTGCAGAGAAAGCCCAGCACATTTGCAGGTGGCTGGGACATTATTCAGCTCAATCCCAACCAGAGGGAAATTCCTGCCCTCCCCACGAAGGGCTGGGGGGGAGAGCGAAAGCCCGTACACTATCTGACAATAACCAATCCTTTTAGGGATCGGCAGCAGGCCTCATTAATAGCAAGGCATTATGCACCGCTGGCCACTTAAGCAGTCCTTCGAGCTGTTCCCCTGCTGCTGAGCCCCAGATTGTTTTATTATAGTTTTATTTTTCTTGCCTAGTTCATGTCACACAGGGAAGCGTCCCCCCCTTTCCCTTCTCGCCTCCGGGTTGCTCGCAGGAGTGAGTTTGCAAGGGCTCAGCAGCACTAATCCTCACTGGAGGATGCAGGACTTGGCGTGTGTGTTGGCGCATGGGGGAGCGGGATGCACGCCTTGGAAGGGGACTGTGCTTGCAGCCGGGCTGTCAGGGGGTCCCCAAACACATGAGCTCCCTCCGGGACAAACATGATGCAAACGGGACAGGAAGGTGACCTCATAGTGATGCTGAGGACAGCCTGGCTTGGACACACAAGACCTGGCAATGATGGGTTAACAGCTGGACTTGATGATCTTAAACATCTCTTCCAACCAAAGTGATTCTATGACAGGACCACTTCATCCAGGTGAGGAGCTGGGGGAGAGCAGACGTGGTGTAGCTCATCATGCTTCTGCTCTACCCCATCCTCAACTTCATACAGCTGGAGGGGACTCAGGCATCCACCTGAGGTGACAAAGCTTGGCTTAAGAGTGGGTCTAGAGAGTGGGTCTAAGATGTCTTAGTGATACCTGGCGGGACAAGGGACCAGCCCTGTGCTCTGGCTGGCTCAGGTGATGGGGACAGGGACCTGAGTTCATCCCAGCGAGGAGGAGCCTCTGTGCCAGGGAGTTCCTCTTCCCCTCTGCTAGTCCTAATTAAGCTATTGTTGAAGTCAAACTCCATTAGCATGCAGGATGGGGGGTGGAGGGGAGCGAGGGGGGACACATGGAGGGAGAGATTCCCTTCCCCCCAGAACTGTGCTGTGCTGCGCTGATAAACAGTAAATATCGGGGAACAGGATTTCCACATTATCTGAGCGCGGCAGAAAATCAAAATTTCAGTCTAAATCCGAGGAGACGAGCCTCATAAGCTCCTCCAGCTGATACAGACGCCGAGCCCAGCCGGCAAGGCTCAGGAGGCACAAAATAACAATTTTTTGTTAAAAAAAAAAAAGGAAGAAAAGAGAAGAAAGGAAAAAAAAAAAGAATGAACGAGAGGGGAAAAGCAAGAAATATTTGGGGGCTGACTGCAAGGGGAGAAGAAGAGGTGGTGCGAAGCAGAGCATTGTTGTGATGTTCTGGTGAGGAAATAAATACCCAGGAGTGTTGGGGAGGGGGTTGAACGCTGCCCATCCCCTGAACTTTCCAATTGGAGGCTCTGGCTCAGCAGAGTGTTGCTTGGGGATGGACCTGTAGGACACCAACAGCTGCTGGAGGATGATGGCAAACCTTTAATGAGCGATTAGAGTGCGCAGCTGAGCACAAATCCAGCCCCGAATTAGGAGCCACATGGGGTCTTCCTGACCCTAAAAGCCAACGCTGGATTCAGCAGCTCTGTCAGGAGCATGGGGCCGCCAGCTCTAATGAAGCTCTGGGCCACGCACACTGCTAATAGCATCTCCATGCCCTGCTCTAGCCTGGCCACCCCAGGTGGCCACCAACTCCTGCTGAGGGACTCACATGTGGTGGTGAGAAGGAGACAATGCCCAAGCTGCCTGAGAACTTCTTCCTGACGAACACAGGGCTCCCCAAAAATGAGCAGCAGCAGGAAGGGCAGGTCAGCGATGCAGGAGAGCAGGGCTGGAGGTGGTTCCTGGTACCGCAGTGAAAAAGGGACCTGCTTCTAAAGGAATTTGCTCCCTTGTAATTTGGGGCATGGTTTCGTGGGGGTTTCTGCTCTCCCAGTGAGCCAGATGGTTTCCATGCCAGATAGGGCAGGTATTCCTAAGGCGTTCAGTTCAGCTACTTACTGTATCCCAGACATTTCTGCATCCTTGGCTTAAGTTGTGCTGTTTCCTGATCTTCCCTACCTAAGAGACTCCATAAAAGCATGGCTCGCTGCAGAATCCAGAGCTCTGGGTACTTAGCCCAGGGGAATGTGGTTCAGCCACAGTTCTGTACAATACCAGAGGCTTTGGGCTCTTCCTAGAGGTTTTAGTCATCACTGCTTGGAGCAATGGAGAAGAAAAGGCAGGCACCAGTTACAGAAAATGCTGTCTTGGTTTCTGTAGCAGCCACTTCTGTCCTTCTGCTCCCATCACGAGGCCGCAGGCTCATCACAACTCAGAAAGCAAATAAATCCCTCACTCCGAGCTGCTCCCTTAGATCTCAGTCTCTGCCCAGCTTCCATGAACGTCCACTTCCCTTTCCCTACCTCATTTCTATGCCCATCTATAAGTGACACCTTTCATGCAAATAAATTTAGGGTCTGTGTTCTAGCTCCAGCAGGTTTCTCATATAAACTCTGGCCATACCATATAGATCCAGGGGCCGGCGGTGGAACTGAACCCCCCGTATTTATGTATCTCACAGGCAAGACTTAAGGCTCTCAGTAACTTCCCAGTTGAGTGGTGTCTACTACCAAGGAAAGAAGGAGTTTTTATTTCAGGTGAGGAGGAAGCAAGTGTAGCAGATGCCTGTTGGAAAGATCGGAGTCTTTTGTACTTGCACTCGGACTTGTTAAAGTGTGGGAACTTACAGGATGCTGTTGCTGGCGTTAAGATGTCCCAACCCCTTTGTGCAGCTGGCTCAGTTCTTATTGTGTGCTGTTCTATCTCCTGTTCAGCACTGGGGCAGGTGGAGAGGGCTGGTTTTCCTGAAGTATTTGTCCTTTCCCTTCTCACAGGTGTTTACATGGATACCCCAGAAGTCCTAAAACTGAATATCTGAAAGTCAGAAATAGGGTGGCATCCTTCTAGTCACATCAGCTGGGTCTAAGGTCAATGCTACCAGAGTGGCTGAGCCATTTTGCATTGCCTTAGAGTCTGTTCATGCATTTTAAAGAGCAAGTGCCCCACATCGCTTTCAAAATGAAGATCTTCATCCCATACCTTCAGATTGGTATTTCCGAATCCCTTGGCATGCAGGCAGGGCTTTCTCCTGCTGTTCAGCAGTTAGCATTGCCTTAGGTTTCACTGTTTGAACGGTTGTTTTGAAGAGTTTGGTCGTTTTGCACAGAGTTTTGGGCTCCATTAACTACAAGAAGGGCTGGTTTAACACTGAAACGTGCTGATCAGCACGCACTGATGTGTCACATATATCGCACCCGACAAACCTCATCCAGGGGATCTATAAAGAGTCATGAGGATATTTGACTCTTAAGTAGTTCCAGTGTATTCTACTGTCCAGCCTCTTTTACATACAGCACTGAGCCTCAGACAGCTCTTGCTCTTGGCCTGTTGGCCAACCCCTTGTGTGCTCTGGTTTTTCCCACCATGTCCATGCCATTACACCAGCTCTCCAGCTACGTCCTCCCACCTGTGCCAGAAGATTGCCAGTCCCCACATCAGCCCCACCAGTAACAGCCTCTTCCTCCTTCCCCCACCACTCATAACCCAGCTCCTGTGTCTCTCCTTGCCTGCTCCTCTTGCTTTATTCACCCGGGGGCTCAGATCTGTGGTCCCTGCAAGAGGGTTTCTCAAACTACTCAAGAGCCGCAGGCTTGTCTGGAGGGCGAGAGGTCAAGCACCAGCAAGTGTTTCTGTTTAGTTCCAGATACCAGCCTGACAGGTGGGTGCCTCTTGATTAATTCCCAGCTCCCCTAAATGCTCCCGTCATCATGTGCTGTGGTCCCATTCAAGCCTAGGCAAAGTTAGGGGGAAAAAAAAAGGAGAATATTGAAATGCGTTAGGTTATCTCCATTCAGGTTCTTGCAATGGAACTATGGCTTGGAGTTGCAGCTCTTCACCTGCAGCACTCGTCGTGCTGACAGTACTTTCAAGTAAAGATGTGTGCTTAGAAAGTATAGCCAGAACCCTTCGAAGCCCCTGGTTCTCCCAGCTTGGCTGCTCCAGTGCAGTTCTGAACTAACCACATCTTCTTGCTGATCTACAGTGATGCAAATGTCCAGGTGAGCTTGATACAGTCCAGGAAAATAAGGATCTGGGGTCAAGGAAGAGCATCCTCACCATCTGAGCGGATTTGAGCCTTTTGAGGTGGGCTCTGAAGAGGTTTGTGAGCTCTTTGTGGTGCAAGGTCTGGCTGCTGCTAAGTGTGTCAGTCAGCTTGCGTTGGTTCCTGACCAGTAGCAGCTGTGGAAGCATCGTTTTGGTCATCTCGAGGGCAGCACAGCCACCCTGTGGTGATTCTCCCTTTCAGACTGGCGTCATTTCAAGCTAACAAAGAGAGAATATCACCTAATGAGTTCCTCTTAACTAACACACTTCCACTAGGGGCTCAGTCATCTTACACGCTCTAGATGGTGACAGCAGAGAGGCAGAGATCTTCAGAGAATGAGTCAGAGCTCAAAAAACCCGCATCCCTCTCTGTTGACACCACAGACTAGGGAGAGGTTTATTTTGTCTTTATTGGAACAAGTCTTTTGCTAGAGTCCAAGGAGTTCTCTTTCCCTCTTTCTCACACGCTGGTTTATAACAGTGTCCAGAAAAGCTGGAAATCTCACCAGAACATCTCTGCAAACATCCACGCTGGAGAAATTCCCAAGGTTTACATAGCTGAGTGGATATCAGAGCGTAGGTAAATCCCATTTACCCAGTTAATGCTCTGCAAGGTCCTGCCGAAGGTTTCGGTGGAGTAGCTCAAGAGAGCGAAGGTGCTTTAATGTTTGTGGCAGCAGAGGACTGGAAGTTATGAGACTCATGTCCCCTGGTGCTAACTTGGTTGCCCAGGGGAGGGCAAACTTGGCGAGGCTGAAATCACAAAGGGCTACAAACCACGCTGAAGAGCAGGGAAGGACAAATCCAGCATCTTTTAGATGTTACAACCTCAGGAGCAGCAAAGCATCCAGCAGAGCTGAGGTCCTAGGGAAGCAGCCAATGCCTGAGTGCTGGTTTGTTTTTTTTTTAATTTAAAAAAAAAAAACCCAACTTATTAAAATTTTACCCGGCTGCATCTCTTGCTTATTCAAATACTGCCAATTTCCGTGGATCTCATATCAGCTCCCAGCATCTCCCAGCCTCAGTGCTTGGGTTATATGGGAAGAGCGAGAGAGGGAAAAAAAAACTGCAAGCAAAATAAAAGCTGCTATCTGACAGAATCTCTCCTGGGGATCTCAGTTATTAAAAAAAAAAAAAAAAAAAAAGGAAAAATCATTTTTCTCTTAGCTGGTGTTTGTTAAATGTGCAGGAGCCATAGGCAAATTTTTGCTAATTTTGTGCATGCTTTTATCATACTGGTGATTCACTGGCAGCTTTATCCTCCGATAAGTGGATTAGTTGTTGAGCTAAACAAAAAGGTGTTTGACAACCAGGAAGCTCTAAAGAACATATTTGTTTTCCAAATAATGGAGCTGTGTTTGTTGCTCAGTGCAGTGTGGGGTGTTGTTATGAATTTCATTAGCCGAAAGGAAAGGCCTCAAAGCTTCTCTCCCGTATACAAGGCTGTGGTTCCTCAGGAGCGGCTCCCTCCTATCAGTGGCAGGTTATTTTATTTTTTTATTTGCTTCGGTCTAGGAGTTTGGCCCCAGAGTGATGCTGATTAGGGAGCAGCTAATGAGCTGTGTCAGCATTTGAGCATGGCATCGTTGGGCAGCGGGGCCAGGCACACACCAGCTTCGTTGTGGGGTTAAGCATCACAGGTCTGCTAGATGGTTAGCAGAGCCCTGTGGCTCACAATTAGACCTGGACTTGGAGGGCTGGGAGCTAAACTGAGGGCACGGAGAGATAAATTGACCGAGTGGAAGAGAATAGGGCTAAAATAATGAGCTTAACTTTATCTAAGACTTTCATCATAATATCTGAGCGTCTCATCATCCTGGGATCCTCACGCTACCACGGGGAGGGTTATTATCTCCAAGGCCAAGAATGGAGGCACAGAGATTTTATCCCGCTTAAATGTAAGGTAGGAACCTGAGACTTTGTCAAGGCCCTTTGCTAGCCCAAAAGGCCTTCTCTGTAAGAGTTCTCCATATTTCGTAATTCCGTATTTCTTTGTAGCTGTATGTTTATTTTCAGCCCCTTGTAGCCCTCCTTTCCACCCTTCCCACTCAGATGCCCACAGTCCTTTGGCCATATTAGCCAGGCAGACGATGGGAATTTTTCCTTTGGAGCTACCAGGAGCTTGGTGACAATCACAGTAGTCGGAGCCAAGCTCTGCGTAGCCCAGTGGGTCCTCTCTGATAGCGACCATAAGCAGACTCCTCATGAAGATGTAGAACAGGGTGTTCTCCTGACCTTTCACTATTTTCAGCTCAGGAGATTTCCTTAAAAAAAGATAGTTTGTCTGGTAATCCTTCATGGACCTTTCTTCCAAGTACTTACATAGCCTCCTCTTCAATCCACACAGTTTAGCATCCATTGCTCCTTGTGGCAAGGAGTCCCACAGGTTGACTCTCCACCAAGTGAAGCACCGCTTCAATTGCTTCGTATTTCACCCCTACCACCTTCAGTCGAGAGCTCACTCTGGAAGCGACACAGCGAACAGGCAATTAATAGTCACCCTCTCCATGTCATTCGTGATTTCTTAGGCTGCCATCACACCCCACAGCCCAGGAAACCAGGAATGGGGCTGAGTGATTCCAACCTCCCTTCACCAGCGGTGCTGACGGTGCCGTGGCTTTTTTACCCCCTTGCTTAGGCCACAGCGGTTTGACAGTGATGTCCTTGGAAGGAATCATCTGGGTTTGTAGAAGCGCATTTTGTGCTTGGGCGAGGGCTGGAGCCACCGGCTCAAGCTTATAAATCTCTGTGGATGCTACTGATAGCAGTGGGAGATGGGGCTCCTGTGGAAATGAAGCATCTTTTTGCATCCTGATGCCAAACCGTAAACTCTCCGATGTCCTTTTGAAATATAGACAACCTTGGTGATAAGAAGAACATAATCCCAGTGCTTGAAGCAGATAGCTCCATCCCTCCTGACATTTTTGGGAGCCCACAGAGATGGGAGGATAGCCAGCCACGCCATTCCCATCCCCTCAGCTCTGCTCAGGCGACGGCCAGACGCGAATCCAGCAAAGCTCGTTTTCCCCTGGCAAGGGGCAAAAAGCAGCGGCCGGTTCCCTGACAGCCGAGAGCAGCCCCTGGGTGGGAGGGTGAGATGAAGAGGGGGTGGAAGCGGTGCATGAGAAAGGGGGGAGGGCTCCGACCAGATCTGCGGTGGCTGCAATTGCTCTCTCAGCTCTGGCATAGATGAAATGTGGGGAGGGAGGGAAGAAAGGGGGGAAAACGGCAGTGGAAGAGCGAAAGGTCCCCAGCTGGCTGTTAGTGGCATCTGCACTCGGAGTACAGACTCCAGCTGAGAGCTATTTCACTATTTATTTACATGTAATTATTGCTATGAGGTGCAGATATTAACACTGTCAAGAGCAATTTGCCCTGACATTTTTCACTTGCTCTGTTCCCTGACGTTTTGGGTTTGGTGGGATTCTTTTTTTCACACTCTCTCTCTCTCTTCATCGCGCTGCTTCAGTTTTGGCAGTGCAGGGACCAGGCTTTTTAATCCAGCGCCCTTCGCAACTCATTAAACTTTGAAATTTAATTTTGTCCGGAGAGGAGCCGGGGCGCAGGGAGCGTCTCCCACCCCCGCCTCCCGACGCTCTCGCACCCGCCACCCATCTACAGCAGTTCAAGCATTTCCACTCTAAACAAACCAAATTTACCGGTTGCCGCGTTTTCAATTGCAATGCAATCTCCAGCATTAACCTTTGCTTTCGATGCTGCATTTAAAACACACAGAAAGGTGCCCAACCGTTTATTAGGGGGAGAGTTCGAAAGCGCGCGTAGAGCCAGCAAATGCAGAACAAATATTTTTCAAAGCGGTCCCCACACCAGCATAAAAATCACAACCCATTTCAAAAGGTGGGTGAGGACCAGTCACCGTTTCCTACTTCTTTAAGCCCCTTTTTTCTGCACTTCCCTACACTCCTCTTCCAGCCTAAACCATCTGATTTCAATAGCTGGTGACACTTTAAATTAAGACTTCCGGCCTACGCTCAGGCCCTGATTTAATGAGACAGTTGTTGTATGTCATCTAATAAATACCAATTGTGCATTAGAACTTATTTGCCAAGCAGGAGCGGTGACGTGACAGGCACAACTCGCGGCAGCCTGCTTTTCCTCTCAGCCAATATGGTGCTTGTAATCATTTAGCAGTTGTTGAATACACCACAGACCATATTCCTCGCTGGCGGAGCTTCGCCGCTCGGTGATCCACACTCGGGTTTTATGAACCAGAAGGAAAAAGCCAGGTGTGTATGAGAGTCTGAAGGACGATGCCGGGGGATCTGGGGGTTGTGTTCATGGAAAGGAGTAAATGTTCTTCGGTGCATATGCGTGGTGCATTTTTGGAAGGGATTAATTAATAATTCCCATCCCTCCGTTTTATCTGCAGCACCTTAGGCCCTTTTTTTCCATTCTCAAGTTGGACCAGACTTGGCTTCTTCTCTTGACTGCAGGAGAAGAGATTCAGGAATCTGGTGCCTTCTCCCTCTTTCCTTTTCTTCTGGATTTGCTTTCTTGGGATGGGAGCAGAAAGAGAGTGAGGCCTGAGGGGAGCTGGACAGTGCCCAGATCTGAAGTATCCAGAATTTGGTCCTCGTGCTCCTTGACTGCAGCACTTCTGTGTCATTGCCACACAAATAAAGAGCAATAGGAATGGCTTCATTATAAACCACCAAGTCCTGTTGTCTGTCAGTAACACACTGACCCTGCAGCAGAAAGGATAACTGGGATGTTATCCTATCCTATCCTATCCTATCCTATCCTATCCTATCCTATCCTATCCTATCCTATCCTAATCCTCTCCTACCCTAACAGATAAGGGACGGGTTGCTGGGATGTTTTGGAAGGAGCAAAATGGTTTCACTTCATTCCTGGAGAGTTTATTTTTCTCTCTTTATAAAAAAAAGAGACAAAAATGTTGCAACTGGATTATTTTATTTTCACTATATTTTGCCACAGATTGCAATTTTACTTTGTTTTGAGCTTTTGATGAAAAGTTTGTATTTGCACTTGCATCCCTCAGCCATTTCCTTCCCATTTTTGTTTATGCTATTCGAAAGACTTTCCTCTAAAACAAAATATTGTTTATCCCTTTCATAACATTTATTTATCACCTGTCGACCCTTTGCAAACCTTTTCTAGAGGGACCTGTAGTATAACGCAGAAGCTGAGTAGGATTTTATCACTGCAGGCTGAGTGTGATCAGAGCCCAGCACAGAAACTCAACTTTTCCTGTTCTTGGCTTTTTTTCCCCGTGCCTCTCTACCCATCACCTTTTTTGTGTGTGGCAGTGAAACAGAGCTGATAAAACTGTTCCCCCCCTTGTAAAACTTTCTTATACTTTCCAGAAAAAGGCCCATAGATACCCTAAACAGCATCCTATGGCACTAATGTTTTGAAGTTCCCCTCGTTTCTGTGCTTGACTTATTACAAGGCTGCCTGGAATGAGGGTGTCAGCTTTGGTCTGGGGACATTCAGATTCCTGCTCCCCCATAAACGCCTGCACCATCACCAGTTTTAGCCTTTATTGGGCTCGTTTTTCCACTCATAAGGTGAGAGGTGGCAGCCCTGCTCTGCCTAGTGCTGGTGACAAACACCTTAATGCAGGTCACAGAAATACTCAAAGAAAGGAGAACGTGGCAGAAATCAGCCCCGTTTCTGCTTTGTACATAGGTGGGACTTGGGATGGAGTGTGCTGTGCCCTGCTGCTTTCTTGAGGGGGGTCTGAAGGGTTGGGATGCTCAGGTCTTGCTGGATTCAGGGGGTGGGCTCCCTGATAGAGAAAGCTCCAGAATCCTTGGCTTTTGTGTGGAAAGGAGGTTTTCCTCTCCACATAATGACCAGGGGAGAATTAATCAGATGGGGGCTTTATTTCAGGTGACCCAAATGCACCCACAAAGCTCAGGCACCAGCTGGTACATACATTAACTGCAGTTTTGCTTAATCTTGCTGGTTTGTAGACAGTCTCGTAGTGGGGCAGGACGTGCAGGTTTTCTGAGGATCTCTGAGGTGCTAACACCAACACACTGGTCTCAATCCAGGACAAGGCTTAGGGCAAGCAAGACCAAGGCAGTGGGCTTGGCTTTGGGCTTCAGTCTTTCTGCTTTGCCCATGGCCTCGGCGCTGCATCCCCCGTGCACAGCACCCTTCCCTGGGGTCCTGAACTTTCTGCCAAGGGCCCGATTCCTCTCGAAGCTGGAGGGTGCAAAGCAAATGGAGGCGAGCTGTGCCCAGGGCTGCTGATCCATGCCCTAAGCTGTTCCCTCAGCAGTGGTGACTGGGGGTACTGGGGTGCAGCGGGAAGCACAGGAGATAACCACTGATGTTGTCAACGCTGCCGGGACTTAACGTAATGTGAGATATGGCAGCTTGTTTGCACGGGTGTTAACCAGCCTCTGCTGTCCTCTTCTTGTCACTGCCCAGTCCCTGCCACAGCCAATCTGTGTCCTAATCTCCATCAATTAACAAGAAACACTTTCGCCCCTTCACTCCCCCCTCACCGATACAGACACCCACCCCGAAGCCTCAGATAAAGAGGAAAGAGCCCCCCCAGCCTCGACCCTCTCCCCCTTTACTTTCCACTAACTCAGCGCAACCAATTAGGCATCTGACACCCGTACTGGCTGACAAATTGTTTCTGTCATCTGCTTTCTGTCTTTCATTAAACGAGAGGCGGAGGGGGGAATGGAGAAGGGAGGGGGGGGCTGGGAGATGTGATCTCCCATGCTTAGCGAGGCCAGATACATTAATTACAAAACGGCCATTTGCAGCATGAAAATGCATTAATTAAATTTATGCAATCATTATCTTTAAATAGTCATATCTTTAAAATAATCAGCCCTTCCTGAGTCTTCCCTCTCCTCTGCTAAGTATCTCTAATCCCTTTTCCACCATTTATCTCTGGATCAGCAGTAGCTTGTATGCTTTTAAACTTCTGCACGCAGGAGATGCCTTAAAAACTCTGCTCGAGTAATACAAGGGTGTGATACCTTCACTCTTACCTTGGCCTTGCGGCGAGGAGAACAGGCGAGGGGCACAATGCTACTCAGCACTTCAGAGCATTTGCCATTTTTTGGAGGCTTTTGATAACATACTTTCATACAGGAGAGCTTGTAGCTCAGCTGGGAGCTGTGGGGTTAATGTATGAAGTTCTTTGCTTTGCATTTGTCCAGGAGAGCGAGCTATGCGCTGGGTGACATACCCACTTAGTGAGTGCGTTGCTGTTTTCGTTGGGAAGAGGTTTAATTTTAATGAGCTGAGACCCTTCCCTTCGGCGCAGACATAGCTTTGCCAGCAGCCAGCTGCCTTTCAGCAGCGTATCTTGTTCGTCTTAAAAATCACATAGTTCAAGGCATTAAATGATGTCTATAAGAAAAACGAGGCTTTAAAAATAGGCATTTTGCTACTCAAGATCACTTCTTGCTGGCTTTCTAAAAAAATCTTTGGTTTTATAGTGCCTTCAGACGCAGCCAAAATCAAGTTGTGCTAGACAAATAAGAAGGAAAACAGTTAATGAGGTGTCAACCCAGGAGCTTCTGCTTTTATACCTCATCGTTCAAAGGCTTCACCCATTTGTGACGGCTACTCAAATAATCATTGCCAACTTGTTGAAGTTTGTGCTGCTCCTCAGCACACCCCAGGTGCAGGAGTGCCAAAATACCCAGGGAAGAATTAATCCCATCCCCTGCTTAAGTAAGCACCTATAACACCCCAGGAAAACTCCAGCCCAAATAGCTTTTCGAGAGCTGGAGGACTCAAAGAGGGATACTTATCTAAACTCCAATCCTTTAGGGCTTTCTTATCGCTTCTGGTGAAAGATTTTGTTCTGCTCTTTGTGTGTCTGCATCGTTTTTAATAAATCCGACATGTTTTTTTTCCCCTATCTGTAATGCCTAGTGGGCCAGTGTCCAATTAGACAGGAGCCGACGCAGTGGTGTTGGGATGCAAACCTCCTGTGGTGTTCAGCTAGAGTCATGAGTTCGGGATTAAGACTGGGGAGAATTTGGGGGCAGATTTGATGGTGACCGAGTCCTGCCAGCTTTCTCCCATCTGAGGGGCAGGAATGAGCTCTGGGTTTCAGAAATGGAAGCAGACAGTAGCTTGTCCTAGCTATGGTCACCTCGACCATCCAAGCCTCCCCAGCCTCCTCTTCATGAAGTGCATTAGGAGACTAAAAGCTGTTTAGATCCAGCACAGCATGAACGTAGGGTGAAGGTGGTTACGAATAATGAATACAAAGGGCTCGATTTTCCCTGGACCATCTGAGAGAATGGATGTTTCTAGAGAGAGAGGAAAAATCTTGCTATGGAGCAAACCAGGCAAAGCTAGAACATCTTAGCTCTAAGGATAATCCTTCATTAAAGCCAGTGTTTTCAGCAAGGATCCCTGCTTTCTTCTCTTTTCTCCTATTTGTTTGCACTAACACCTCCACACTAATGGACTCCACACCTTGGTGGCTGCAGCTTCGTTGTCCTCAAATTCAGATCCCATGAGGGTTTGGGGGTTCATGTTTGGCAAAAGCAAGCAACTCCCTGTCTTTGAAAATACCACAGTGCTCCCTAGCAGCAGAGAGGAGTCCGAAGGAAGAGCACAGCGTGCGATGTAGGGCTGCAAAAGGCATCTTCTTGCATTCAAGAGCTGTGATTTCCCTACAGGTGAGGGAAAAAGACACCCAGACTTTAAAAATTCATCCCTGTGGTAGCCTTAGAAGACCCAAACTGAACTGAGGCAGAGACAGGACCAGGATCTGGGTTGTTCATTCATTAGGGTGAGCTGAAAAGAAAAACAGCTTAAAAAATGCACCAAGCCCGCCTCGGGAAAACAGGGAACTGAGAGAGCAAGGAAACAAGCAGCAGAGGAGCTGGCAATAGGAAACGCTTCTGATTTTCCCTTTCTTCCATTCTTTTGGCAGCTCGAGTTATTAAGTGTGCGGCACAAGCCCAGCCAGCCCTGCACTTGCTGAACTTATCAGGGTTATTTCATCTCCCCATGACCTCTCCGTATTTACGCTGGGAACCCTGGAGGCATTGGCTTTGCTTAACTGGTGTATCTTACACTGCAGTTAAGCTGGACCTTAACTGATTACAGCCCTTGATTGATCAGAGAAAGAGGGAGGGGAAGAGAAAGAGGAGTCCTAGAGCAGATAGAAGGACTATCAGTGCACTGAGCAGCTTCGCCTGGGGCTGGGATATGCCACTCGGGGGATTCTTTGTAGTGCAGCTCCTTTCACATTTATAGAGGCTCCCCTCCACTCTCCAAAAAGAGAGAGACAGAGAGAGAAAAGCGGGCGAGGGGGGGCATGGAGCGGACTCAAAGGATCTCAGGAAATCTTGTTTCGAAGCAGTAAGTCAGCACCCGCACTCCATTACCAGTGTCCGCGGGGGGTTGTGATAGTGAGCGAGCACAGATCAGCTTAGCTGAGAAATGGGAAAAAAAAATAATAATAAAATGAGGGAGAGAGATAGAAAGGGAGGAGGGGAAGAGGAGACCTTTCAGTGAATTTGGGGTTGTCTTTGTTAGTCTCTGCTGGTGTGGGGCTGCTGCAGAGAGGAATAACAGAAGTGTAGGAAGCAGTTTTAATTTGCTGGGACTTGGCTGTGCTGCGTGACCTCCCCACCGTGCCGTTGTTTGCATGAGGCAGATGCACAGCTACAGATTTAGGGCTGGTTTAGCAGGAAACCTTGGCGTGTGTTTGTTTATTTCTTGGTATTTTGAATCTCTCACCAAGCCCCAAAGCTTTTTGTTTCCCACCTACCATCAGCAGAAGAAAAGACACAAGCCCAGCCCATTTCCAGAGCCAAACCTAACCTGAGTCCTTCTCCGTGTTTGCAAAGGTTTAGCAATTCCAGTTTCTCGTGGCTGTGCTCTTCTGCTTTCTCATCCCAGGTGACTTTGTGAGTTCCAAAATGCCACAAGCAAGATTCATATTCCTGCAATGAATACCTGTGTAAAGTTGCCCAGAGATGCTCCATATCTCAACAAAGGGGTTTTCCCCTGGAGACTTTTCCTGGTGTATTCACTTGGCCTTCACCGAGAAACGTGTTCATGGGGAAGACAGCATCAGGGTAGAGTTTGCTTGTGGTGGTTCCTGTTCATGCATAGAAATATGGGGGTTGGGGTAGCTCAGTTTGCTGACCAGTGCATTTGGGAAGCATTTGCCTTCTTTTGGTTATTCTGTATAAAAAGTCTCAGCAATTCCAATTTTAATCAGGGAAAACCCTTCATGCTTAGGTAACACAAGATGAATAATGATGTCGGTGGTTAGTAAAGCCCAAGCTGCCCATTTTCAGAGGGGAGATACTCAGCAGTGCATGGAAATCGAACCCCTTGGACAGTTTGAGGCTGGCCAGGCGCTGGTTAACCTTCTGGCTTGAGTCTCTCCTGTTTCTGGAAGGGGTGAACCCATGTCCATTGGTTTTGCTTGTTAGGGCCCGTAGAACTGGGATCCCCTTTACCGTAAGCAGCTTGCACTTGCACAGCATGTTTTTGTTTCCTTTCCGGTTATCCAGACTACTAAAACTTTGCCCTCTACTTTTATCTAAGTGATAGCAGAGTTTGGTGCCCTAATGCCAGGGATAGTGGCTCGTGTTTCTAGATGAAGCAGTTTTTAATGTAATGCCCATTCATAGTGATGCCTCTGCCCTTCCCCTCCAAATTACACTTCTGCTGCGGGATTTCTCCTAGCCCTTGTTGGATGTATAGCCCTGTGGTGCTTCTGATTTCATTATGATATTTCCACTGCGAGAAGACTCCCCTCCTCTTTCCCAGACCATCCAGACTTAAGCAATTTCTCTTACCCTTAATAGCTAAGACCTTCCCATTCTTTTGTATAGCTTAGAAACTTTTCTTTAGACCTTCTCCATAATTTGTACATCTCTACAGAAGCAGGGTGCCCAAAACAAGATGCAGTGCTCCAGGTGGAACCTCACCATAGCCTTGAACAATCAGGTAATAACTTCCCATCGCCTTTTTTTCTAATCCTCCCCTTGTGCAGCCTGCATTGGTCTGCTTTGCTGCAGCTCACCATTGCATCCCCAGCTCCATCTCATCCCTAGCACCTCCCCAAGCCCTCTCCATCATGAGTGTGTGGCAGTTTTTCATCCGTTAAGTGAACAGGGTCGTTTTAGGACACAAACGCTCATCTCCATTTCACCCGCTGTGTCCAAGACCCCTCCCCTATGGTGCTGAAACATCCTTCAGATGTTTTAAGTCACTGAAAGGCATTGCTGATATTTCTGGGTTTATTGTTCACTGCCAAACTGTACCGCTGTTCCAGCACAGGCCCACAGGAACCGTTTCGGACCACTTGGAAGGGATCTGTTATGATCTGTCCCGCACACACCAGAAAGGATTCAGGCGTATTGTGTTCTCTTCCTGGCTTTGCTTCTGACACACTTTGCGTGGCCTTGGGAGAGGCATTTCAGTGGCCTCCACATATTTCCCAGTGGAGCGGGGAAGGTCAGGAAAATGAGACATTCCTGCTGTACAGCAGCAGCCAGGTCAGCCCTGGAGTCCTTCCACAGCAGGAAGAGCTGGCGAGATTGTGTTAGCTCATATTCCTAACACCGTTCTCTTTAGCACTAGTAACATGCTGATGGATGGATTGTAAATACCTGCCTAGACCAGGCAGTGGAGCATCAGGTTTCTTTAACCCCCAACAAAGTAGAAGTAGAGAGTTAAGTCACCTGCTCATTTATGCCAGTGTGAATCAGGACTGTGCTCCAAGCCAGTGAAGTTACACTTAAGGAAAGCTCCTCCCTCCTGAAGTTTGCTCCCCGGGCTCCAAAATTCAGTTGGAAGTGACATTAGGTGGAAGAGATTCCAATTAACCCAGATCAGACATTTCCTAGGTGCAAGAAGTCTGGGTCCTTGGCCTGTTTGCAAAATCAGATTCAATGGGTGGACTTCCTGGGTTGGTTTGGCGTGTTGGGATACAACTCAGCTGGGTCTAGTGATTTAGAAAGTATTCAAAATTAATTGCTTGGGTTTGTGAGTGCAGTGTTAGTGATTGCTACATAAGTCATTTTAGTCCTTCCTAGGGGCATATTTGCATATATTTATCCTCCTTTCAAGTGAAGATCTTTGGGGAAACTGCATTTATCTCCTCCCAACTCTTTCTTTAGCTTTCAGTTGTCCTACAGTCACCTCTTCATTTTGTTTCCATTTAATGTATGTATAGAATAATTGACTCTTCCTCTTCCCACCAAGTGAAAATGGATCCACAGAGATCAAAAAGCATTAATGTGAGGAAGGGTTGCCTTCTGCAAGAGAGGAGGAAAAGATTAGCTGAACAGGCTGCAAAATAAAGATGGACAAGATTAAACTGGGTGCCCACCAAGCAGATAAGAACAGTCTTGAGGACAGAGCATGACCCATCCAAAGCAGAAGCTGAATCAACCACAAATGGCAGAGACCAAGTCACAGAGGAGCTCAGAGCGGATCGTTAGCTTGGTCCATGTCGTTAGTAAATCCATAAGATCCACCACATTTCCCAGCATGGTCCTCAGGCCCCTGTCAGACTTCCCATTCCCTAGGAAGGGGTGTGAGCGTTACAGCACAGAAGCTGAAACAAAGAGAGGTGTCAGCCTACAGACACTCTTCTCAACAGAGAATTTCCTGGTGCTTTTTGCCTGATGTGATATCAGATATTCCACCTGATCACATTTCCAGCCGTCCCCAAAGAGAGAGGATTTCTACTCGTTCCTAGGAAAGCAGTACCACAGCCTCAGCCACGTACCCACTGCCAGGAGACCCTTCCTCTGGTTTTCCCTGTTCCCTTTCCACCTGGTATCCAGTTTGTGTTCCTTTGGGACCACCCAGCAGCTTCTCTGGAGTTAACACCCTCAGCTAGTTGCAGATCATTACGTCTTCCCTTTATTCAGCACTTAGCCAGCCTCAGCAGTTTCTAAATGCAGCATTTTTTCTAAGGCAGCCTCTGATTTTGGACGCTTTGCGCTGTGTCAAATCAAGTGTCCAGAAATGGAGACACCACAGAATCAGGGGTCTCTCTGGAAAATGCTGTCCACAGCCTCCTGCCTCCCCATCTTTTTGTTTCCCTCAATTTGATCTTACAACTCCGTTGTGTCTTCCTGGTCGTGGGGCAGTGTCGCATCACCGAGGGTAGATACAAAGTCCAGGGCCTGACGTCTCTATTGACTGGGTATCTTAGCAAGCCTAGAGCTAGCTGCCAACGCAGGACAGGAGGTGTATGGACGCTGAGGAGGTACAGCCTGTCCAGCACAGCCTGGGCTGCCCTGAGATTTTCCATAGAGCTCCTGACCGCAGCGACCAGCGAGGTGCGGCAGCCGGGGCTGCTGGGGCAACGCTTTGTCGTGGAACTCACCTGCTCCCTTCCCTGATGTGCTCACACCCTTCTCTGTCTAAGCGGTATCTCTCTCTATCACTTGTCTTCCCCTTGAGCCCCTCCTGCCCACCCCGCCGCACCCAACCGTCCCCCCCCGACCCCCAAACCTAAAATCTGAAGGCCTGATTGCGCAGATTGAAGGCCCTAATTGCACTTCCCTTTCCAAAGCCGCATTCGTTTATCATAAAGGGTGCACATTTCCCCTGCTACAGTTTCCACGGCCAGAGGCCCTGAGGGCCAGCTCAGAAATGGAGGGAATTAATTACATTTTTTTAACTCCCCTTCTTTTAAAGTATGGGAGAGTGTGATGAAACGTCCCGGGGGGGGGGAACAGGGGGGAGCTGCAGAGAAGAGGGTGGGGAGGGAGGCAGCAGCAGGAGGCAAGACGGGGGGGCTGGCTCTTTCATCCAGGAGGGTCTTTGTGCATTAACCTTGGTCTCCCCAACACATCGAGACCCCTACCCCCTCTCCCCCATGACAAATGACCTCTGGAAAGGGTAGAACCAAGGCTGAAGGCTCCTGGCACCATGGCGGTTATTGACTTCTCCCGAAGTGCAAGCCCACGCCACGCCTGTGACTGATTCGGGACAGCGGCAAAAGGGAAGGAGATGGGGAAAGGAAGAGGGACAAGTGATGAGAGGGAGGGGAAAGGGAAGGCTGTCAATCCCCGTGATGGACAGGTAGCAGATTTCCCTCCAGATAAAACCTTACAGATGTGAAGTAGGTATTGATTTTTAGTTAGTGATGATAATGCACCAAGAAGTAATAAATTATAAGAAAGCAAGGTCAAAAAGAAAAGGTAAAAGGACTTGGCATTCTTGAGGAGGGGATTTCTCCAGATGCCCCAGACTTTCCTAAGTTCAAAAGTTGCCTGAAAAATGAATTTATCCAGCTGAAACAAGAAGTCAGATAACACGGGCCTGCCGGGGCTGGAGGGCTCGTGTAGGGTTATCTGTGCTGGGTGGCTGCATAGCAAAGAGGGAGTAGAAATCTCCATTTCACTCTTTGTTATTTCTAACACCTTTGTGTCCTGGGGTGGGGAAGATCGGATGCCATCCTCTGATAGACCTGGGCAAACAGGGTCTCAGAGGAGCTCAGCCCTAAATTGCTCTCAACGTGCCTGGAAAAGGCAGATGCTTCCCACAGCCAGCCTCACTGGAGAGAGAACAGGGATCTTTGGGGCTCCTGGCTCAGCTGAGCCCCACAGCCTCTGTCAGGGGTCATCTGCCACCCTGCCTCCATGGGAACATCCAGCAGGGATGTGCATCGTGTAGCCACCTTCCAGCATCGCCCCTCTCCAGCCTCGGTACAGTTACGTATCCGTTCACCACCCTGGCATCGTCCTGATGAAATACTGGCATCCTTAGGTTTCACCACGGATTTCCAGAGGGAAATTCAGCCCGTCTTTTTTCAGAAAGGGGTCTTAGGATGGGATGAATTGTCCTTCAGAAGTGTCAGCCTCTCTGTAGAAGGATTCTGGAGGATTAGCAGAGACTAGAAACTTAACTTCACACGGCTAAGGTTAGTTGAGTTGAGTCCTAGCTTAAGTGACTTGCACAAGCCCTTGTGAGTCAGTAGCAGAGCTGGGATTAGAAATCAGCCCTGATTCTGACTGATTAAAGCCAGTTACTGTCTTTAGTCGGATTTGTGCAAGTGTCTTCTCCGGTCTCAGCTCCTCTGAATTTGAAGAGTGTGAATCTGGGTTTCATTTACCAACGTTGCTTTACATCCCCCTTTCTTTTTAAAAGGGCCTTAGCGGAAGTGTTAATATGACTTCTGCTTGCTTTAAGAGCCTTTTATTTTCTCTGAGTAATATAAAGCAGCTGACTCTTTTGGGGAGATGGCCAGGAGGGAGAGCGAGCACTGGAAAACCCTCTGCTCTGTGAGTGGTTCCAGTTGACAGCACAGGATTTCTTTTCTGCACCTGCAGGGCAGCACTGCCAGACCTGGACAGCTCAGGAAGGTGGAGGAGAAACAGCCCAGCTTTGTGCTGCCCACGCTGGAGCTTCCCCAGAATAGCTCAGCGTTCATATGTCTGTGTTTTCGTGTATGCAAGAAGGATGTTTATTGTTTTAAACATCTGATTCTGCTCGCGAATGAAATCCAATAACGTCTCACGGCTGCTGTATAGGCGAGTGTCCTGGATAGCGGTTGGGGCAAAGAGGTGCGGGCTGTAACACCTACAGCTACGGCGATGCTGAAGGCATGAGGTCTGCCTGCAGCCGGCAGGGTCCAGGGGATTCGTGGCTGAGCCAGATCAAAGTTCGTGACCCGGCTTTAGTGGGAGGTTACAAATAACTTTGCAGCTGGAAAACCTACCTTCAGGCTGCACTCCCGTGATTTCCCCGCTGCATAAGCCTTGAGGCAGAGAGGTTTACGTTACAGCCACACAGAAAAGCATGACAGCCCTATTCTCATATTAATCCACTCTCTCTTGCATATTTAAATGCAATTTCCTTTTTTCATCCCCCTGTCTTTCAGTCTTCAGGCTGTCACGGGGCAGGGAGTTCCACGGGCACATTTTACATGGCGTCAGGGCTAAACAACTTCATCTAGGTACCTCGAGGCTTAATCAGTGTGATTAAGAAGCTGTGCCTGGAGGGTCTGGAGAGCTGGAGGTAATTTAGGCTCCCTCTGAAGTGCTGTCTGCCCTGCGGCAGAGAGACAGCTAAGCCAGTTTTAACTTTTGGGGGCCAGTAGCAAACTCTAAGCTCAGTGCAGGCTGAAAACCCTGAAGGAAAAGAGGGTAAATGAACCCTGTCTGAGCTCTGTGCTGCCGCCACTGCGCTGCTTCTCCTCTGCTTGTTCCAAGCTTGTTCCTGCGTCTCTGTACCGCACTGCAGACAAACCCCACGGTCGGGGTTGGATTGATTTTCCAGGCTTTTTAACTGACCCCCTCCCCAGTACCTCCGCACTGCCGCCCTCTCCACGGGGGTCCAGCCACCCCTGCTCCCGAATTTCCCTCCCAGACAAATGCCTGGGAAGGATCTCAGGCCGGCTGAGTCGGGAGGTGGCATTACATCAAGGGAAAGCATCTTTGCAGGACCCCTGAGTCCTTTCCGGCAGGGGAGGAGAAGCTTTAGAAAGCAAAGGCCAGTGCGTAGCTGGTCATTCAGCCTAAGCCCTGGCTCTGGCAGGAAGGTGAGGGAGGAGGGGGTGAGGAAGGTGTCGGGGTGAGCAGGAAGGGGAGATGTGGCTCTATACAACCCCTCTTGTGTCCTTCCAGAGAATGTATCCTCTGCACAATAGCTCACCAGGCCGCTGCTGGGGGATAAAGGGCTCATTTTACCACTTGCCAGGCTCCAAATATTTCCAATTTGCCACTTTAATTGATGTCAATAAGGTTATGCTAAATTCGGAGATTTTCAGCCGCTCGGCATCTGAGCGCTGGCCTGGCCCCCCGAGGTGACTGCCTGTCCCCTCTCCCCCCTGCTCTTCCCCGGCACAGATACGGCGAGGCAACGCCTGCGGCGGCCACGAAGATCAACCGAGAGGCATCGAGAGTCCCCTTCCTTCCCTTGCCACGGCCCCGCTCCTGCAAACTCTTTACTCTCTTAACTTGGCAGCCCCGGGGGTAATTTTGCTGATTGCAGAAGGCAATTGCATTAAAGCGCGAGTGGGATCAGGGGCCTCGTGTGAAGGCCTGTAGGCAGCGGCTTACCCCAAACTCACCCGCAGGAACAAATCCGGCATTTTTGCTGCAAAAGAAGAAGAAGAAGAAAAAAAGTTCATCTGTTTCAGGTCTCAAAGCAGGAAGATCGCTTGTGTGCAAATTTAATTACATTTTCAAACCAAGCGCTACACTGAAATGAGCTGAACCGGGTCCTGTTATCCTTTAACATTTGGGGGTAAAGGCAACTTTGACATTTCAGTCCCTAAAGCTGAATCTGCGTCAAAGCCAGAAAGGGTTTGCATCTCGTTTGCAAACCAAGCCCCACTCAGACTTCTCTGGAAGGGGCTGTCTTCAGCATCCCTTTTTGAAAAAACGGATTTTTTTCTTCCTGTTTTGGGTGTCTCCTCTTCCGTGAGGGGCTTGCGGAGGTGCTAGTTCATGGCAGTGCTTGTTGAGCAGGTTCCTCCCAGTTGTATTCCTTTCTCCAGCGTTCATTCTGAACACCACAGCTAACGCTGTTGGTGGGTCAGCAAAGAAAGACCAAAGATTGAGTGTGCTGTGAAGGAACCTCTCAATTATCCCTATTAAGGTCTTTCAAATGAAGCGTTAGACACAGAGGAGCCAACTGCAGGGTCTGTCTGGTGGTGTTTGGTGGAAGCAGACCTTCATTCTCCAGCCTATATAGATATTGTATATTATACTGGTAGAGTACCACTATACATAGACTGTTTCACCCTGGTGTGCATGAAGGTAGCTGCACATGTACCCTCTCTCCCCAGACATTGATGTGTTGTCTCCTGTGTTTCTCCAGGTGATGAGCATCCTGAGCAACCCCAGCGGGGTTCCTCCACAACCCCAGGCTGACTTCTCCATCTCTCCCCTTCACGGTGGCTTGGACACCACCAACTCCATCTCTGCCAGCTGCAGCCAGCGGAGTGACTCCATCAAGTCCGTGGACAGCCTCCCGACTTCCCAGTCCTACTGTCCTCCCACCTACAGCACCACCAGTTACAGCGTGGACCCAGTGGCTGGGTACCAGTATGGACAGTACGGACAAAGTAAGTGCACCGATTGTATTCCCCCTGCACAGGGAACAGGAGAAGAGGGGGCGGGAATGTACAGATATTGTGTGGGAAGGAATTCCCATGGAAATCTGTCCATTTAGAGAGAAAAAGGGAATCTACTCACTAGGTAGATACAGATGGAAATTGCTCGACACAGCCTCCCTAGCACCCTTACAGTCCAATTCAAAAGACCCAACTGAAATATTTTAGGTAAAACATTTCTATTAAACAAGGACACCTTCCAGACCTCTTTTGTTCCTCCTCTCCAGTTCTTGCTTCTCCAAAAGCCCTACAACACGTTCACCCTGCTCAGCCAAAGGAAAGCTGGGATTTTAATGGCATCTCTTAGTGATGCAGAACTATATGTGTGGCTTCCTCCCCTGCCCTCCGTCAGGTAAGGGCTGGGTCTGTGCTCAGAGGTTTTGCTACTGAAAACATAAAGTCAATGCCTGTCAACTGGACCGTGGTCCTGTGGAAGCTGGAGTTAGGCTGGGATTGTAATACTAAGCCTAAACCTCAGACCTGAAAGGCAGAGGGACTCTGGGAGGGTCTGTTTCTCCTCCAGAATGGTTGGGTCACAAAAACACCAGCGAGCCTGGCAAAGGGCTCACCTGCCGGTGTTAAACTAATAATAAGTGTGGTGGTGTGAGAGAGTGATCCGCGGAGGGTTAAAGGTGCATCCTCTTCCTCCGGGAGCGCTCCTGCTTGCCCATAGCTTGTCCTCAGTGACCTTTCCTCCCATTTGGCTGTGGCTTTTTATTCCCCTCTCCATCACAGCCCTTTAATGTCTTTAACTTCTACAGCTAAATGAGAACCGGCTGTGGCGGCAGACGGGATCAATAGCAGCTCCCCCCCTCCCCTCCTTTTTTTGTTTTTCGGGAGTTTGATCTGTGACCCCTTGACCTTCCCCTCGCTTCTGGATGTGAGGCTGGACACACGTGCTATTGATAAAAATCTTAAACAAATTCCAATACCATGTATTTCCAATAAAGATTCCCTTGGGCAAGACGTTAGTCACACCCGTGTGTGTAAAAAATAAAATAAGGAGGACGGGCTACGTTTTCTGAGAGAGAGAGAGAGACCAGCAAAGGCAAAGGCAAGAGAAAGAAGGGTTTTGTCTTGGTTTGCTGCAGGAATTTTGACTTGGGCCTCTCCTTGTGCTGATGAAAAACTTCTTGCATGGCCCTATTTATGCTGTTTTATTTGCCCCGCTTTCCTGATTTCTGCCAAACAGCTCCCTCTTTTCTGCTGGCCACCCATTAAATTTACAAGTCCAGTTTAGAGCCTGCTGGGCTCAGCTTAGAACAGGAACATTTTCCTGTTGATAATCATGAGAGGTCAACAGTTAGTCCAGACATGTCCCATGCCCAGAGACCCACAGGTAGCTAGTCACGGAGCTGTTCTTCCTGCTGGGGCGAGGAAGGTAGGTGAGAAACCATCATGCACCATCCACAGTGCCACCGCTTCCCAGTGCTGGCAGCTGGAGTCACACCCAGCATCCTGGCAGGTCTTCCAGCCAAAGCCAAAGCCATGCTGCCTGACAGATGCAGCACAAGCCAACTGATGCTGTTCTAAGGTGGGAATCTACGTTAAGCAACAAATGGTGCATGTGGGCACATCACGTATAGCTATTTGTATTTACAGCTCTGTCCAGGCAATATTTAAGTCCACTTCACTATAAATCTTTCTTATAATGAGCCTCATTTGGCCGTAATCTCTGTGCGAGGAAACAGTTTTCATTGGTAATTAGTCCTGTTAGAGCAATCACTTACATGAAGTTGACCTTGATATAACAGCGTTTTTTCTTGTCGTTCTCAGCGCATGTTGTATTCAGCAGACGCTTCTCGTTCTTTTTGCTTCTTCACTGCTTCTTTTCAAAGGCTGTTTAAATGCCGATCAGTGTGAGGTGACCTCCAGAAGATCATTATTTACTGATGTTCAGTTCAAATCATATGTTTCTTCTTTCTAGGATGCAGCAAAAAAGTATCAAAACTCTTTTTAGTCAACACTGGTATAATAAAAACAGGGGGTCCTTGTGGTGGAGGCTGGTGGATAAGAGCTCTGGAGCTTTGATGGCCTCTGGACCTGGCCTGCAGAGAATCCCTCTCTCCCCACTTCTCTCTCTCTTATCCTCTGTTGTAGAAACACAAAACCAGACACACTTCCTCTCTCACATAAGCAAATAAACACCCAGAGTATTTTCGGTAAGTTTCTGGTTGTATTTTGGTTTCCACTGTATTAAAGCAACAAACCATGTCTTTGGCTTCTGCTGTGGGATTCCCTCCTGCCTTCGAACTCTTCCTGCTGGCACAAAAAGCAATACTGGGAGTTTAGTGTGGGTTTTTTTAGAAGGATGGGTTTGCCATCACATTTCCATTTTGCTGGGTGCTGCCCAGAGCAGGGTGACCAGCTCCAGCCCTTCACCCCCCTCCTTTCCCAAGCACCCATCCGAATTCCCCCGGAGCAGGGGTGACAACCGGAGCAGAGGCACAACCACACCGACACCCACAGTGTGTGCGAGGAGTGAATTCCCTTTTTACCTACAGCCTCTCAAAGGTACTATTTAACGTGGTTACCTGGAATACCAGGGGACCAAGCTGTGTGGATGAGAGCCACAGCTTGGGGTCTAATCCTGTGTGCCCCGCCTCGAAGCTAGAGGCATCGTGACACAATGTATTACAGAGCCCAGCGCTCGACTCGGTCCAGCCCAGGATCCCATTCCCTGAGGAATGCTGCCAGCGTGCCAGCTCCACTTGCGTAACCGAGCTCCTTCCAGCCTCTGCTGCCTGCAGAAGCCATGATCCCCAGCAGGCCCCGCTTCGGCCCCAGATAACTCACCCAGTGCTGGCTCCCGGCGCACCAGCGCAGCCTGTGCTATCCCAGCTGGTGAGGAGCAGAGATGCCAGATTAATGTGGTCCTCGCAGTTCCCAGAGGCCGGAGCTGTGTTAATGATGCCGGTGATGGAACGCAGAAGCGTGAAAGGAATTCTAATAGATATGACAAGTCTAATAAGAATTTGTGTCTGGAAGGGACCTCCTCTGGGGCAGGCATCTGACAAGACGTTGATGGCTGAAATTTGTTTACTCATTGGCACCGATTGTACATCTCCTGCCAGCTCCTTATTAATCTAATTTGAGACATTAAAGCTAGTGAAAGGGAGAGACTTTGACTGAAGCTCAGCTAATGAGCAATGTCACCATCCTGCCCCGGTCCTCTTCCCCCTCAGACCATGGGGCAGTCAGGCAAGCTGGGATACAGGTTCCTGCATCACCTCAGGAGTCGTGTCTGCGTTTCTCACCCAGATGGAGAGAAGCAAAACAGTTTCCCTTAGGAAGGATGGATGAAGGCAGGCAGCAGAGCTCGCAGAGATGAGTCAGCACATGGCAGATGAGGCAGATTCAAGCCCAGACTTGGTGAGCTTCCACGGAAATCTCTGGAATCATTTACACTAGCATCACTGAGCACAGGCGTTGGCTTTGCCACCATGAGATGATACAGGGAGGTGAGGCTGGAAGGCTGATTCCACTGACGTTCTGCTTAAGCTTCTCTTCAGGCAGCATCCCTGGAAACACCATTTTCCATGGCAGGAGGAGAATTTTAACTCTTTTCAGTAGGTCCACAGAGACCTACCTAAATGTTTCTGGCAGGACCATCATCTGTTTGCACTCCTGGCTAGGAAAGGGGACCCTCATGTCTGTGACAGCCACTGCAGTGGGCTTCTCTTTGTAAGAGTCACTCTGTGGGGTCAGTTGGTTACACACCCTTTGTTGCCGAATGCCTCATTTCCACTAAATGCTAAAGCTGTGCTGTTTTCTCCCCCTCCTTTTTTTTTTTCCCCTCCTCTTCAGCTGCTGTTGATTATTTGGCCAAGAACGTGAGTCTGTCTACACAGCGTAGAATGAAGCTGGGAGAACATTCAGCCGTTCTGGGCCTCCTACCAGTAGAGACAGGCCAAGCTTACTGAAGAGTCCGACTGTGCCAACAACCCACTCCAGCAACTTGGGACCACTGGAGAAAGCACCACCAGCCTTCCAGGGATCTACCTGTACCCGGACCCTACTCCTTCCCAATTCCCTTCCACCTCGAACCAACTTGAGCTGCGAAGGAGACGGGAAAGAGGGGGAGGGCTCTCCAAGTGTCCAGCTCCTCCCAGAGCACTCTTCTCAGAGGCAGCCTGGCCTCTGGGACCTGACTCCTCCTGTGGCCAGAGACAACGGGTTGGGTACATTTATTAACCCCGAGTTCTTGCCCTCCCTTCTAACCTACCTGGCCATGGCATTTTGCCCACACTTAAGGACTTTCCATTGATTTAGGTAGTTGGCATAGTCAAAGCCAAATTGATTTTTTTTTTTTCTTTGTAAAAAAAAAAAAACAAAAAGAGAAATGTTTCATTTTGTTTCCTTTTCTTTCCATTGCTGTAAATTTGGTGAATGTTGTATAGGAAGGAATAACCAAGCTGATCAGGAAGGGTGATACAATTCGGGACCACAGAAAACCTATGGACCAAATATAAGAACTTGTTTGAAAAAAAGCCAACAAAAAACAAACCGCAAAGACAAACAAAACCAGAAAAACATCTATTGAAGTGACAGCGAATCCCCGTCCCCCCACTACCCTTCTGTTCTCCCTGATGGCTTCCCAAAGCAGGGCCGAATCAGGCCAGATCGCTGCTAAGCAGGGGCAGGATGTAAGTCCGTCCAGCCTGGGACCTTTGGAAAGTGTAAATGTAAATTGCTGCATGAGGACTGGAGATTATGGGCACGGGCACGAGCAACATTTACTTTTCCTCTTAGGGACCAATTTATTCCTGATGATCACTGACAAGCCAACGGGCATCTGATAGCAGAGGAGATGGGATAGCGAGCGCTGGCCTCGCGCGCACAGAGGAAGGGCACCAGAGACACCGATCGCCTCGGAGCTTTTGCCTGTCCGGTGGGGAAGGGCGAGGACTGTCAGTAGCCCTTCTTTCACTTGGTGGGAGAGAAGCAGCCATGAGAACAAAGACAAGAGAGGGAAGAGTCAGACGTGTCTGTTAGCTGCCTGCTTGGAGGGCTCGGTACACAAAGCCAGGTTCTTCTACAAGTAAAGGGCCTCCTGAAAGAAAATGCTGCTTGTTCTGAAGGTGCTTTCCCACAGCTGCCTCTCACTGAGGGATGGATGTGGGGCCAGAGGGGAGGTGACCTGAAGAGTCTTTCTAACAGCAGCTAGGAAGGAAAGGTGCTCTCAGCTCCAACATTGCACCCATTTGTACCGCAGGAGAAGGTGTAGTTTTACCCACGGCATTCTTTATCCTCTAGCTGCCAGGAGAAATTCTCACCCCATCCATCCTCCCAGCTCTTCCTCCACCCCTCTCATTTCCTGTACTATTCTGTACAACCCTGTCTTTCAGTCCCTTCCCTCTGCTGTTTTGTTTTGGTGGTGGAGCCTCTCTCTTTCTAAGCCAGATCTTGTTCTCTGGATTTATCACCCCACTTTTCTGTAGCAGCCAGTGCTCGGCTCACGATTCTACTCATCACACTGCTCAGATAAAAGCAGCCAACAATAAGAGGGTATTGCTAAGTCCTGACCCACATGGGATTTTAAAGAGTTTCCCTTTTGCATGTGGTGATGATCCTTGGTGATTCTTAAGCAGCTGCCTAACATTTCCCCCTCACCTTCCTGTGCTGAGAGGGCTCGTTTCAAGAATGTGCTGAAATTTGACTTGGAGAGGGCAAGGAAAGCTGCCCCTGAGATACCCACCTCCCTGAGAGAGATAACCACCCCCCTGAGATAACCCCCCCCCTGAGATAACCACCCCCCTGAGATAACCACCCCTGATACATGGACTCTGTGCCAGCCAGTAGCTGACGTGTGAAGTCCAATGGCAACAGGTAGCACTTAAAGTCGTCTACAGACTGTTAGGGTTCATAATACACTTGCTGTTTTACATGTCTGCTTTAGGATAATGAATGTCTGCTTTTGTCCACTGGCAATAGCAGGGGACCACGTGGTCAGATGAGTTCTGGTCTAGCAAATGCTCCTTGGTTGTTAAAGGAGACCCTTCTCTTGTGCCCTCTTCTGTCGCTGCTGCTTCTTCCATTCTTCTCAAATGATCTGTTCTTGTTTGTGCAGCTGAAACAACATTTTTCTGGGGATCTATCCCTTGCCTTGCCCCAGTGTCATTTATCATGACCCACCAAGCCGCTTTCTCTTGAGCCATGTGGACAAGAACCTGTTCTGACCAAAGCACAGTTGCTCAGCTTCCGACCAGAGCCACATACGGCTTTCATTAGCTCTGCTTTACGGCTCTGCCAGAGCCTGCTCTACATTCCTAAAAGCATGTTAACACACCATCTTGGCCTCTCACACGCATGATTCTGTGCAGGAGTTCTGTGCAGGGTGACATCTGCACCCGGAGGCTCTATCGCTGCCATCCATGCTCCAGACATCCCGATTCAGGCTCTGCTTCTCCAGCTGTATCACGCATAAAGCTTCTCTCTAGTTGGGACAGGCTTCTTTTGGATCACAAAAGCTTTTGAAGCCCTTGGAGCTCGCATCTTCACACCCTTTCTCAGGGCATTATGTAGCACCTACAGCTGGGGGAATAGGGGAGGCCAAAGGTACCAGTTTTCTTGCGATGACTGAGGAGCCAAAATGTGTTTTCTGAAGCACTCTCCCCTCTCTGCACCAGTTTGAGATCTCAGACAGCAACAAAAGACACTGGTTTATGTTGTTCATGATCCAAGGAAGAAATCCCTTTAAAATCCTGGCTTAAACATCATTCCCAACACCAGTAACCTCCAGCCACCCCTGAACTGAGAGGGTGAGAGCAAGGGTGTCCCTGGGATGGACACCAGCACAGGGATCAAGGACTGAAGCACCGTTTGACTTTGCTCCTGTGTCTCGGGATCATTCTGAGCCAACTGCTAAAACAACAGAGCACGTGATTTTCTTGCGTGCCACATTTAATAGCGTTTAAGAGGCCAAATGCCAATAATCACCCAGCCTGGGAGCACCTTCCCATCTACACCCTCCTTACCACTGGAAGATGGAGTTTGTAGATAGTCATTGTTGGCCCCGTGTCTGCCCCAGACAGTTGCGATCCCTTGTTCTTTATCTAGACATTTCTGACCAAATGCATTCCTAGCTGCCTGCTAAACTAGAAGGAAAGTTCCAACCTGTCATGAGAATTGCTTGTCCGCTGCTCCCGCTCGCCAAGACCTGTCAGCTCTCTCCTCCCCGCCGTTCTCTGCCCTCCTGCGCGTTGCGTACACGTCTCCCGGGCATCCCTCGACAGCAGACACTTGGTCCTCGCCGCGAGCGTGTTGTCGAGGAGAACGTAACCGAGCTCAGCGCAGAAGCGCAGGACCCCGAAAGTCAAAATTATTAAAAAGAGGGAGCACTGTAGAAACCTATTTGCCAATTACCTTCACCAGAAAGTCCGTGAACACCCCGGGCACTGCTGTAAATAGAGTTATTCTTAGAGGAATATGAAAAACGCCCCCGTGCTAGCGCAAATAGCTATTCTCTGACCTTTCCCTCGTGGTCGCACTTTGTACATTAGTTGGAAATTTGGTCATGTGCTGTATGTTTATAGAAAGTTGACATTTTTTTATACTAAAAACCACAGTGAGTGCCGTGCTAGTTAAAAAAAAAAAAAAAAAAAAAAAGGGAAGGGAAGGGGGGGGATGAACTGTAGAAATTTGCCTATCGTGTGTTTTCAAAATACATTCCAGAATCTTTGGGGTGGGATGGAATTGATTTGGGGATTTTTTTATTTTTTTTTTTCTGGTTTCTTTGTTTTGTTTTAAGGTACGTTCATGTATGAAAGTCAAAGTATTTTTTGTTTTGTTTTGTTTTGTTTCATGGATTGCCAACCTCAGTTCTGCTGACAAGAGACAAACTCGGGGGGTGAGGTGGGACGGGGAGGGGGGACAGAACAGAGGGAGGTGCCCTGAAGGCGAAACAAACCCGAGCGTGGAAGGGGAACAACTGGCAGCAGACAAGCGTCGGACAGCAGGACCCTGAGGAACATGCGGTCACGGTCACTCAGAGCGGCCCAACCAAGGACTTGAGCAGATACTCAACTACTGGCGACTCTGAGGGTGCCTGGGAATCCACAACTCCTTCCGCACCTCATCCAAATGAACCACCAAGTGAAAGGACACAGCCCAGAGACGTTCTCTCAGGTCGACACTCCTTCCACGCCTGCCGCCAAGAACTGACATCCTCGGGGGAAAGGCGAACGGCCGAGCGGATTTCTTGTACCTCCTCACACCCCTCCCAGCCCTTGCCCTCACCTCTCAGCGCCGTCCTGAGACCACAACACGGACCTTTCCTCACTGTGTCCAGTAACTCAGCAGATTGGCTCCTGTCGCTCAGAGACTTTGTGTATTTAATGCTTCTAACCCGTCACCCCTAACACCTCCATGTACCCACCTGGGGAATATCTACATAGCACTATAGGACATTCCTTATTCCTAGTAACTGCGGATATGTTGCTTCTGTGTTTGCCTCATAGCCATCTTGCTCCATGTGTCTGCCTGCGTGGGAGTGTGTGTGCGTGCGCCCGTGTGCCTGCGTGCGTGCCTGTGTATATATATAATCGCACCATAATTTATTCAGCTATATGGAGTAGTGTAGTAGAAAGAGAAACTGGTATTTGCTTTAACTACCTGCTGCCTGTAGGTGTCTCTCTGTAACTCAGGCATAACTGTTATACATTAAAAAGGTAAAAAAAAAAAAAAAAAAAGGATGAGAAGCGTCTTTTGGGTGGCGTGTTTGCCTGACGCGCTCCGCAGCGGGCCGAGCGCGAGGGGGAAAGCTGCTCAGTCAGAAAATCCCCCCCCACACACACACACTGCAGATGTTTTAAAAAGTAAAATGCTTCAGAATCACAGAATTGCCTAGGTTGGAAAAAGGCCTTTAAGATCATCAAGTCCAATCATTGATCTAACACTAACAAGCCCTTGACTAAGCCACATCCCCAAGCACTACATCTATAGGTCTTTTAAATCCCTCCAGGGATGGAGACTCCACCGCTGCCCTGGACAACTCCTTCCAATGTCTGACAACCCCTTCAGTAATGAAATTCTTCCTAATGTCCAATCTAAACTTCCCTCGGTGCAGCTTGTGGCCATTTCCTCTTGTCCTATCACTTGTTACTTGGTTGAACAGACTGATGCCCACCTCTCCTCAACCTCCTTTCTAGTAGTTGTAGTGAGGGATAAGGTCTCCCCTGAGCCTCCTTTTCTCCAGGCTCAACACCCCCAGGTCCCTCAGCTGCTCCTCACCACCCTTGTGCTCTAGACCCTTCCCCAGCTTTGTTGCTCTTTGGACACACAATGAAACAAAACGTTTCACTGTAATTTTTCACAAAAGAACAACGACTCCCCAGCAACTGTTCTGAACACAACCGCTTCTTTCTGTGTTGGTTTTCAGCAGGCTCTGGCAGAGGATGGCTGCCCAGGCCAGGGTGGGATCTTAACTCGCAGCTCTGCAGGCACCTGGCTTTCGTTAAAGGCCAAAGCGCAGCAGCAACGAGCGGAAAAATATTTTGAAACTCTACGGAGGAATACATGGCTTGGGGCTTCAGCAATCGGTCATAAAGCGTTTTGCCTTGAAACAAAGCACGGAATTCAAGAGCTGTTCGCATCTGAAGATGTTTTGGCTCTCTCTAAAATAAGTTGATCTTCGTCCAAGTCATGCTGGACGAATATCCACACACAGAAACTAGACTTATTAGCCACTGGGTTGTTTTCTGGTTGCCCCTCAGCAGAGGGATCAGTCCATGGAAGCTAACTAGCTTCCCAAAACCAGATGAAACCACCATTAGATAAGGAAAGGAGGCTCAGGGGAGACCTTCTTGCTCTCAACTATTCCCTCAAAGGAGGTTGGAGCCAGGTGGGGTCGGTCTCTTCTTCCAAGGAACAAGTGCTAGGACAAGAGGAAACAGCCTCAAGTTGTGCCAGGGAAGGTTTAGGTGGGACATGAGGAACAATTTTTTCCTGGCAAGGGTTGTGAAGGGCTGTGCCAGGCTGGGCAGGGCAGTGGTGGAGTCCCCATCCCTGGAGGGGTTTCCAAGCCGTGGAGATGTGGTGCTGAGGGACATGGGTTAGAGGTGCCCTGGCAGTGCTGGGTGAACGGGTGGACTCGATGATATTAAAGGGCTTTTCCAACCAAAACAATTCTATGATTTCATGATTCTATGATGTACCAACTGCACGATGAGATGCTGCTCATGCACTTGTGAGCACAAGAGGCAGCAACCTGCCAGCCAGGAGCTTCCCACCAGCATGAGGAGGCTCAACGGAGGAACAAGGGCTCTAGCATTTGAAAACTCTCGACAGCGTTCCTCACCTCGCATGCACACCACTGGTCGTGACTGGCTGCACAGTTAGTCCCTTATCAGGCACTGGCTGAGATCATTTCTTAACTCCTATGTCTTTGAAGAAATACTGAGCGAGTGCCCAGAGCCCCGGGTCTAGGCAGAGCCCATCACTGGTAGTTGTGTGGTGTCACCTGGGCGCAGCAGGACTCTGGAGCTGTTCTTAGTGCCCAGCAGAGCCACCTCCGGATTAGGTGGGACATAGAAACCCTGGCACCAGCTTCTCTTTCCAGCAGGGTAAGGGAAAACCTTCTTGCTAAGAAAACCAGCCTCCCTCCCTCCTAGACAAACACACAAACACAGGCGCAGGTAAAGCATGCCAGTGACTCTGCTCCTGCAGGTGGGACGTGTCCCCGCTGCCTGGGTCATTCGTATTTTGAGGGAAAATGGGAAAATGAGGGACACAGGAGCACAGGCTGAAGCTTCCGTGGGCTCCAAGGGCCTTGATGAGGACCCTTGGGAAATATTTCAGGTGTCCCAATAGAGAGAAGGCTGGAACCTGCTGCTCTTGTGTGATGCCAAGGGCACTGTGCTGTCAGAAAACCGCTTTTTTGGTGATAACGGTGAAACCGGGAGGCTCACCTTTGTGTCCGAACCATAACTGACTTCAGGCGTCAGAGCAGGGCTGGGAGCCGCAGCTTCCCAGCTGTGTCCTAGGGGAATTCGATTCGGCATCTGTGAATTTTACCCACACCGAAGGCCCCTTCCCACCTTAGACCCACACTCACTAGCAGCACTTGATTTTCACCCCGGAGCCGGCGTGTTTTGGCGGTGCCCGAGCCAGCCACACTCTGGAGGGGTTTGTGAAGGAAGGGGCCATCGTTTTCCAGGAGCCCAAAAACAGGACAACGTCATTTCTAGCTACATCCCTCTCTTTAAATCGGCGCTGGCCTGAAAGGTAACAGCTTCATGCTTCCTTGCCAGCCCTCCCAAAAATGACTTTGCTCCAGCAATGGTCACGTTCGGGCTCCGTTGCTGCTGGCCTTGCAGTTGCAAGCGTTTCAACACTGCCCTCAACTGTTCCCTGAGCTCCTCGTCCTCTCTCCCAACGACTCAAAACCTTATCTGGGGAGCGCAGGATATTTCCCAGGCCTCTCCAGAGCCGATCCCTTGCCCTCTGAAAGACATCAAGGGCGCAAGCCAACCCACGAGGGAGCTGCTCAGGCCGATACCGCTCCCGCTACAAGTATCACCGGTCAATTATGGCTCTAAGCTGTCGTCAACTTTAATCTGCTGATAAGCCGGTGATAAATCAAATTCAAGTCCATCTGACACCAGCTGCTCACTCCGGCAAAGGCGCTGCATCCCGCAGGCTGGGGCCGGGGTGCTGACCCCGCTCGCTGCGTCGTGCCCGTGCTGCTCCCGTGGCGTTGGATTTGACCCGAGGGGCTGCGTTCGGCCGCCTGCGCTCTGCGAGAGAGGGGCTGTTCCTCTGCCCCGGTGGGCTCTCACTTGGTGCCCTTTCCTGCTCTGCGTTTTGTTTCAGGTTTGGTTGTTTTCATTTGGGTTTCACACGTGCTCCCGCTGGCTTCCAGCAAGCCCCTCCACAGCCCTCTGTGACCTGAGCCGTTGTCCATGTGCTCACTGCAGCCTCGCCTTAGCTCCTTGCTGTGTGTTCAGAGAATCATAGAATGGTTTGGGTTGGAAGGGACCTTAAAGAGCATCTACAAGCTGGGGAGGGACTTTTCACAAGGGCTTGTAGCTAAAGGACAAGGGGTGATGGCTTCAAACTGGAAAAGGGGAGATTTAGATTGGAAATGAGGAAATTCTTCCCTCTGAGGGTGGTGAGACCCTGGCCCAGGTTGCCCAGGGAAGCTGTGGATGCTCCATCCCTGGAGGTGTTCAAGGCCAGGTTGGACGGGGCTTGGAGCAACCTGGTCTCGTGGGAGGTGTCCCTGCCATGGCAGGCAGGTTGGAATGAGATGATCTTGAAGGTTCCTTCCAACCCAAACCATTCTATGGTTCTATGATTCTAAGATTCTATGATCTAGTTCCACACTTTTGCCTTTCTAACATGACATTTAAAACCTTTTTTTAAACTAAAACTAAAGAAACTTTCTTTATTTCTCTTTATAAAAAAAAAAATTAAAATAATTTGGAAAAGTGGAAAAGGCCCTTATTATAAACCAAAAATGTTTCAGAAGACATTGTTCAAACCATCTTTGGTCTTTCCTGTTTTCCATCACGTCACCTTTTCCAGCGTCACTGTAACGTAACAACTGCAGAAGCTGTTTTGCAGACAGGCGAAAGTTGAGTGGTTTACGTGGGATCACGTTGCTTTAAATGCCTGAATTCAGTTCACATCCCAACTGACCAGTCCCCACATCTCACTGGGGTGCAATAAAAATCAGAGGAGAGGGAAGCAGCAGTCCTAGGCCTGCAAGGTGGGAATGCTGTGAGAGGTGTTGGTGGGGTTTGGTATTCCAGTTTGTATCGATGCAGAAAATACTCTCGGAAAGTATGATCCAGGGCCCGTGGAAGCGTGCGGGTGATGCTCAGTTTTTGAAAGTCCCAAGGGAAACATGAGGATATGCCCAAGCACCTGCCTTCTTCTCCAAAGACCCTGTTCTTCAAAGTAATGCACCAAGACCTTTGAAAGTTGCTTGTGATCTTTGCTCAGCTCCAAACTGACATCAGTGCCTGGGTTTTTTGGGCCCCATCCTGTGCACATTGGGTCCTACTTACGGCAGGAGCTCGAATCACTGGAAATAGTCAACCTTTCCCCTCTGCTTCAAACACTGCTGTAAGCCCCCGGCGAAAGGAATTCAGATGTCTGGTGTGCAGCAGACACAACCTGTTGGATAGCAAGGCTGAGGGGACAACACATTGACACATCTTTGTTGGGAGGACGGTTCTTCCATGGTCTCTGTTATATCTGCCTCTTGCCCGGCTCCATCACTGCCTCCTGCCCCACAATGTCCTCCTGGGCGCGGGGTCCACCTTGTGTTCCAGCTACAGGTATTGTGGCTAATTACACCTGCTAAATCACACTAATTGAACCGGGGAGATGATGAAGGAAGCTGCCAAAGGCACGGTTGCAGAAACCCTACGACACCCAAACGCACCTTGGCATGGACCTTCCCGCTGACGGCATTTTGGTACCCCCCTTCCCAAGGCTCAATCCTCGGGGGACGTTTGCCTGGCTCGGAGGTCAGCCCCATCTCATGACCCGTGTTTAGAGCCGTTGTTGCCCATCTCAGTGGTTGTAGCTGCTGTCAGACAGCGACTGTGCCAGCAAATTCAGCCCGGCAGCCTTCAGCTTTACAGCATTTCATGAGCAATTTCTTTTCAGAATAGGTGTAGAGAAGTTTATTATAATAGGCTGTGGACCTGCATAAAATCAGGGTATTCTGAGCAGGGAGAGGTGTATGAAAGGGAATTAAATGACTGAAAAAGGATTTCCTTGTGAGACCGATTTCTTTCTTTTTTAGGGATTAATATAATTAATATCCTGTCCCGGGCAGGCCACATTCTCACCTGGTGCAAACCAGCCCAGAATTTTAACTGGTTGTGCTGATTTACACTAGCCAGGGAGCTCATCCTGCATTCCCCTAACATTCCTGCCAGTCCTCCCCTGATGCTGTGCATCCTTGGGCCAGTATTTCCAGCAGTTCCACTCCAAGATGGCTTTTTTTTTTGTTGTTGGTAGTTTTCCCAGAAAAGCTGGGTGCTGGAAGAATGGGTGTCCTGGGCTCTTTGAGTGAAGCAGGAGTGGAAGGCGAGGAGGCTGAGATGCAGGCACATCCCCAGGAGAAGGCAGGCTGGGGGGAGAGGGATTGCTCGCTGGGGGGGTGCCGCAGTTCCCGCTCTCTGAGTTCCCTGCTGCAGACAGCGATGGAGCTCGAATACACGGTGAGCACGACAGAAGACAGGCGATGAGGAGATCTGGCCTTTTACCAGTGCTGGGGGACACCACAGTTAACTTCTCAGACTCTATTTCCCTTCCAGCTGTCTCTGGGCATCCCCGAATCACACCGGGGATCAGAGCAGACACCAGGCTGCATGTCACTGTAGGAAAAGACATCGCATGTAGAATGTTAGGGCTTTCTCCAAACCAGGGGCAGGAAGCAACGTGACCTTCTACCTCCCTGGTCCCGAATCTCCAAAACACCAAAATGACTTAAATCTTTCTTTTAAATCAGTGCGAGTCTCTCTCGGCCCCAGCCTGCCCGGGCCATCCTTTGAGTTTTATTTACAGGAATTTTGCTGCACAAGCCCTCGTCTTCTTACCTTCCTTTATCTTGTCCTTTCTCTTCTCTCATCCCTTATTCCCCAACAATATTCAACCTCGAGGTGGCTCACTGAGAAATAAAGCAGGAATCCTGAATGCTTTCTGCACGTCCCTTGCCTTACTCCACACAGAATTGTCTTTTGTATATACCCAGGCTAATTATTATTAATAGGAGATATGGGGTTATTTCAAGTGGAAAAAAAATAAGGACTGAGGGGGAAGGGGAGGGAGGGTGAGAATGGGAGGGAAGAGGGGAAGAAAGAAAAAAAGAGAGAGAAGAAACCCAGAAGAAACTGTTCACATTTCCCGAGACATCGACAAAGCTTTTATGAATATAACTGGATTTGTAACAAGCATTGCAGCTGCATATAAGGCATTCAGACATGGAGACAATTTTACTAGATAATAGACTATCACGCAGGATACAATTTAAATTAAAAAATGCAATTTTCACCTTGAAATGAACAAATGATTACAATTTCTATACAAATTAAGGCATTCAGGCTCTCTTTCAGTAGTGGCATCAGTCCATGAAATATGACATAATTACCATGAAATACATTTTCAAATATTTTGATTTTTGTCCGCTGCTTTTAAAAAACATAGCCCCGGCTTCTGTGTGCATGTGTGTGTGTGTGTGTGTATGTGCGTGGGGGGGGGAGAGCGGCTCGCGTTATCCCACCTTCTGGGGAAAAACACATTAAAAAGAAAAGAAAAACTACCCAAAGATTAAGCTTCCCCCCCTCTCCCTCCTTCTCGCTCCCCCTCCTCTTGACTCGCGAGATAAAATTGAAAAAAAAATCAGACAGAAAGAAAAGGAACGCAAGCGAAAGGCTCTAAAGCCTCCAGATTTATCTAAATTACTACGCTTATCTGCAAAAATCACATCTGCTGGTTATCTACTAGCTCCGCAGATCTCCTGGTCCCCCTCCCCTTTCTCCCTTAAAATGATGTTTTTTATTCCTCTCTTTTATTTTTTAATTATTTTTCCATTACGGTCTCTTTTTATAGCTGGCAACACGAGGCGAATCAGAGCAATTGTGACCCGCGCGCTCGCCCGTGGAGGGGGCAGGGAGAAGAAAAGAACTAACGACGGGGAAGTTTGCAGGAGGAGGTGGACGTCGGTGGGGAGAGGAGGGTGGGCGAGAGCTGCCCGGTTGTGAGGAGCCTTGGCAAAGGAGCGGTGGCAAATGCTCGGCGGGTTTCCTTCAACCAGGTTTACCCACGTTCAATACTTTTTGAGCTGAGGTGATGCCATGATTTCTTTCCCCCCCTCTTTATTCAAGAAAACCCGCCGTGGGGACCGGAATAGGAGCTGGACATGCAGCTCTGAACATTAGGGCAATTGTTTTGGGTAAACTTTCATGCTCAGGTCACTAAAGGTAGGGTACCTCTGTTGAGATTTCACCAACCCATCCTGATTTATGGTGATGTGACTGCCGGGGGCTTGTAGCGTCACACGCAGATACCTACTGGTCTGGCACTGGTCTCAAGCTCTGTCCCTTTGTCCTCATGTGTAACCCACACTCTTATCCAGTGTTTACTGAAATTAAAGGCCATCAGTGCCTCAGGAGAACAAACTGTGCCTGAAAATCCATGGTCTCTGGTGCTTTGGTAGGTCTGTATCAGATTGGTCCTCTTTATATTCCTCTATAAAAGGAGTCACAGGAATATTTCACCCGGTGAGTGTGTGCTGGGGTTAAATTGTGACCTAGAAGGCAACCAAGTATCTTCAGGTGGTAAATGTATGGTCCCTTTGTGTGTGTTTGGTGGCTGGAGGGGGAGCGGCCTCCTTTGGCTTTTGCAGGCTGCTCATCGCGACACCTGTGTGGTGCAGGTGAAGGTCATTGTCGTTAGGCCCAAGGGCTTGGCACCACTGGTCCTTAGCCCAGGAGGAGTAAAAAGCCCGTCCTGTGCTGGAAGAACCACCGTTGTTTGCAGCATGTCTCAAAGGTATGTTGAGATTAGCTGGAGCAGCCTTTGCTGCAGCACACGATTGATGGAGATGTGTTTTTTTCTGATGTGTTGTGGCTATTGGGCTGACAAAGCAGGAGGATGGGCTTGGGGGGTCTCCTCTTTGCTTTGTTCTGTGGCCTGAACATAAAACATGGCTGGGTTTGCAGGGAGACTTGGTGTGAGGTGGGGTAGTGCTGGATATCGGTGTCGTGGTGGGCACGCCCGGCTCTTTAAGTTAAAACGTTTGCAGCTTTTTGTGCATGGTTGTGTTGTGGAGAGAGTTCTTGAGAAACCTCATGAACAAAGTTTGTCCTTCTTCCTTGGTCCTCTCCTAGTTGGTCCCACCAGTGTCCAAGAAGCCAAGCGCCGGTGCGGGCAGGTTTCTCACCGAACACCTCTGCAGCACAGAATCATTGCTTTGGGTGCTATAGAATGCATTTTCTTTGTGATTTCCATCCCTCCCTCTCTTCAAAACTCCGTCTCTGCCTTCAGCATCTCTGTGGGGAATGGGGAGCTCACTGTGACAGTTCCAGCCTTTGTTGCTTCAAGGTTTGTTGACCTTGATTCATGTTTCTGAGAAATTATTATTAATTTGCTATGAAAAAGCATTTTACCAGAAGTTAAACCTGCTTGTGGTGTGCCAGGAGCTCTGGGGACTCCATTTGCAACGGCTCCTTGGGGCTGGGGGGATGGACCAGGGTTGCTGCCCTGCTGGGACTGAGCCTCAGGCTGAGGTCACCACTGAACTGAGTTTGTGCAGCCTCAGCTCAGCCCCAACCGCCACCAGACTGAACCAGAGCCACAATCTCCCCTTCCCTCATCACCTGAAATATGAAGAAGAGGCAGGTTCTGACCTCTTATTAACTGTCCAGGTAAAAGCCAAGCCCTGAATACCCCGGCTTTGGAGAAGGTGCTCTGGATTTAGAGGCATCCCAAAGAGCCTGTTGTGTTTTGGGCAAGCCCAGCGTCTGCAGAGATGGTGCAGCACAAAGGGAGTGCCCAGAAATGAAAAATGCCCAGAAATGAAAAATACCCAGAGTTCAAGAGACACATTGCTTTGGGGTTTGGTCTTTCATCAGCTTTGCACAGTCCTGTGGCTTTGTTTCACTGGGAGTTTGTTCTTTTAACCAAAGCTGCAGACAGATAGGTCTCTCCAGTCCCAGGCTCAAGCTTCAAGTCCATACCAGGGAGAATAGTTCACGTAAGTGTTTTCACTTGCCTTTTCACCCCAATAAAGCCAACGCGTGTCTCTAGTGATAGAAGTGCCACTGGTTCTGGGGAGTGAGTGAACACCTTGTGATTGGGCTGCAGGAAAAGCAGGTCCACACCAACTCCAGACGGTGGAAGAGAGCAGTTATTCATTACCAGTCCCCAAAGCTGCCATCATCTAGCCAGATTTTCATATACCCAACCTCCATCTCAGCCCCACCTCTCACAGAGGTGGTGACACCTCTGCAGAGCTCAGCTCTTGGTTTAAAAGCAGCTTCCCAAACAGCTTCAGAGATCAGCATCGGAGCTGCTCTCAGGTCAAGCTGTGCTTGTGGCTGACTGAAAACTTTGCATTGCTGCTCCTGGAGAAGATCCAGCCAAGTCCTGCTGAGTCCGTGGGGTCTGATAACACCAGGAAATGATGGGGTCTGGTTCATTCTTCAGGTGAAGTCCCTGGTTTCTAGTGGTTTGTTCTACAGGACTTAATGCTGTCTAGAGCCATGATCTTCTCAAGCCTTCAACTTAAACAGGTAGCTTAAGCACACTGGTGGCTTCAGCTCACTCCTGTTGTAGGTCCACTAGACAGCTGAATGTCTAGTATCTTCCCAGCATCTTATTTTTATCTAGGAGTCTACCAACACTGCAGTTGGTACCTTGTTAGAGAACTGGCTGTGAAGGAACACTCGAGCTCCAGTTGTCACCAAGGCATGGCAGGAGGGAGGTCAAGGAGGCTCTCTGTGAGTGGGACATCGTGCAGGTCTGGCCTCGGCTGGGTTTGTGGGGTGCTCAGGGTGGTTTGGGCTTTCTTTGCTCTCCAGCCACGTTCAACAGGCGCTTCTACTTGGCTGGGGAATCCTTCTTCCCTCACAGCCACCTCTTGCTGTTGCCGTTCGGCAGCTCCTGCAGCAGAGCTTTGCAGCTGTGGCCCCGAAGCGTGGCTGCGAAGAGCCAAAAGTGTGAGAGTTTTATTATTATTATTATTGCAAAGCAATTAATAGTCATTAAGAAAGATAAAGCCTCAGAAGGGGAAGCATGGCAATTACGCTGGTGGAGTGCTGGCAGTGGTTCCTCGCCTGCAGAACAAGGATGTTAACGCAGCCGTAATTCCTGGCTGTGAGGTTTGAGCTTCAGGAAAGACCCAACTACCTGCGGTTGCAGGCATCAGCTCCATCCTCCCAGAGAGGAAGATTTATTTTGAACCAAGACCATGAGGCACACAAGCTAATCCCATCCATTGCATGGTAGGGAAAGATCATAGAAACATGAAATCATTAAGAGTGGAAAAGACCTCTAAGATCAAGTCCAACTGCCAACCCAACACTGCCATGACCACTAGACCATGTCCTGAAGTGCCACATCTACACATTCTCTGAACACCTCCAGAGATTCCACCACTGCCCTGGGCAGCCTGTTCCAATGTACCCACCACTGACCCAACCAGGCAAACTTTTGGCCGACCTCAATCGCATCCCTTCCTCTGCATTAAAACAAAGGGTGCTCTGTCTCTAGGAAGACCACCAGGCAATGGAGCAAGCTCTGAGGCATCCCCCAGCAAATCCTCGCCTCTGAGCCCAGATTTTACCTCGCGTTTTTGAGCACCTCCCTGCGCCTTTAAGGCTGGCCCCAGCTGGGTTTGCTACCCTGCTGAAGAGGATGCGAAATTAAGTTATGTGAGGTTCCTGCAGCTGAACCAGATGCGACTAAAACCAGCCTCTTTATGTATTCATGAGCTGTGTGGAAGAGAAATAAAAGGATTCATTACCACGCAAACTGTTACTAATGACATGTACCTGGTGCCGAGCACCTCTGGAAATCTAATGCGACACACTGGAGGAGAAAATGTATTCGCTTTTCAGAGGCCGGCGCTGAATGGAAAATTTCCCCTCCTTGGCCCTTCCTCATTCTGCATTCACTAAAAGCAACATTTACAATTCTTCTGCCATTATGTCCTACCAGGGCCTCTGCGCTCTTTGTCACGACCTTGATATTAGCTGAAAATTGGAAATTCGCTGGCATAGCGGAGGTGGGGAGGGGTGGGAATCAACTTGCTCTGCCTCCTGGTTTGCCATGAAAGAAAGAAAGAAAGAAAAGAGAAAGAGTGGGAAAAAAAGCAACGCTTCACTCTTTTCAACCAGCCAGCAGGAAAAGGTGGAGGACGCGCGAGCGAGAAGGGACTGGAGGCAGAAGGATAGATGTGAACGGGTGTGGTTCACATCGTTCCGCAGCACTCGATGGACTTTGCTCCTTTGCACCGGCTCTTATGCTAGACAAGGTGTTAGGAAAGAAACTCCTTCATCTCATCTCACCCCAAATCCCTTTCCCAGCCTCTGGGCAAAGGAGCCAGCTTCTGGGATGCCTGTGCAGCATCGCACCGTCCTTTCTGTAGCCACACCACCTGCAGCAAACGCCTCATCCCCTCAGAGGAGCTTACTCCGAGCTAACTCCTGACCACCCTGCCTGTTCTTTCCCCAGCTTGGCTGCTCCTTTTATTACTCCCAGCTCTACTTGGGTAGTTAGTTGGGGGCTTTCGATGAAGTTCCATCATAGTTGGGTGGTACTTCTTCAGATGAGGTTTGACCCGGATGCCAGGGAGCTGTGGGGAGGGGCAAGAATCTCAGCAATGTTTATATGATTCCTTATTTCGGGGTGTGGAGGGGAAATGCTCCCAAAACAGAAGGAGAAGGGGCTGCCTGGGTTCTGTTCTCGCATCCATTGACACTGATGCATCTCCAGTGCCTTCGGTCAGCTCATTCCTGGTTTACTCCAGAGGCCGGTCCCATAATTTTCATCCAAATTAGCTAAATGAGACATATGGCTTCATGAGGGAGCAAGGAGGGTCTACATAGAAGGGAGAGGGTGGCAGGAGCCCATTGGGGTGTGTGCACAGAGCCTGGCATCGGCAGGCGAGCCAAACCACCCGCCTGTTTGCAAAACTGCAGCGACCAACTTTAAATCAGCATCTTAATCAAGTGCAGTCCACTGGCACCAGTTTCGACCCCTCTGAAACTACAGTCAGCCTGGAGCTGGCAGGGTCGTGCTGGTTTGGGCTCTGACTCTCTCATGGCTCTGAGGTTTTCTTGTGCCTTTAGGGCGGCTGTACAGTGGGAAGGGGCTGTGCTACCACCACAATCCAGCCTTGGCCCGTAACTTTTGACTCTTCAATGTTTGCATCTCTTTTAACAGCAAAGAGACGCTTCCTTTGTGTGTTGGATTTTGAGGAAAACATGTTGGAAGGAATTGTTTCCCTTTTTCTCCGCCATCCCTCCCTTCTCCCCATTCCTGCCTCTCGGTGCCTCCCTCCTCTCTTCCCTCCTTTCTACATCTCCAGCCCTGCCTTCCTCCCTCCCTGCCTCTCCCTCACCAGCCCCGTCACTTGTCAAGTTGCTTCTTATCCACTTCATTAGCCCCCGCTCCCTTGTTTACCGAGGGGTGTTTGAATTAGTTGGAGAGCTTTCTAATTTAATCAAGGTTAGAGACGCAATTCCAGGTCTTGTTTGCCCAGCATGCTGGCCCTGCTCTCTGATTAATTCACAGGGCGTCAGATGTGCTGTTCTGCTTTGTTTGTCATTTTTCCCGTCACATCCTACTCCATCCTCCGTACTCCAGGTGCACAGGGCTGGGAAAACACGCTGCTGGGGATGGAGGGACCAAGCTGCACCCTGGTACGCAGGGACTGGGCTACGTGGTGCCCTGGTTTCTACCTTCCTTGAGATTAACATGCAACAGCTATTGGAGTTGCCCTGAGATGGGGCTGGTGTGAAAGAGACCCTGAGGTCTCATAATTAGGAGTAAACTTGCCTGAAGTTGATGGTGTCTTCATGGGAAGTCAGCCCTCTGTTGATGTCCCTCTGTATCGGGGAGGTCAATCCAAAATTGCTAACTGGGTGTTATTAAATGTGGGCAACCAAGCTGAGGAAAGCCGTGGTGACCTGAGCCAGTGCTGGCCACAGACCTGCCTCATATGGGAGCCCAAAAAAACCTGAGAGGAGCAGCAACGTTTGCTCTGATACTGTCTGCAAGTCACAAGCACAACCCTTGGGCTCTATCTCCACAAACCGGCAATTTTGCTTTTCTAACCCAACTTCTCCCCTTGTCTGCAGGGAGAAGTGCTGGCTGTGAGAGAAGGGGTCATCTCCATCATTGAGGACCCCTCTGGGAGAAGCATCCATGCTCCCTGTGCCCAGTGTAAAGACTTCTCCTCTAACAAGAGCAGGGGATGGGCTTCAGGTTATGGTGGCTGCTTCCGTCTCTGCTGCTGCGGTGTAAATTCAATTAAATGCGATGAAGAGGACCATAAACCTTCTCCAAAGCACCTCTCCCAAGCCAAGCCCAGCCCGCTGGCCTTCACAGCATCCTGTTACCTTTTTCACACCTCCCTTGCAGGTAAGCTGTGGAAGGGGAGTGGGGACAAACTGGGTCAGTTGGTTTTTTGTGTGTTGAACATGTAAAAAGTGTGAGCAGATTCTTCTTTCCAGGGTGGTTTGGTGACATCCTGCCCCACCTTGTCCCCTTTCTGCCTACCCCCAGCATCAGGCAGAGAAAGGAAGGCGAGGGGAGAAGTTAATAAATAAATGACTCGTGTCAGTGGTGGAAGAAGGGAGCTGGCAAGAGCATCACTGCTCCGATCCCTGTAGCATTTCACAGCCATCAAAGGCTGCCTCCTCCTATTGTGGTGATTAGGCAGAACAGCAGCTGCCCAAGCACAGTTCCACCACTGCTGCCCTGCCCTCGGCAGCCCTGCCAGGAGATGGGAGAAGGAGGCATCCAGCCCAACCTTGGTGTTTTGGGAGCGCTGGCACCCTCACTTTGGAGGAAAAAGTACAGGACCTCATTTTCCCCAGCTCCTTATAACTCATCCAACTGCAGGCAGGGAGAAGAACAGAAACCAGCTTCACCGCGCCATCTGTGAGCCTCTCACAGACATGGTTTTGGGCCAAACTTCAAGCAGGTTTGAGTGATAGTTGGCAAATGGAGATAGAGTCCAGTGCTAGGCTCTCCGAGGAGCTCAGGTTCTGTCTTGAAGTTTGGATTTCCTGCTCTGAAAATCGTCCAGCCCATTTCTCTCCCTACCACCAAATTTATTGATCGTGCTGGGTTGCAGTTCTGGGCTAACAGCTCTCAGCTGTGTCTGAGCCTGACTCAAAACCCCAGCTCCGCAGGGTTGTCAACCCAACCTCGAACCCACGCTGTACGAGTGAGATTTTACATCTGTGTGTCTTTCCCATCGTTGTGAAACCCGATGAGTTGAGGAGGTTGTGACAAATGGCTAATCCGAATCATCCGCCACGTGGGATTGAGATGCACATCCCGAACTTCTACCAGCAGTCCCTGCGGGACAGAGGGTTCAGACCTGGAGAGAACCTCGGCCTCTTGAGGAGCCAGAAGGACAAAAAAGGAGAGAAGAGGAGGATGGAGAGGTGTGTTATCTTAGTAAAACCTTGTGTTAGCACTCACACTTTCTTCCCAAACCACTCAAGCTGTACCCTCTGGCCAACCATCCACACTGGTGGGGTGCAGTCACCCTTTTTTCTTGATGCTAAGCACAGCATGGGCAGGACTTCATGCCGTCTCCACATGAAGAGGCTTTATTTCCATGCACTGCCTATTAACTGCATCTTGAGCTACAGCTTCCTGTAGTACAAAATGGGTGCAAACTGCTGCTACTCTGATTCGGTGGCATTTTGCAGGAGTATCAATAGCCTTGGGAGAGACCTGGATCCTTCGTTTGCCAAGTAGCATTAAAGTATTATTTTGCAGAAAGAAGGGCATAGCAAGGCATCGCCTGGAGGCGCAGACAGATGTTTCAGAGGTCTCTACTGCAAACACAGTCCATTTGCATGACCTATTTTGCCCGCCAGCATCCACTTACCTGGATGTGATGCCAAATATTTGCAAAACCGGGGAATCCAGTTGGAAACGAGCAGCTCTGGTCCCCCAGCTGCCTGCTGGGGATGTGGGTGACTTTGCACCATGGTTTGGTGTCTGAACTACAGAAATCACTGTTAGGCTGTGTTGGGGGACTTCCTCAGTGGTCAGATAGGGATGACCTTGCTGAAATGGTGGTCCCGGCTGGCTGCAGGGGTTAGGTTCATGTCCATTGACCCTACTCTGTGGTGCTGGGAAGCTGCAAAGTCCCTTTGCACCTCAATTCCTCATCTATAAAACAGGGATAAATAATGTCCTCATCTGTCATGGGGGAACAGCGTGATACTACTCAAGACTGGGATGCATTGATAGACTTAATTATTAATTGGGAGGTCTTGGATGTTCATACATGTGGGCTCTTTGGGAGCTGCAACCCCAGGGAGGTGTAGGAACGTATGCCCAGCAGCGGTAATCTCCTCACCATACAGGTACTGTTGCAGTGAAATGGAAAAAGAGTATAATTTTAAGGACTGTTTTGGAATGGTTGGGATTTCTGTCCCCAAAATAAGGGGGTGGGGAAGGAATGGGTTAATATTTCTAGGGAAAATAGGTGTGGGATTCATAGGGCATGGAGATTCCTTGTAGAGTATGGGCTGGGTGGCCTGATCTCGGCCCTAATGAGGGAGGAAGAGTGCTTAATTTTAAACAAGGGTGAGAAAAGGGGAGGGAAAGGGAAGGGGAGAAGGGTGGAGAAGGGAGAGGGGGGCAAGAGCACCAGGCACTTGAATTTCAGGGCTCTCAGGGAAAAGCGGAGCCCTGAACTATTTTCCCAGGCTGTGAGAAGGCATCACAGCTGGCTTCCCCCCCAGCCCGGGCCAGGAGGGAGAGTCTGAAGTGGTGCCAAAGTCTTAGCGTTGGTAATGAGAACGGGAGGTGGAGAGGTTACGGGCAGGCTGTCCCTGGCTGGAGCAGAAAGATGAGACTCTCCCCGCGCGCAGCTGCTCGCCACATTGCCCAGCTCGGGGAAAAAACAGTGTCAAGAGCCTCTGACAAGTTATCAGCTGCGGTTAAAAGGAGCTGACAAGTGGGGGAGGCAGCTTGACCAAGCAGCCCATAAATGCAGGTGTTACCAAGGAATTATCGCCTTCCCCGCAGTAGTAAATCAGCCCTGCTACCATGTTGTTCAGGGCCGAGGATGCTCAGGGAGTTTTGGTCCAGGAATGAGCTTTGGGAGCAGATCCTAAGCTATGTTGCTCGACACAGATCACATCTTTGTTGGGATTTAGGGGTTCAGTGGGTACCTTCATCCTCCGAGGGGTTCGAAACACACCAGCTGTGAAAAACAGCCAGGCAGTTCCCTTTTTGGTAACCAAAGCAGAAAAAGACAATAATTTCTATTCCTTCTTCCTCCTGTTCTCCTTCCGTATTCAGTCTCTACCCCTCAATCCTGGTCCAAAAGCCATTTATCTGCTTGATGTTAAAGCATCTTCTTCAGCCCTGTGCAAGGTGGAGAGCAGGATGACACCCAAAAGGTATGGGACAGGGTTTGGCCATAGCTGGCAATATTTTATGGTTGATATGGCTCAGTTCCTGTGGTTCAGTTCTTGAACTCTTCTGGGCCACGAGTAGGTCAACGTCGAGGTTTTAGCTGACTCCTCTCACCATCTCTTCACTCCTCACCTCTCCAAGCCACAAACTTGTGACTTTGCAAGTCCCCGGCGTGTTCAGGCAGCAGCCTGCAGAGTCCTGGAGTCAGCGTCTTGGAAATCAGGCCTGATTTAATCAGCCAGTGCCTATTTTTGATAGCGTGGAAGCCGCTTCCAGCTCGTCTCGGCGTGCATTCCATTTCCTCCTTCGACAGATTTATTCATTTCTAATCCGCCGTTTGCTGGTGGGATCTCGGTGCGAGTGCGGGGTTGCAAATCTCAGGTGTCTTTGGCATCACGGGAAGGGCTGGCAGGGCTGTGCCGAGAGACCTTGGTACCCTCAAGCATCACGGTCTGGGGGTCCTTGTGCCGAAGGAGGGATGGGTCAAATAATTCAGTTTAGCTGATTTCTACACTGCTGCTCTGCCTCCGGGCTGTGCAGAGCAGGCACCCAGCATCCCTGCGTGTGCCTGCCCCAGATCCTTCCTGGGGACTTGTCTCCACCTCAGCCGTGTCCTCCCCTTGCACGCATTCATTCCCCGTGGGAGCTGTTGTTTCTCCAACACTTACGACTGCTTCCAGCTTTGGAAGTCTAATTTCCAATCAGCAATCCATCAGCCTGGCATGGTTGGGCTGTAAAAGCATCCTTGGGGCCTCCTGAATGCCCCTCGTCTCAATAGCAAGGCTCCTCTCCTCCCTGCGGGAAGGATGCTCGCCCGTTGGGGAGAGCCGCTTTGTTCCTGGGCAAGCGTAACCGAAGCCACCAGAGCAATTCTCAGAGAACAGCATCGCACAGTGGGACCATGGCTGGAACAAGCTCCCCAAGGAGAGGGGAAACAAAGGGACCGGGACACCAGGATAAACTTTCTGAAGCCAGAGCTGGGCTATTTGGCCAGTGCTTTGATTTGAGCTTCACAGCAGCAGCGTTGCTGACAGGAATTCCACAAAGAGCTGCGCTTCCAGAGCAACCTGTGCACTGTCAGTTTTAGCTGCGAGTCTGCAAATGCTTTGGGAACATCTTGGGCCCTGCAGCCAGGGCTGGCTATGGTGGGAGGAGAGGAGAACATGCAGACCTGCTTGTGTTTTGTGCTGTTGCCGGTTTTTAGCAAGTCGAGGGGAACGTGTAGCTGTGGGAAAGAGCATCTCTGTGCATCTATGCTTCTCTGCGTGTCGCCTGCTCGTGTTGCGGAGCTTCTCAGGAGCCTAAGGAGGGTCTGCAGTCTCATTAACACCCTGCGCTGCATCTGCAGCATGAGATGCTGAGGATAGAGGAGGGAGACAATCACACCAGCAGAATAGCTGAGGCTGCTGCAGAATTGCAGCCCAAAGGACCCATCACAAGGGGTTAAGACGCTCTCCAGGCCTCGCCTTCCTCCTCCAAGCGAGCAGCGCAGCGGCTGCCATGCCGAGCTTGAGTTTCACAAGCAACTCGGGCTATAAAATATGATCGTGTCTCCTGCACTGATTGATGGTTCCAGTGAAAACATCAGGCAGCTTGGCCCAGAGGGGATCACGTTTTCAAGGGCGCAGCCGGCTGACATCCTATCCCCCCTGGCCAGCCCAGCAGCAAGCTGGGACCGGTTGCGGTCATCCCACTCGTTACCCAGGGATGGAGGACGAAAGAGGAGCGGAGGGGAAGCATCTCCCTGGGGCTTCCACATCACACCTGGGTGGGTCATTTCTGGTCAGCCCTGAGCCATTAGCTACAGCTTAGGGGAAGGTTTTGTGATGTCCTGCCCTGGGTCATAGGAAACATTGAAGGAACTTCTCATCTCCACCATATCTTGCAGCAAATCTGGGGTGCTGCTCAGCCTGCTGTGGAAAACTGCCTTCCCATTTAACCCCAGGACAGGCTGGTGGCATTCCCAGTATCTGTATGGGAGGCTGCACCGTGGTGCATCATCAAAAGAAGCCCTTTTTAGCAAACCCGTGAGAGTGCAGGACAATGCCGAAGGTGCAGAGGTGCTAACGGACAAACCCAGAGGAGTTACCGGGAGCGGGGGCATTAGCTGTCAGACGAAGCAGAGGACTCTAGCACAGCTCCCTTGATGCCAGCTTCCTTTTTAGGTGTAGACCTGTTTTGCTGGACACTGTTGATGTATAACCCCTAGGCAGCACCAGCCATGGAGGTAAGAGCAGCAAAGAAAACAGGGATGAGAGGAGCAGGAGCATTTCTGGGTCTCCATCTGGAGCTCGCTTGCTTCCTTCCCTCCTTCCACCTATTTTTGTTCCCGGATTTGAGGCACCAGCAGCAGAGACTTGGGGCTGAGAAAACAAAGCTCACAGCTGGATCCTGGGGGAAACATTTGGGCTATTCCACAATACCAGCTTGTGAGCAGAGGGTCGAACATCCTCCTCTGCAAGCAGAGGGTTAAGGGGAGCGCAGGCGTCTCTTGCCCCCCTCCCTCCCCTGCAAACCCCTGGAGAAGGACCCCTTGGCCAAGGCAAGCGCTTTCATAGCCGGTGGGTGATGTCAGGGTGGGGGGGGCAGGCACAGCTGTCTCCAGACATCCCGCTGCCACCCCCGGATTAGGGCCAGGCGGGAGGAGAGGGAGGGGGACACGCATTCTTGGGGGACCGGCGTCACTTTGGCACTCGCTCCCCTCCCTGCCTGTGAGTTTTCCCTGCGGATTGAAGGGGGGGGTGTTATTCAAAGCCATGTGTCCCCCCCCCAGCCACCACCTCTGCCCTCCACAACTTGCTCCACCATGGGACCCCGAGGAGTTTGTTGGGGTGCAGGGGGGGCATGAAGGAAGAAGAGGGCAAGAGGAAATGGCCTCAAGTTGCACCAGGGGAGGCTTAGGTTGGATATTAGGAAAAATTTCTTTAGTGCAAGAGTGGTCAAGCCCTGGAACAGGCTGCCCAGGGCAGTGGTGGAGTCACCATCACTGGAGGAGCTCAAAAAAACGTGTAGCTGTGGTGCTTCAGGACATGGTCTAGTGGTCAGGAAGGTGTTGGGTTGATGGTTGGGCTTGATGATCTTAGAAGCCTTTTCCAGCCTTAATGATTCTATGATTCTAAGAGGAGGTGCCATCAACACACGGCAATCTCCACACCAGCTTTCCAGCTTTTACCCCCTCCCCAAAGTCCCCTCTGGAGGCTGGAGATGCATTCATGGCACCCAGCCTGGTGGCAGGGACCTCACCTGAGCACCCAGATGTGGTACCCAAGGACCAGGCTGCGCTCTCTGAAGCTTGGGGAAACGTTGACCCAGCAAATCAAATTTGAGCCCAAAATCAAATAAATCCTGTTCCCTACAAGCCCTGAGATTCCACCACGCGCTTTTAGGTAGGCATCAGCCTGGGATCCCCTTTCCTTGCATTTTTTGACCCTCCCCAGGCTGCAGATGCAATGCTGGAGGTCCCACAGCTCATTCCCACAGCCGTCCCAGTGGACACCAGTTTCTCCACAGAGGTGGGACTGGCTTCCCCACTGAGATCCCATCTGCTCCGAGCTGACCCCTTCCCTTTCCCACCCTCCTGCAGCAGGGAAGCTCCCACCCAGCTCCAGCCCCTGCTCCTGGCATCCCTCATTTTTGGGGTGCCTTGTATTTTCACAGGCTGGGAGAAAAAAAGCGAGCGGGGAGCTGCCGGAAGGGTTGATCTCGCCTTGATTAAATGTTTTGGATGGCACCGGTAGACGATGCGGGGAAAATCGATTGTCCCCGGCAGTTTTGCCCGCCTGGCACTGTGAAGCAGGCACCGAAATGTCAGGTTTGTGATCTCAAATCGGCGATCACAACACGGGGCGGGGGTAAAAAAAAACAAACCAAAGGGTGGGGTGGGGGGAAGAAAAATCTTCAACAAAAACGATGCCAGAGTGGGGCTGCCTCTGTGATAATAATAATAATAATCATCATCGGTACGGGGCAGGCGGGGGGGTGGGGGGCGGAATCTGCAGGAGGAAGCTGCTGTTTGTAAGTAATTTTCTGGGTGCTGTGTACACGCAGATGCCTTATCGCTGAAGGATGAAAAATAGCAGCTGAGATGCTACTGCAGATACATTTTAAGCACGCAAAGGAAGGGCCGGGGAGGGGGCGATGCGCCGCGAAGGGCTGCGGTGCTGGGCGGGGGGAGCGCGGTGCGAAGGCTGCTGCTGAGCCCAGGGGGGTTGTAGGGACAGGGGCAGGATTTAGGGGGTGAACCCCCCCCTCAGGAGGGGGAGGACGGGTGCAGGTGGCCTCTGGGTGTGAAGAAATGGTGATTTAAGGGAAAACCGTCCATCCCTGCGGCCCCGGGGATGAGGTTCATGCTTTGCTTCAGGCTGGAGGCACATGAGGATGGTGATAGGACAAGGAGTGGTGAAAGGATGGGGGGTGATGGGTTCAAACTGGAAGAGGGGAGGTTTAGATTGGAAATGAGGAGGAAATTCTTCCCTCTGAGGGTGGTGAGACACTGGCCCAGGTTGCCCAGGGAAGCTGTGGATGCTCCATCCCTGGAGGTGTTCCAGGCAAGGTTGGATGGGCTTGGAGCAACCTGGTCTAGTGGGAGGTGTCCCTGCCATGGCAGGGGGGTTGGAACGAGATGATCTTTAAGGTCCCTTCCAACCCAAACCAGCCTGTCATTCTCTGATGCTTTGGCATTAGGTGGACGGACACGGGGACATGGTTTGCAGGATGGTGCCCACAGCCCAGGGGAGAAGGCTGGCAGCTCTCCCTTGGGCAGGGCCCAGCCTTGGGCACTGTCCCTCGCATGGGCTCCGGTCCCCCAGGAGAGCGGTGGCGGCTGTGCCAACCGCCCGGCTCGAGGTGGAAGACCAGGCCTCACCCTCCCCATCCCGCGGGGGCTGCTCTGAGCTCGCCAAGCGGGGTGGGGGCAGCGGGGGCCGCAGCTGGCAGGGGACAGGCTGCGAGGAGCCGCTTGGCAGATGCAAAAGTTTGCTCTTAATCCCACGCCGCCCTGGGCCAACTTTGCTCTGTGGCTCCCCGCTGCTGCCAGAAACCCCATCTATTCGCCTCCCGAGCCAACCTGGAGGCCGTCAGACAACAGTGAGTAATTTATCTCCTGGGGAGGCTTCCCTGGAGAGCCGGAGGAGGAGAGAGACGTGGAGCCAGGCTCTGCTGGCGGCCGCGCCGCCCGCCTTCACCTGTTCCTCTTCTCAAGCAGCTTGGCTCCGAAAGAATCCAGGCTCCCAGACGAGCCCTCCCTGGGGCGAACTGAGAAATGCTGGGCTAGGTACGATCCTCGCCTCCCCACCGAAGCTGCAGTGCTCCCACCGATGCTCCCCCCAAACCCACCCACACCTCCGAGGGTTGGGAAAGAGGCACCCAAGCCTGGGAGGAAGGGAAGCAGGTGTCCTCAGATGCCCTGGAAGGAGGGTGCCCATCTCTGGGGGGGTGTATCCCATGATTTTTAATTGCTCGGTGAGCAGTGTGGTGATGCAGAGGCGATGAAGGGGGTAAGGGCTGGGGGCTCTCTGCCTCCCACACCCTTTATTTGCTCTCCAGGATTCTCTTCCAGCCCCAAGGAGGGGGAGTCTCATCGTCCAGCTTTGCTGGGCTCGCCTGAGGGCTCTGAATCCCCTCTTTATTTATTTTAGCTAGAGGCTGACATCCCGCTGTATTCTCATGACTCCGGGACCTGGGGCTTTAGCAAAAAATGCTAAATATTAGAAGACTCCCTGTAATTTCACCGCATTTTTGGAGGGGATGGGGAGCGCGGGCACTTGCTACGGCCCTTAAAAACCACTGTTTGTTTGTTGAACGGGGCCAACATACTCCAACCCTCTCCCCTTTCTTGCCGGTCGGTGTTTCTTTGCTCACTCTCTCCCATCCGCACTGTGGGAAAGTGCGGCTCTGGAGCTGAACCCTGCGGCTCTCTTCTTTCTCCCCACCAGTTTAAACCCACTGTCCTGTTCCCCAGCCCAGCCCCACGGCTGTTTTGCCTGGTCCCACGTCCCCAGTGGACACACAACTCCAGTCTTGCGGTGTGGTGGGAGCTGTGGGGCTGCCGGTTTTGCGGAGAAGGGGGTAAAGACCACCATCTGCTGCTAAGTCCCTGCACTGCAAACATCTCCTCCTCGGACCCCCGAGGGTTTCTCTGCTCTCCCAAAGCCACAAAGCCCTGAAGACACAGGAGAGGCAGAGCCTCAGCCCAGAAAGGCAAGAAGGGAGAAATTATGTAAGGCAGAAAGAGAGAAAAAAACAAGCCCAAAGTGTCTCCATCCCCCTAGAAAACCATCTCCTCAGGATGCTCAGGATTTCTGCCTGTCCCTTGCATCACTTGTTTTTCTCTCTTGCCACCCGTGTCTCTTTTCTCCTCCTCATCCTTATTTTTTTCAAGGGATGGAAAAATAGAAAGACACGGACCGTGCCCAAAACCCAGCTCCCAGAGGTGGCGGGGCTGAGGCCAGGCTGTTGCTGCCCCAGCACCACGGAGCCCTCCCTGGGGAGGGAAGAGGGGACATTGTGGGGGGCTGGTCCAGAGCACGCCCATGCTGCGAGCTGCTGCCTGCCCCAGCTTGTGCCCGACGGGCAGGAGACGTGCCCCGTGAACAGCAGCGGCTGGGTCTTGTGCACAGGGTCCCCCCTCACTGGAACCTTGGGGCCCAAAACATTTTCAGCCTCGGGGAGTTTTCCAGCAGGCAGAGATCAGGGGGTTTGTAAAGCCAGAGTCTGGCTTGGGCCCATCTCTAAAGATATTCCCTTTATCCCGCAGCCAGCCCCAGCGTCCTGCGCAGCCCTTCACCCCCGCGGCATCCATGGAGTGAGTTTCTTCTGGTCTCTCCTTGGGATTCAAAGTGAACTCCCCCCTCCCAGTCAGAAACCCTTGCCCACCGCCCCTCTGGCACCAGCAAAAGGTAAAAGCAGCCTCCTGGAGCACGTTTAGAACTTGCTCTCCAGCCTGAAACGCTGGCTGGGCAGGAAATCTACCCCGGGACACTGTACATAGGAGTTTTAGGGGGAAATCAGGCAGGCTGGGAAAGGAGGGAGCCCTAAAGATCTCCCCCAAAGCAGCTTGCTGAGAAGAGGGGCAGCACCTCCCCCAGCCAGCTGCAGCCTGTAAAGAGGCTCCAGCTGGGCCAGGAACCTTCAGCCTCACCATCAACCTCACCATCAGCTTCAGGTGCTGCAGCCACCGCCCAGGCAGCAGCAGAAGGAGCCCGAAACCCTGAGCTGGGCAGAGCGAGAGCAAAGGGCTGCGGTGGTCCAGGCTCTGGGATGTGGCTGGGACTGCAGGAGCTGCTGCTTTTGTGGGGCTCGGAGCCTCTCAGGTAAGAGCAGAGGTTTGCCCTTCATGGAAATCTTGCTAAATCTGCTTAATGTGGTTTCCCAGAGCGCCGGGCAGGAAAAGACGAGGTTGGGGAGCTGTGGTGGGAGTTTGCAAAGCAGGAAGGTGACCCAAGCTCCAGCCCGTTGCAGGCACATGTTGCAGAGCAGCACCTCGATGGAGAGCGTGTCCCCCCCACCCGCCGGGCCTTTGGGGGACCCCGACGTATCCCACAACATAGCGAGGATGTAGATGTGGTGGGATCGTTGCCCTGGCTGCAGCCCACTGCCCAGTGCAAGCGCTTAGACCTCGTTCATTGAGGGTGTCAGGGGGAGGTGAGGGAATCTCCTCGAACCCCCATCGAGCAGCTCCTCGGAGGTTTTGTGTCGGTGTTGGCGTGCTGGGCTCGCGCTGAGGTGATGGGTTTATCCCCTTTGTCCTCGGGGCATTTTCCACTCCTGTGCCCTGTCCTGTGTGGTCACCGTCGCCGGTGGGTGGGTTGTGAGTGGAGACCTGCAGATGGTACCTTTGTTTTTAAAAACGTGAAGTCAGCGAGGCTAAACGCGGGGCAGCAACTGCATCACCGTGGCCACTGCCTCTCCCGCTCAGGCTGGGGAATTTTCAACCTGCCCAGAAAGCAGGAGCGTCCCTGCTCAGGGCTAAAACAAGAAGCTGTGCTGGTCCCTGCGGCAGAGCTGCCCATCCTCTGCCTCTCCCGTTTCATCCCCTCGAGATGAACAGGGCCACCCTGCCTCGGTTTCCTGCCTTGCTTTGCTTTGAAGCCAAGATTTCACCACCTTGCTGCCTCTTCACCCCCCTCCCCAGCTCCTGGCTGCTCCGGGTGGTTTGTGTTATCGCCCCTGTGCAGCCCGGGGTGCCGGGAGAAGGTGTTTGGGCTCTGTCCAAGAAGCGTCGTGCTCGCTCCGGCCTCTCCTCCCGCTGCACCTAACGCGGGACACGGGAGGGTTTGATCTGCCAATTAGGCTCAGCCAGGGCTGCTAACGGGAAGCAGATGGAGCCGTGTGTTATCGGAGGGGAAAATCTGCCACTTCCTAGAGCGAGCCTGCCTCAGCCTCCCACCCGGCTCGCAGAGTGAGGACTGATGGCCAAGTGCTTCGGGATGCGGTTGGGATTGTGCTGCATCCAGCGCTGGAGCCAAGAGAAGGACATGGACATGGTGGAGCGGGGCCAGAGGAGGCCCCAGCAATGATGGGAGGGTGGAACCTCTCTGCTGGGAGGCCAGGCTGGGAGAGGTGGGCTTGTTCAGCTGGGAGAAGAGAAGGCTCCGGGGAGACCTTCTGGTGGCCTTGCAGTATCTGAAGGGGCCTACAGGAAAGCTGGAGAGGGTCTTTTCACAGGGGCTTGTAAATATAGGACGAGGGGTGATGGCTTCAAACTGGAAGAGAGGAGATTTAGATTAGAAATTAGAAGTTCTTCCCTGTGAAGGCGGTGAGACACTGGCTCAGGTTGCCCAGGGGGTTTGTGGATGCTCCATCCCTGGAGGTGTTCAAGGCCAGGTTGGACGGAGCCTTGAGCAACCTGGTCTAGTGGGAGGTGTCCCTGCCATGGCAGGGGGTTGGAACAACCTTTAAGGTCTCTTCCAACCCAAACCATTCTATGATTCTGACTGGTAAGAGCCAGGCCAGCTCCAGCTGTGCGTGGGCATGGGATTGAATCCCTATGGAGATGCTCCAAACCTGTTGCCTCACTTTATTGGTCACTGTGGGCTTGTGCCCAGGCCCCTTGTCCCATCCCTCCCTCCCTGCAGATTTGTTTTCCCCATCCCAGCAGCGGACAGGGAGGTCCAGGAGCAGCTGAGCAGGCAGGAGCATGCCTGGGGCGGGGGGATCTGCTGCCAAAGCCCCCATCTCTCCCAAGCACCTACTGAAGCGTTTATCAGCTTCAAAAAGCCGACTGGTTAAATAGCATTAGGGGACTGATTTAAAGTCACAAAAGCCATGAAATTCAGAGTTAAGGCTAAAAAAAATCCACTTGACACTCTGGCCTTAAGTCATAAAAGGCGTGAGCCGAAGGCAGCGGCTTGACCCAGCGCTCGGCTCTGGGCCGGGCTCCCGGCTCGCCCGGCGAGGGGTGCGCAGCAGAGCCCTTAATGAGATTGAAATGAGCGGCTGGGCCACGCTGGGAAGGTTCAGGGCAGCTTTGGGGGGGGGCTTCTCCTCAGCTGGGCGGCTGGAGGTGAGCTGGCTGAATGGGACATCCCTCTGGTCCCGCCTGGGTGATCTCAGGGGGTTTGGAGACCATCCCTGAGGTCGGGGTGGGTCCGGTCCTTTCCTCCCTGCTGTGGGATTGGGGTTGGTGGTTTCTGGAGCTGAGCTGGGCTCCTGTGCACCCTCCCAGTCTGCAGCACGAGGATGGTTCCTAGTCAAAAACTAAACCACCGAGGAGACGCTCGGCTGCCTTTGGCCTCATGGGGGGTGGAGAACCCTCTGGATCCAGATGACTATATTCACCTAGATACGACATTGAATTAGGCACCTTCCCAGTCATTCCTGCCTCTCCCATCCTCATGCAAGGGGCATATCTTGGTTTTAGCAGAAAATCCAAAGCTGGGGTCGTTTTATTTTGTGTTTTTTCTTCTCTAGGACAAGTGTGCAGTGACATGGGCAGACCAGAGGCTGGTCTGGGGGCTCCTCAGCAGGGTGAGCACATGTGGAGCCAGAACGGTGGCAGCCCGGGGGTCCTGGCTCATCTGCTGAAGGTGGGTGCAGGGAGGTGATTTCCTAAGAAACCATCAATACGCAGCAGGGCCGGGGGGTGGGTGCGCTCCCCAGAGCCCCCCGAGCTGCCCCAAGGCAGAAGCAGCACGTTTGGGGAGCACGTTTTTGTTCCCACCTTCTCTCATCACATCACAGGCACTAAAGGGACCGAGCACGCGCCCAAGCGAGCTCCTCATTTGGAAGAAATCATTCATAACGGAACACAAAGGCTTTTCTGGAACTCATTTTACTGCAGATTTTTCTCAGTTAAAGCAGGATTCACAGGTATTGATGGGACTTGTGCCTCACCTACCCGCTAAATACCAGCCCAGGCACGGCCAAGATCATCACAAGACTTAACGCTCGTTACAGCAGCGTGACGGGGCGGCCCCCACGCCTGCAAGTCCTGCTAATGGGGCCGTTGTTAATTGTAGGTCTTACCAACGGCTACATTTCTAAATCAGAAGTAATCCTAGAAGGATGCGCGACGTTGTGTCTTAAGATCCCTTTTCCTGTGTGCACCCATCTAGCGAGACCCGGGTGCTGATCACAGCATGGTGGGGTTGGAAGGGACCTCTGGAGCTCATCTCAGCCAACCCCAGGATGGCAGAGGGCCCAGGATCGTGTCCAGGAGCCTTTAGGATCTCTCCAGAGGAGACTCCACAACCTCTCTGGGCAGCCTGGGCCAGGCTCCGACACCTTCACACCAAACAAGTTTCTCCTCCTGTTCAGGTGGAAGGTCCTGATGAGAGGCAGAGCCTGCACAGGTCACCGCAACCAAGGAGAGACCACAATGGTCAGCACTAATTGAAGTTCTCACCTTGGCAGCTTGTGGAGCCTCAGAGATGGGCCTGTGTCAGAGCTCAGCGCCCTGGGACCAGAGCAGGGTCCTGGACAGAGCACAACAGGCTGGGAAAAACGTGTCTTGCTCTTGTTCCTGCAGACCTCCAGTTGCTGCCCCAGGAGCTTAAAGTCCTTCTAGGGGTGGTGGGACACCACAGCTACCTCAGCAGCTCGTGCAGGAACATTCCTGCTAGTGAAACTTCTGATTCTTTCTGCTGCCTTCCTGCAGACATCCAAGGAGCAGAGCAGTGCAAACAGCCCATGACCAGCGAGGAGAAGCACCAGCGGCAGCTCGGCCTTCCCCGGTAATGAAACACGGGGCCTGAGCAAGGTGCTGCTGCTCCACTCCCCTGAGCACACCCCGAGACCCTTCCCAAGGCTGGTGACTCCAGCCCCTGGCTTCAGCGGGGTGAAATGAGGTGCTTACATTGATCTCCAAGCAGCACCACAGCTGCCCTCTCCTGGCACAGTGAGTCCTCCAAGTTCTCCTCTCATCAACACCTGGGTGTGCTGGAGGCTTTGCTCTTGCTCATGGACAGGGACAAAACATGGAATGGGGAGAAAATACAACTCAGGGCTCCCGCCACCCCAACCTCTGGTTTAGCACAAGCCAGGCTGCCCACACCTCCCAGGAAAGCTGCTCCAGGCGGTCCTGGAATTCCGGGGATTTCTGCTGGTGCAGCTCACGCTCTGCCAGGGTAGAGGAGACTGTGGGGACAGCGAAGGGAAGGACGTTGCTTTTTCCAGGTGACTGGGACAGGACCAGCCTCTCCCTGCCCACCTCCCACTTTAATCCCAGCACGCTCAGCCCCGTGGAGAGGGAACCGCGCCTGGACCGTGGACACCTGGTGGTGTCCAGGCCTGGACAAAACAGGAGGAAGAAGGAACCTGGCAGCCGGGGGTGTGTCAGCCACCCTTCGACTGATGAGGGAGAAAGTGTTGATGCTGAGGGTGGTGGAGCCTGGCCCAGGTCGCCCAGAGAGGTGGTTGATGCCCCATCCCTGGCACCATCCCAGGTGAGGTTGGCCAGGGTTCTAGTTGCAGATGTCCCTGTTCAGTGCAGGGGGGTTGGACCAGATGACCTTGAAAGGTCCCTTCCCACCCAAACCATTCCAAGATTCTACGAACTTACGTGACTAAAAACCACAAAGCCCTTTTTTTTTTTTTTTTTGAGTTAATTTAGTAATAGATTTCTCTTTAAAAATAAAAACCTAGGCTCGTCGGGTTAAAGCTCAGTAGATTTAAGTGCTCGGTGAGGGCGCGGCTGCGAAGCCACGCTGTGCGTCGAGGATGGGCAGCGGGGCCGGGGCCAAGGCCTCACCGCATGTAGGCGTAGCGCCAGTCCGTCAGCGGCACGTGCGTCTCCTTGACGGCCTGGGGAGACGTCCAGCGCAGGACGTAGTGGGGGCCACCAGGCTTGTCGTTGGTGCCTGATTCAGAAGGAGAGAAAGCGCCGGTGACCACGAGGTGGAGGACGGGGACTCACCTGGAGGGGATGTGGCTTCAGCGCACGGCCGTGCAGGTTGGGGACATCCGCGGACACGTGGGTTTTGTCTCACCTGAGATGCGGGAGCCGCCGAAAGGCTGCTGAGCCACAACGGCGCCCGTCGACTTATCGTTGATGTAGAAATTGCCGGCGGCGTTGCGCAGAAGGCTCCGGGCTTCGTCGATGATTCTCCTAAGGAGGGACGGAAACGGCCGTGACCGTGACGCAAGGGCAGGAACTCGGCGCGGAGGCCTCTAGAGCCGTTAAAACGGTGCAAAAAGCACGTTTGTGTTTCTTTGTGGACACCTCCAGGACGGAACACACTCTGAAACGGACCGTGCGTACTTAGAACTCAATTAATTATCCCAATTTTGTTTGCTTTTAGTTTGTTTCTGTGTTTTCTCGTCATAAAATGAAGGTGATAACTTAAGGATGGTCCCTCTTTGAGGTTACGCTGCTCTTAATCCTCCTCCTGCTCGAGGGGGCTGGGGATGCAGCCTCCGGTGCGCTCCAACCCTCGCCTTTGGGATAGTTTCTCACCAGAAAAGCATTTTGGGGCTGAAAAACAACTTTAGAGGCATCTCTTTCTTTCCTCAGGGCTCAAAGCAGCGTGAGCTTGGTGGGAAATGCTCTCCCCTCCTCACCGTGCTGGGCGCTGGAGAGAAGCGAGCAGCGGGGAACGCCCCAGAGGGGAAAAGCCTGGGTGGTGTCTGGGGAGGGGGTTTGGCTCTTACTTCTCCTGGGCGAAGAGTGCCCCCGTGAGGCCATAGGGCGTGGTGGTGTCGATCAGCTCCAGCACCTCCCGGTACCGCGTCTCCGGGTACACGTACACCGTGAGCACCGGCCCGAAAATTTCCTGTAGGGCAAAAAAAAATTCAGCGCTCGGCAGGGACAGCGTCCGAAAATCAGCGGTGGGTGCTGCGGCACCCGATTCGGTAAAGGAACGAAGAGGAACATCCCTGCGTTGGCCGGCTCATCTCTGCGTGCCCAGTGGCCACCCCAGGATGCAAAGCCCTTGCCCCTTCCACACTTTTCCTCCCACCTGACCTCTTTCATGATGGGGTCCTGGGGGTCTTTGCTCTCCACGATGCAGGGCTGGATGAAGTAACCGACGCTGTCGTCGCAGCTGCCGCCCGCCAGGATGGTGAGGTTGGGTGACTTCTTGGCGTGCTCAATCCACTTCTTTATCCGGGCAAAGGACTGAGAAAAGGCAATGATAAAACAAGAGGGTGGGTTCGAGGCAGAGGAGGGTTTGGGCAATTCCTTTCAGGGCTCTGCTGCTCTCAGGGCTTTGCCAGCACATAAGGAGGGGTGGGAGCTGGAAAACCAGTCCCAGGCACTTACGTCTGAGAGAGTTTCTCAGCAGAAATAAAAAGGCCTGTAGCGAGAGGACAAGGGGTGATGGGTTCAAACTACAAGTGGGTAGATTTAGATTGGAAATGAGGAAGAAGTTCTTCCCTCTGAGGGTGGTGAGACCCTGGCCCAGGTTGCCCAGGGAAGCTGTGGATGCTCCATCCCTGGAGGTGTTCAAGGCCAGGTTGGATGGAGCTTGGAGCAACCTGGTCTAGTGGGAGGTGTCCCTGCCATGGCAGGGGGGTGGAACGAGATAATCTTTGAGATCCCTTCCAAACCACTCTCTGACAGGATCCTATGAAAACAACCCATTTTTCAAGCAGGGCAGTGACTAAGGCATGAAATACTCCAGGAAGGAGCAAAACAGGGCTGAGAATCAGCTCTAACTAGTCACTGATGTTCATACTTTGCTGTAACCAATAAAAACCACTTAACCCGCCGCTTTGGGAGGGTGTGACCTTCTCACACCAGTACAAACAGGAGGGGTGAGCTCACCTTGTCATCAATCACCGCAGAGAAAAACGTCCCAAAGTCCTGGGTGGGCTGCGGGGAGCCGGAGAGGAGGTGATGTTAAATACACAGCGTCAAAAACAGCTCGCTTCCAAACGAGGAGGAGCTGAAATTCCCCAAATAACCTCCCCCCCAGCTCCAAACGCCTCTGGGCGAGGGCACAAGCCCCCTTTTCAATTAGTCTGCAGTACTCAGCGACTTACACGATCCTTCCTGCAGACGCTGGCTACAAGTTAATTTCTAATCGCTAAAAAAAGATGAAGGGGGGGGACGGAGGGGCGGTGGTGGGGAGCAGCAGTGGATAAAAAGCTCGGTTCAATAGGAATTAGTAGCCAGTTACCGCAGTCTCTAATCCCATCAACCACCCGCTGAGCCGCAAAGCCCTTCAGCAGCCCGGCAGCTCCGCTCACGTCTCCCACTTTGATCTTCTTGTGCTCCTCCAGCAGTTTCTCTTTGATCTGGGGCCACAGCGAGTCCGGGGCGTAGAGGCGGGAGCAAGCCGAGCATTTCTGGCCGCCGTACTCGAAGGCCGAGCGCAGGGTCCCGTTCACCACGCTGGCCACGTCAGCCGAGCTGTGCACCAGGTGGAAGTTCTTCCCGCCGCACTCTGGTGCCGGAGAAGGGAGGAAAAGCTGGTGAGGAGTTGTCAGGGCCGCGTTGCTTCTGAAAAGCACAAGCTATGGCCAGGGCCCTTGCAAGGAGCTTGTCCTGCCCGGCCCAACGGTTCCTCAGGGAACGGGGATGATGCTGTGATCCCAGGGAGAACAAACCCAGAGCTGAAGCAGGCTTCAAAACTGATGGGAAAGGGGCCAACCCGAGTTCCCAGATGTAGCGTGGAGGCTCTGCAACGCCAGAGCATCATCACCTCCTGCCCAAGCACCACGTCCCCACAATAAAACCCATCCTGTGCCGGCGGGAGTAGTGCTGTAAGCTCCTCCAAACACCCAGTGCACCCAGATGAACGAGCAAGGGAGAAACTCAACCCTCTCACCCCTGCTCGGCCTCCCCACCCAAAAAAAGGTGTAAAAAGTGGCCGTTACCTCCAGCCAAGCGTGGGAAATTGCGGTACCGATCCAGGTTTTCAGATACCTGCTTCCAGAGCCTCTTGAAAGTCCTGGAAGAGAAAGGAGGAGCTGGTGAGTGCGCGCTGGCCTTTGCACAGGGGTGGCCCTTGGAAAAGGCCCACGTGGGTGACATGCCAGCCAAAGGGGACCCTGGCAAAGCCCTGTGACCAGCCCCAGAAGAAGGGACGCCTACAAGTTGGAGAGAAGATGCCAGCTGAGGAAGCTGCTGGTCTCAAAGCACTGGCACTACACAACAACCCCTGCTTTTAAAAATAATAAACTGTTGCAGTGTCGCAGGGCAGACCACAGAAGCAAGCACCCAGCAGAAGTTTCTGCTCTTCCCCTTTCCCCAGCTCTGCCCCTCGGTCCTTACTGTGACAAACCCCTTGGCTGCAGATCAATAAAAACGCAAATAACCTCCTCGCAGGAGGCACCGCCACTAATACTAATTTATGAACTTTCCACCTTTAAAGCACGGTGCTCACCGGGCCACATCCTCCCTTCGCTGGTGGAGCGGGGTGCCCGGGTTCAACAGCCCGTCACGGGTTGCCGGGGCCCTCAGTGTTGCTAACACCCCCCGAGCACACGTTTGGAAATCCCCCCCGAGCTGGCACCGCTCTGCCAGCGCAGCGCGGGCCCTTAAAGCCAAATCGCAGCAGCCCTGGGAGACGGGGCAGTGTCACATGCAAGTCTGCCTAGTCTCTGTGCCTCCAGTTTAGCAGCAGACAATCCCTGCTATGAAAAGCACTCCCTATAGCAAGAAAACCTCATTAGACACTTAAAAAATCAGTTTTAAAACCCTACTTTAACCCCATTGCATAAGGACGGCCAGTTGCCTGCCTGCTGCCCCACTCAACGCTGTCCTACAAGCTCAAAGGACCCGCAGACGAGCACCCGGCATCGTCCCAGGCGGCAGCTCCTCTCCCCAACGTACGGCACGCTGCCGGTGAAATTGAGCCCGCAGAAGTGCTCGGAGCTCGTGACGGTGTCTCCAAACACGGGCCCGTCCGCCGGCACAAACTGCACGACGTTGGGAGGGAGCCCGGCTTCCAGGAGGATCTTGTAGACGGCATAGCTGGAGAGCAGGGCAGTGTCGCTGGGCTTCCACAGGACCACGTTTCCCTGGGGGAGAGGAGAAAGGCAGAGCGTGAAGAACGGCTTCAGCCCAAACACGGGTATGAAATGCTTAAACACTCTGGCAAAAGGAAGTCCCGCAGTGGATGGGACTGGAGCAATGGCACCTTCGGGTGATTCCCACCCTCCTTTTACCCCAAGCACTGGTTTTTGGAAGGACCCTGACTGCCCTGGTCAGCTGGAGGCACAAAACCCCTCCCCTTTCACAGCACCGGGTCGCTGCGCCAGCCTTTCACCCCCTCCCTGGTGGGGACATCAAGTTTTGCCTTCCCTAAGAGGAGCTGCGAGGCACGGACCTGTTTCGTGTCTCGGGAAGCGGGATGGCACTGCCAAGAAACGCATCCGAGATGCCACGAGCACCGTCACTCGCTGTCACCGGGCTTGCGCGCGCCCCAGCAGGTGTTTGTGCCAGCAAAGGCAGCGAAATAAAACCTCACGCCCGGATTAACCGTGCGCAAGCAAACGGCGCACCCGGCTGGGAAACCCCGAGGACACGCCACCCCTCTGGCTCCGTGCCACCGCCCGCCCTTCGGCTCTGTGACCTCCCCGGCGTCACCGTCACGCTGCTGGCCCCGCCACACAACCCCGTGCAACAGGGTGACAGTCCCAGGGGAGCAGGAAGGGGATTTTTGGACTCTGGCTCAACCAGGCGCCTGCTTTCCAGGGACTCGCAGTGTGGGCAAAGCTCCTTCCTGGCCCCCGCCTTAATCCTTCCACTCTAAATGGTGAGAAAACTAAACCAGTCTGAGAAAAATCTCCAAGCAACTGGGAAATCTAACTCAGACCACGGCTGGAGACAGGATGCCCAGCAGTCCCTGTACCGGTGCGGCACATTCCCGAGGAAATCCCGCTCCTGATGCTGCAATGGCATCAACTCATCAATCTCTCCAGCTGTTTAGGCAGGAACAATGTTTAATCCCCGGGGAAGCACGCTGTGGCGACTAAAACACTGGAGATCTAATTAATACCCACTTATTAAACACCATTTTTGCCTAAATTTAATTCCAGGTACCACCTGCCGCTGAGCTTTTCAAGTCACCCCCTGATGCCCAGCTCCTGTTTGCCCCAGGCCCAGGGGATCTCATCGCGCTGCAGCGGCTGGGTGGGAATTTATTGTCAGAGAGGTGGATGCACTGCAGGGTGCCCAAAATGGTCCCCCCAGACCTGCCGGCACGGCCTCGACTCATCCCATCAATGTCCGTCTGCTCTGGGATGAGTTTATCACCAAGTGCCCCAAAGCCAAGGACCTTCCTTGAATCCTGTGGTGGGAAGAACTCATCTCCCTCCCCTGAAAACCTCCCAGCACCGCATCAGCTTCACCTTCTTTCCTCCTCCTCACTCCCCTCCTACAAAAGGGACAGGTTCAAGGGCTTTGCCTTCAATGTGGCTTTAAAATACGGCGTCCCCAAATGAGGAGCTGGGTGTTTCTCCTTTACTGCAGCCGCTTCCACCTCCAACGTGGGACACAACAGGTGGAGGGACCATCTTTGGCACCAGGATGAAATCGGAGCCTGATCAGTAAAGAGCTTAGGAAAATTTTGTGTGGTTTTTTTTAAAGCGCAACAGTAAATTAATTAATCCTGGACCAAATTCATCAGGTTATTGTAGTCTCTCCCCAAAATCCACCCTGCAAAGGCAGATGCTCCCCACGCTCAGGGAGCACGTTGGGGTGGGACAGGTACATTTACTGAGACTTTGACTTTTTGGACCATCTTTTCATGTCTGCCAGGATCCCCTCTCTCCTAATTCAGCCCTAAACGCCACAGCCACAACCTGCTCTCTCCTGCCTTCACCCTCGCACCCGCTGTACCCAAAAAGCATCACCCAAGAGGAGCCTGAGCAATTACAAACTCATCACACGACAGCTCCCTGAAGCCCCATTCGCAGTGCGAGCAGCACATGGGAAAACAACCCCGCTGTGATTCTCGTCTACTCCCCCTCCTGCAGCACCCAGACCTTCTCTGGATCTAAACTCCCTCCAAGGAGTGAACAGACACCTTGATTCAGAATAAAAACCCCAGAAGAGCAGGTCAGGGCAGTTCTTCCTTTTCCAACACTTCCTCCATCAGCAGACAGGTCTAAAATCCAGCCTTCTTGTAATTAAAGACGTCTGAGACTAATTGCAAGCAACCTGATTGAACTCAGAAGGAGCAGCAGAAGGAGCACCCCAGGTGTGTCCCATTGAATGGCACCAGGGAGGCCGAATTCACTCCCTGCAGATCCCAGACCAGGCAAACCGCAGCCTCTGAGCGAGCGAGTGTCCCTCCCTGCCTTTCTCCAGACTGTCCCCTCCATCCCTGGCTCTCCTTGAACCCCACCACAACACTTACCATCAACGCCGGAGCTCCAGCCAGGTTGCCACCGATCGCAGTGAAGTTGAAGGGAGAGACGGCTGCCACGAAACCCTGCGGGTGGGAGAGTCAAGAGTGGTGGGAGCACCGTGCCTCCTCCCTCCCTCCTCGGGGTAATAAAAGGGAGCTTCTCCTCCCCCCCAGCCCTCCTCCTCACCTCCAGCCCCCGGTAGACCATGCTGTTGGTGCTGATGTCCACGCTGATGGGCTGGCTGTTCTCCAGCTCCAGGGCATACTTGGCATTGAATCGGAAGAAGTCTATGAGCTCCGCAGCAGCATCGATTTCGGCCTGGATGACTGTTTTACCCTGCCGGGAGAGGTGCCGGCAAAGGAAAGTGCTGAGGGGAGGGTGGTGGAACGGGGCGGGGGGAGGAATGCAGCAGCCGTGAGCCGCAGCGGTGCAGCAGGCGCGTCCGGATGCGGTTTGTGGGTTGCCTCTCTCACACAGACCACGTGCTCGCTTCCGAAAGACTGGGCCTCCCGCAGAGCCCCCATCCCACCACACCTTCTCCGCACCAAATGCGGCCCAGGCCTGTGCCAGGGGCCATCGTGTCCACCCCTGCTCCCCGACCGCCCTTCAGTGCCTCCCCTGGGACGGCCGCAGTGTTCCCGTGATGCTCTTCCCGTGAAGCGTGATTCCAGCTTCACCGTCCTTCTTTCTCAGCCAAGAGCCAAGGATCAGGCTGTATCCCCACAGCTAGAAGCACTTCTACTGCGACGGCCATTCCCACTGCCACAAACCACCTTGGCGGCTCTTCCTGCCCTGCTTCCCCGACTCCTGGCTCCCTGAATTCCATCCTGTTCACCCCAGCTACCCGCTGGGTCAATCCCGCATCCCCGTTACCTGCCCGATCATGGTTTTGGCCAGCACTTCTGCCCGCCTCGGGCCGCTCAGCATGTCAGCTGCCTTCAGGAAGATCTGGGCTCGGTCCTGGACAGGTTTCAGGTCCCATTCCCTCCTCGCTGCCAAGGCAGCATTAATGGCTTTGTTAATGAGCTCCTGCGGAAGAAAAGGGGAAAGGCAGCAAGGAGGAACCCAGCTTCTCCCTGTCACCAGACTGGAGAGGAAAGCGAGGGGCCATCCACCCCCAGGCACAAACCACAGCAGCCACCTTCCCATCACAACCCCAAATTTGCAGCTCCTGGTACTGATTTGTTCCAGGATCCCTGAGACCTGGAAGCCAACACCTGCCCCTGGAGCCTCCCTGCTCACAACTCGAGCAGTGATTTGTGTTTCCTCCAGAACTCCCCAGGCAGTCTCAAAGTGCATCAGGCCGCAAGCCTCGCAGGAGGGCAGTGAGGTGGGCTCACCTTGTCAGCATAGCAGTACTTGGCCACCTTGTGCGCATGATTGAATGGCTGAAAAGAGAAGAAAAGCCTCCGTAGTTATGTCTGACAGACCTCACTCCTGCTGAGTACATGCTCCTGCTCCGTCCTCGCTTGTTAAAGAAGTTTTCCCCCAAACTCACCGACAGCTGGTACCGCACCGCTGACGTCCACACCTCTTCACCGCCGATCACGCATGGGATGGCTTCTGTCTTGCCCTTCAAGTCAGCGAGTGCCTAAGTGAGAGGAGGAGAGCAGCACTGTAGCGGAGCCACACACGCAGAGCTCCACCAACTGCCCCCCCTTCTCCTTCTGTCCTCCCTGCCAGCCTCACGAACAAAGGGAAACTCGGGGTCAGGCTTCCTTCGGTCCCCCAGGTACTGGGTGCCCATGGGCTGAAGGGACAGGAGTTACAACTCCCCTTGTCCCCACTGGGAAGGAGCGGGCGCTGGGCAGGACGGGGCTTCCCCCCACCCCAGGAAAGAGCCTGGGGCTGCCGTGAAGGAGCAGAAGCACAAACGGAGACTTTAAAGACCCCTCAGAAAAGGCGGATGCCCTGCAGCAGTACCTTCTGCAGCGCTGCTCGCTCGGGGCTCCCCGGCTTAAACTCGAGGATCAGCTCGTTGGTCACCTCGATGGCCGAGTGGTGCTGCCATCGCCACCTGGGAGAGGAGCAAGACAGGCACTGAAATCCCCCCGGTTTCCTCCTTCCCCCCACGCCCCAACCTCCCAGCAACACGTGTTTCGCCCCAGTAACACGGGGTTTATCACCCAATGCCACGCTCCCCGGCCAAACCAGCCACGCACGCCCAGACATGGCACCGACTTATCACACCCTTGCTCCATCCACACTGGAGCCAGGAACCGAGCCTGGACATATCCCCTCGCCAACAACCCCTTCGTGCTATGAAAAAGTTGCTGGAAAAGGAATTTCTAAGGGGTGGCGGGCAGGGCAAGCTCCAAATCGATTCGTTTTGCTCCAGCACCCCGGCAAAGTCCAGGGCGCGGGGGCAAAAGCCGGGCTGGCACGTCCTGCTGGACCTTGGCAGCTTCGGGCTACGTGTTTCCCAACCCCTTTTGAGTTGCCAATCTCAGAAAACAAAAAGGGTAAAAAAAAAAAGGGAGGAAAAAAACCACAGCGGAGGAAGCGCCTGCACTTGACGGAGGGGAAGGTGGCCAGCAAGAGGTGAGGGAGAGCTGGGCCAGCAGAAGGCAACGCAAAGGGACCCCTCGGCCTCCACAAAGGAGCCCCTCAGGCCCCCGCAAAGGGACCCCTCAGGCCCCACAAAGGGACCCCTCAGGCCTCCATAAAGGGACCCCTCAGGCCCCACAAAGGGACCCCTCAGGCCTCCATAAAGGGACCCCTCAGGCCCCACAAAGGGACCCCTCAGGCCTCCATAAAGGGACCCCTCAGGCCCCACAAAGGGACCCCTCAGGCC
>VZZY01012853.1:98097-144238 GCA_013400335.1 Eurystomus gularis | reverse complement strand
GGGGGGATGTTAAAGACGAACCCATCCAAGGAAGTAACAAAATAAAGGCGGAGGGAAGCGCGCTGCTCCCAGCCGGGCCCCACCCCGCGCACTCTGCTTGGAGGGGGTGCGGTGTGTCGTACCCCCCCGCCATGGGGCGGGATGGGATGACCCGTGTGTGTGTGTTCCCACCCCCCCCCCTCCCACCGGTGCGATGGTTTCGTCCGGCCTAGGGGGCGGCCGCGCGCCGCGGGAAGGGGCGGGGCGCGGGAAGGAGCTAAAAATAAGAATTAAAAATAGAGTAATAAAAATAATAATTAAAAAAAAAATTAAAAGAAAAATAAAGCCACGGACGCCGGAGTGTGTGCAGGGGGTTGGCGGTGGGGCCCGGCCCTGCGCGGGGAAAAGGAGAGAGGCGTGAGCTGAGGCGGCTGCTCCTGAACCCTTTGGGAACTCAAAATTACCGAAAAATAGGAGATTTTAACCCAAAGCGGGGGGCACAGGGCAGCAGGAGGCCGGCGTTTTTATTTCCAGATAATCTAAGAGATCTCCCGCTTTTCGGGAAGCTGGGGGTATTGTGGGGAACGTTTCCCCGCCTCGGCTCTTACCCTAAAAAGGTGTTTTCCAACCCAAGAATGAAGACGCGCAGACGTTAAACCAGGAGTTTGGTATTTATTTTATAGGGGTTTTGTGTTTTTTTTTTTTTCCCCCGTAACCAGAGGAGGCCTGTAACCCGTTTCATGGCCAAGCTCCCGCAGGCCCGTCCTCGCAGGGCAGCCCGGGGGGGACGCGACGAAGGATGAACGGCTCCGGACGGGCAGCACGGCCCAGGACGGATGGACAGACGGATGGACGCGGGATGGGAGCCCAGAGCGGCGTCTGGCTGGAGAGCTAGACCTGGGAGGGGGCGGTGGGCTTGGTTTTGGCACTAAAAAAAGGAAGATGGAGATAATCGGGTGGAACGCAGAGGAGGGCGAATGCTTCTGGCTCTCGCTGCGGGTGTTTCTCGGTGGATTAGATTTCCGAAGCCTTTGATGGTCCCAAATCCACCGCCGGTAAGTGCCTGCACCGTTTGGTCTGCTTGCAGATTCCCAGGACAGACTTCTAGCCACAGAGGGAATCCATTTCCATCCCGACTCCAGCACAAGCCTGGGAGCTGGTTCATCCTTCGTCCTTTCCTCACCAGAGATCAAATAGCATCATCAGTTCAGTCTTTTTCTTTAAAAGGAGCTAATATACAGAATAGAAAGCACAATATTTACAACAGTACGGTAAACAGGTTCATTTCCACACTGATCAGTAGTCTGTTTTAATGTGTATAAAAAATTCTTACATGACCTAAGAGGAACCGACAAGAAGTGACACAGCGTGGCGAAAAGGTCATCAATACCCTCCACTGAAACACCTTAAATAATAAATAATTTTTGGCAGAACTTAGCTACGTACACTTCAGCCGCAGGTAAGGTGTTTCGAGGACTGAATTTGCGTGTGAATCTCTTTTGGTGACACCACGTTACACAAGAAGCGTGTCTAGTGACCAAGCTTTGCACCATCCTCGACCCTCTCTAATAAAAAAAGAAATGTTAGGATTTCAGATGGAATCTGCGCAGGGATCGTCGGTTTGGGCAGCCCACAAACCACGGGTGTTTGGGTTTGTGGCGCCGGGGTGTTCTGCCATGGCAATGACACAGGTTTGAAGGCACCCCGGGGTCTGTTTGAAGCATTAACATCATTATTTCCTCCGCAGACAGAGCCAGCCAGACCTACGAGCACCACCTTTGCCAACAGAAGTGCTTCGCTGTTGGAGTGCCTCAAATTAGGAGGGAATCCTCATTTCTAGAAGCATCAAATTACCCACTTCTTAAACACAAACTTGTTGCTTCTTCAAAACAGAAGCTTTGAAAGGTTCCCGCAGACGCGGAAGGGTCTTAAGACACTGAACTACACACAAAAACCAGACAAAAAGAAATAATCAAGTGTTTCTTCACTGCTCTGCCCAAGACTTGGGTTCAAGCCCTCAGTGCTCCCCTCTCCACAAGCGGGTTCGCAAGAGGTTGAAGTAAGACTCTGGCAGGTAGCGTTCCTAGTCCACCTCTAAACCCAGCATTATTAACACCAGGACACTACACGTTGCCTTGACTGGCAATTTCTTTTCTCATTTAAAACTCAAAACTGACAGAAGTTACAATCTACTGAAAGCTGAAAATGAAGCATTTGGATGACTTAACACTGAAGACAAGGATTTTTTTTTTTTTAAAAACCGCGTGTTCCCCTGCAACCAAGTCCTGGACCAGTGCAAAAGAATAAAAACCCAGAAGTCCTGAAGCAAGACGTGGGAAATCCTCAATCGGGGTATTATTACACCACAGAAGCTCTATCGTTTCTGAATTCTGCGGTGCTAAATCGTGCTTTAAACATTCAGCTCTAAAATGAAGCACTCAAACGTGAAACACAATCAGAGAGTTCCCAGTATTGCAACTCTCTTCCTCGCGCTCTCCAACACAAACATTCTTCCACGTCCTTCCAGAGCCAAGGGAAACAGAAGGAAGGAAACGGCTGCTCCACAGAGACCGCAGCGCGGCGGCACGGCTGGGAGCGCCCACCCATCGCTGGGGCTTTTCCTCGGCCAGCTTCAGACCGTGACCCCACTGGTATTTCTGCTGGCAGGAGTGGTTATGCCAAAGAATTAAATCTATTAGAAGCAGCTTTAGATCCACATTCAGGCACGGTTCTGATCTATTATTTTGTTGTATCAAGTTAATTCCAATTTATTCTGGCGGAGCCAATTTATCTTCTAACCGGGCAGAACGCAAACCCCACTCTGGGGCAGGTTTTAAAACCCCTGTGCTGCAATCCGCCGGGATTTAGAGGAGCAACCGGAGGGTCTTACCCTCTCCAGCCAAATGTGTCATCATCAGGGGAAGGAAAATCCAGCCGGGGGAAGCAGCGACAATTCTGCCGTCGCAGAAAAGCTGTTAACCTCTTCTGCTTCCCCCTCTCGCCCCGAGGAAGCGACGGGTGGGTGCTTCACGGCCGTACCTGTCAGATTCTGTCCGTGTTGTCCCTTGAAACCGTTTGAGAATTTGGAGTCCCATCAAGAGCAGGAGATGCTTTACAAGGGAGTCATTGCATTTGCTAACAGAATTCTGTTTGCACTTTAAAAACCTCTAATAAAAATAGAATATATACTGTGTTTTTTATAAATACACATTTAGCTTAGATTAGTTTCATTAAGTTCCCCCCCCCAAGACACTTCTTTTTTTTTTTTTTAAATTTTAAAGAATTTTGTATTTTCGTTGTGTGAACTAACATCATAATTACTAAGTCTTTGAAAAAAACGTTTGTACCACATTATTCTTTGGACGTTTTTGAACAACATGCATCCACAAAAGCAACTGCTGTTTGTTTACTGAAAACATGTTTTTGTACAAACCCATTTTAGGAATCTGATCTATTATTACACTGCGAACAAGCAAAAAAATTTGCTTCCTTGAAATCCCCTTTTAAAAAAAGGAGAAACAATGAGGAGGATTTTCTGATTGTAAGTCTAAAAAAGTGTCAATATGACACCGCATTAAGAATAGAAAACAAAAATAAAGTATTTACAGCTTTACAAAGGAAAAAGAAAGAGGTCATCAAAATCATTTCCAGCATTTTCACCATTTTTTTTCTGGCAAGCTTTTGATCTGGTTTCTACAGAGTGGTTCAACGCAGACGGAACAGGACCACTGTCAGCTAGAGCAGCAGCATCGCTTGGAACTAAACCAGAGACCTCCTCAGGAAACCATCAAGGACCAACCCTCGTAACCCCCGAAAGGTCGATCCGCCGAGTCCTACACAGCCTAAATGAAAAGAAAACCCCGATCCCAAATATGAAAACACCTTTTCTTCTTTAAAAATGGATTACATGTGGTTATAAGAAACAGACACCAACAACCATGGTACCTACTATCGTACACATCACCGTCATACACTATTTCTCTACCCTCTACTATAGACCCGCGTCCCTTACGCTTACCAACAAAGGCAGCTGCTCCTCACAATTATGGCTCGGAGATAAACTGTAGGTTACAGCTCGTTTCAACGGCTGGCTTTCTGCTTCCTCACTTAGCTTTCACCATCAAACCGAGGATATTCTTTCCTACCCTCAACATACCAGCTACTAGTTTCAAAACCAGCCTTTTTCCTACTAGGACCTACTGTGTTTTAAAGAAAAAAAACCCCCACAACACAGCAGCTAAGCTGGACGGCTGTTCAAATTGCTCCGTTTCTCCAGCACCAAAGAGCATGTCCTAGCTGAGGAGAGCTGACCGAGGGCCTCCGACGAGGCCGACTCACTGTGCAAGGAGATTGCTTAACAACGCCTCCAAAGTCACTAAAGCATCACAGACATCCAGCTTTGGCAGTAGGTTCTCAGCCTCGCGAGAAACTATATATTAGCAGCTGAAGTTCATACAGGCTTGAAAACCTTAAGAGTACTTTATGGAAAACATGCAGTCCCAGCCCCCTCCAAAAAAATATCCCATCTCTCGGCCCCTCCCACCCCCCCAGCTTGCAGCCCTAAGTGAACGTGACATTTCCCACTCTGGCCACCTAAGACATAATAAGAACGAGCACTTTGGAATAAGGTTTCTTGTCCAGAGAAAAGTTATCTACATTTACATGGTGAAACAGGCTTTGGAAAAGCCTCTAACCTACACCACGGGAACCACAAAGTTGCTAGCTACACAACGTGTAACTGCACCGAGTATTTCAATCAGTAAGGAAACCACAAGAATATCCTTGGATCTACCATCTGGGACATTGTGGATCGTGGTCTCCCCACTGTGGATCCAGATGGATCACGCTGGTCCTTCTCCCCACTCTGAAAAAACACACGGAGCCCAGTTGATTGATAGGACCTAAAAGCACCATCATGTCCGAGCAGCAGACAGAGCTGAACAGCGCTGAACCTCCAGGCAGCAACGCAAGAAACACCAACTGAGAAGCCATTCCCGTACCTGCAGCTCCAGCGCGAGCAGAAACCCCCCGATGAGGTCCTGCCTCTCTGCAGAGCTGCGCAAGAAGGAGCCGCTTCTGCCCAGGAACGTGCCATTTGCTGAGACATTTGTGCTCTTTTTGGACAAAAGCCACACTGAGGGATACTGGCTGTATGCTTACAACGCAACCCCACCGATTTCAGATTGATACGTAAGAGGGGCTTGGAGACAACACTCAGGAAGCTAAAGATTGGCCAGCTTACCTTTACAGAACACTGAGAGGGTGCTGACAGCAGGTGTTTCCCTGTCCAGTCCTAGCACTGCTCCTACAGAGCAATTTCTAAGCTTCCTGGCAGGAAAAAAAAATACATTTGGTATTTACTCCATGTCTTGGAACTGCTAGTTAACTACACAGTTACCTTTAGGCAGCATTAACTACACTTTCAATCTTGGTCTAAAAAACAAAAGAAAATTATTGGCTGAGGTTTATACCCTGTGTTTACCTGGCTGAGGTGCTACAATTCCCATTAATAACCGTGAACACCTTGGTGATGCCAGAGTTTCCTCAAATCCCACCAAGTGATCTGACTTTGGACGCTGCCTTCTCCCGTGTAAAAATACAGACAGGTTGACAAAGCCTCGACCTTCTCGCTTTCTCACAGAGAAAGCACATGGCTGTTCCTCCCTAATTCTCTGGCAGCAGTAGTTTGGGATTCATCGGACGACTCCCTAAAAAGGATTACAGTATTTTCCGGCTTTTCTGTGGAACTCTCCCGGTGCCACGTCTCAAGCCTACAGCTGGTACCGCACTGTCAGTTTATCCTGATGCTTCCACTATCCACTCTAAGCATCACGAAAGCAGCATAAAATGGAGTTCTCTCCCTGTCAGCAAAGTAAAATCTGCAAACACTGTGGGTTCAAACCAAAACAGAACATCCTGAAAACACAAACCAAGGCGGGAACTGAAGGGCTGATTCCCCTCTTAATCCAGTCACTGGGAACAAAGGCATCCTAATACGACATTCCTCCTCAAAAGAAGCTCTACAGATAACTAACATGTGCAAATGTGTTTGTAGCTTTCCTTTTCCCAAGAGATAACTGTAGCCCAGCAGGGACCAAACATTCCATATAAATAAGGCGAGCTTTTTTTTTTTCCTTTTTTTTTCTTTTTTTTCTTTTTTTTTTTTTGCATAGTAGTTTGTCAGTGATAGTCCCACCCCACTGAACCCTCCTTTGGCCACCTGCTTTTGCCACCGAGCTGAGACCTGCTGCTTCAGAGGCTGGAGTCCAGCAGAACGCTTGTACTAATCTCAAATTCCTTCACCCGGAAAGACGGAATGAAGAAATTCCTTTGAATATTGTGTAACTGCTTAATCCTAAAAGCTGTCTGTAAACCCGCGAGTATTTTTAAATGTTGACAGTTCAATTTGGAGGCACTCTGGTTTGTGCCCGACATTGGTAATTGGACCATAATTGTCTTGGGTTTGCTTCTCGTTTTGCCAGCGTTCCCTTTGCCAATCAACGCAGCAGTTCAATAAAACCATGAGCTTATTGAACCACCCAGAGCCTTTGCAGCACCATTCTCTGCTGCTACCAGATTTTTTTTTTTTTAAATAATATTTTTTTTTATAAAAACACCTGCTATTAATATTCCACTGGAGCTCAAAGTGGCTCAGCTTGGGGCAAAGGCACAATTAAAACACCGTTGTTTTCTTACAGGACTCTGCATTTATGATTTGTATAACAATAGAAATTTACAGCACCAATCCTTGGGTGGGGTGGGGATGCGTGTAGGAATGAGTCCTTAGAAACCCTGTGCAAGGACTTTCAAGTCTTTTTTTTTTTCTTCCCCCCATCAGTGTATTAGTTTTTTAATCTTTTCTTGTGTCTTCCCTTTCACTGGAATGCTCCAGCTACGTATCAGCTGACCATGGGCTCCACATCCGTCTCTCTGTCCAACTCGTCCTGAATTTCATCTGTGTTTCCTGAGTCGCTGCTGGCTACAGAGCTGGGAGAGGGAGAATTTCTGTGGAGGAATTCAGGGAAAGGTTTAGACAAAAAATAAATATCAATGACAGAAGGGAAATAAAAAAAAAAACAAAGGAACCTTTACAGGAAATGGTCACTTTCACTTCCTAAACCAATTAAAAATATCCTTAATTAACATCAAACTGTTTTTACAGTAAATATCAGCAGTAAACTTGGGCTGCCTGCGTGCTGCCACCTCCTGTACAAATATAAAGGATGCCCCGGGTTTACTGATGGGGAAGTGGAAACTAAGCCCAACAAACATCCTACAGAGACTCCCATCATCCAGAATACAGTCTGGAAAACTCAAAAAAAAGTTAATTGTCTTGTTCTTTTAAGCCAGGATGTGCAGTGAGGGCAACAGAGGTAAGAAAAATGCCGCATAGTTTAAGAGTCTTATCAAATGAGAGGGCTTCTTCATTTAAGTCCACAGTAAACATTTAGTTTGGGCTTTTGTTTAAGAGCTCCACGTCTATGATGTTAAGAGTAAACATCCATCCAAGCTGGAGATCCCTGGTTTTACCAAGAGGTATTGAATCTTTAAAAGTACTACCGTGTGTAGCAACCTCTAGGGCTCCTTTAAAGACTGATGTATGGCCCTGAACAAAACCAGATTATCTAAAGGACAAAGCTTTAGGACAAAATGATAGTATTGGCTTTAAAACAACTTGGCAGGAAACAAAAGCAAAAGAAATTCTTGAAGGATCCCAAGGGGAATGGTAATATCTTCTTACCTGTCAGCTGAGCCTTTGATAAGCCTACGACAGGTTTCCATTTGTACATCCAGGCCCCTTTTCATACTACACATTTCCATATATTCATGAAGGTGACGATTCATGTCGCTCTTGGCCGTGGCCAATTCCAGCTGTAGGGAAGAAGAGAAAATAATCAGCCTCAGGCGAGCTGCTCGCAGCTTCTCCCAGCTCCACTCCGTTTTACACACTGGTGGGGATGCTAAAGCTGCCCAGAGCCAAGCCGAAACCCCCGCACTAGGGATGTTTAACCTCGGTGCTGTACAGCGCCAATGGATTCATCAGCTTACGAAGTGTATTTAATCAGAGCTCAACGCTGTTTTTAAACAGCCCGAGTTGTTTCTTTCTGCTGCTTGGCATCTTGTTTGTCAACACGCTGTGATTAACAGAAGCATATTCTAGGCAGGGCAGAGACTTTGCGAGGCTACAGCTGTTGTGGCCGGCAACCTCTGAAGCCACCTTGTAAAGTGTTTCCCAGTGTGACGGTGGATATGCAAGACAAAGAGGGGAAAAAAAGCATAATAGTGCGTTTTATTCTCTCTGTCCTGAAGATTCTCTCTCCACCAGCTACAGATTTGTGCTCACTCAATAGTAGTGTTGTATAGAGAATGGTATTTAGAAAAAATCCCAAGGGTATGTCAAAGGAAAACGCTTTTAAGTTCTTATATATACAGACATTCCACCTCCCGTCTGTGGGTGTGCTGGACCTGAACACCGCGCGTGTTTTCCTCCATTAGAAACAATTCACATCCTCACCTCTATCTGCCCTATTGTTTCTTGGTATTCCTTGTCTCTCGTTTTAAAGAAAGACTCTGTTTCGTGGATCAAGTTTCCCAGGTTTTCTTCCTGCAGGGGAAAGGAGCACACAAAGAATTAACACCAAACTAGGAAGGAATTCAGTAGCAGGGTGAAGATTTTCTTGTTTAACCTCGCTTGGGTTGTTAGACTCTTTCATGCAAAGATTTTTTTAATACATTTTTACACAGGCAAGGAACATTCTGCTTCTGGCTTATGAGGAAACACACCTTTGTACCATGACTCTGGCACAAAAATCAAGTCTCTGATCAAGGAACCTACAGCAAATAAACACAGAAACCTGACGAAGGCCAAAGAACCAGAGCCATGGATTCTCCTGAACCTTTCCATCTGATCACACTTAGACTCTAATTGCTCTCCAGCCATGAAATGAAATTTTTCCTTGCGTTGACCACAGCACTACTTACAGCTTTGCACTGGAACTCTCGTTCCCCAATTACAAATTATTGCTCTGGAGTTCTTTCAGTCTCCATTACCTCACCCGTATGCTCTGCACGCATCATTTCCTAGTGAAATTCTTCACTGGGCTGCTAAAGCAAGCTTGCTCCAGCACGCTGCTGATGGAAACACCGCACGTGCTGTCCCAAAGGGACCATCCTGCCAGACAAGAGCTCCCCTGTCACCATGGCTCCGGACTGACAGTACAGTCTGGGCTACAGAAGAGTCACAAAGAGACTAAAACAACATCATTGTTCTCTTTCGTGTTGTTACCTACCTTGAGTTACCAGAAAAGAAATAATTATCAATTGAATGCAAGTGCACTGACGAGCATTAATTATCTTTCCATTCTTTGGCCGCATCCGCAGCAGCTTTATCGGGATCGTGCCAACGTCAGGCTAACCAGCCTAGAGTTACAGGAATCATTCCGCTTATCCTTTTATATGCAGAAGCGCTTTAAGGAGGAAGGTCGTCAAAGAAGGTGGCGAGGGCACCGCGTAAGAACTTGAAAGGAATAAAGCCAGCGGAAGGAAGATTCAGGCATGTAAAGCACTACGGTAAAGACCAGGCACAGACGGAGCGGTCTTTATTCTGAATCTCCATCTACAAGACAAATCTACCCTTTCCTTGTATAATTTTCATTTAGAAGGATTTAAGCTTCTTAAAACCTTTAGAGTTTTCGCACGGAAGGTCTGAGTTCGGCAATATTCCTCTGATAGCTGCGCTTAGACGTGCACACATGGGTATATGCAAATAAATCTGTCACTAATTCCAGCACACGGCTACACGTTATCGCTCTGCCACTCTCCCTGCTCCAAAGACGACATGTAGCTAAGCACGCTGCTTTCTGCAGCCCCAGCACTTCTGAGTAATCTCCGCAGTTTCAGCGTATGCCAGATGATACACAAATGGGAAGATGTAAATTAACACACCCCTGGCAGCCAACACAAGACGCTATTCAGGAGACTGCTGCCTCAGCATCTTTACGCTACAGCGACGATGGAAGAAGGCAGGATTATTTCTTACCTACTGCCGTCGTGCTACTCAGTCATGAAATAACAGCGTCACATTTAAGGCTCCCCGCACAAAGCCAGACCTGGCCTTTTCAAGTCTCTCTTTAGGCCTCTTTAAAAAGGCTCGGGAGTCAATGAATGAGGCCGCAGGCAGCCGTTAGCTTACGTCTCCACAGAATCATTCTGGTTGGAAGAGACCTTTAAGATCAACGAATCCCACCGTTCCCCCAGCACTGCCAGGGCACCACTAACCCATGGCCCTCAGCACCACATCTCCACGGCTTGGAAACCCCTCCAGGGATGGGGACTCCACCACTGCCCTGGGCAGCCTGAACCAGGCCTTGACAACCCTTGTGGGGAAGACATTTCTCCTCACGTCCAACCTAAACCTTCCCTGGTGCAACTTGAGGCTGTTTCCTCTTGTCCTGTCACTTGTTCCTTGGAAGAAGAGCCCAACCCCACCTGGCTCCAACCTCCTGTCAGGGAGTTGTGCAGAGCCAGAAGGTCTCCCCTGAGCCTCCTTTTCTCCAGGCTCAACACCCCCAGGTCCCTCAGCCGCTCCTCACCACACTTGTGCTCTAGACCCTTCCCCAGCTTTGTTGCCCTTCTCTAGACACACTCCAGCCCCTCAAGGTCCTTCCTGGAGTGAGGGGCCCAAACCTGACCCCAGGATTCGAGGTTGGGCCTCCCCAGTGCCCAGTGCAGGGGGACGATCCCAGCCCTAGTCCTGCTGGTCACACTGGTGCTGACACAAGCCAGGATGCTGGTGGCCTTCTTGGCCACCTGGGCACATGCTGGCTCATCTTCAGCCGGCTGCCCCCCCAGCATTACTTTGTGGCGAATCTTAAGGATTAAAAGCAAGGTGTTTCTTATCCACCAACACCAGGAGATTTCTATCGACTAGGAAGATGAAAGCACAAGATTTCCCAGGTTCAGAAGACTCCTGCTGAGGCCTCACACAGAACTGCAAGCATAGCTTCTTTGTGATGGGCTGTACATGCTTTAGCATCTTCCACAGACCATACTGAGCTTATTTTTCTCCCAACTAGAATAACTGTGCAGTACCATCCCCCACACGACGTGTACTATTTTGACAATTAAAGTGTGAATGATAATCTACAGAGAAAGTGAGATGCTGCGTGGAAGACACAGGGCTTTAGAAAACTGACTGCTTAGGGTGACAGATTGTGTGATGCTCCTGGAACAGCCAGACACATTGCATCTTTTGAGGCTCGGTACTTCTAAATACTCAGTTTGAAGGAGCAGAAGAAATGAAGTTTGGCAAATAAACTGATTGCGCAGACTGAAAAGCAACCATAGAGAGAAAGCACTAAAAGGATTTTAAAATCAAAGCAAGTTCGCGTGGCAAACTAGATCACCAGTCAAATATCCGAAGGCTCAGATGGCTACAAGAGCAGCTGAGGGACACAGTTTCTGCAGAGAATAGTTGAAGAAAATAACGGAAATAAACTCACCTCTCCTTGGAGGTCAATTGAAGGATTGCAGTTTGTGAAATCTTCCCAAAGAAGCAACGTTTCCTCATTCTCCTCCCACGTTAAACTATCACAGTCGTCATCAAAATCAAATGTCTCACGACTGTTAAGAAAACAGGAAGAGCATTAGTGAGAACAACTCCAGCCCCGCTCCCCCAGCCCTTTAATTAATCTTCTGGAAAAAAGGGGCTATGAGAACTGAATGAAGGAGACAATACAGCAGCTGAAAATCCTCACAGTTTTTACAAACAGGCTTTGCCCCTGTCCAAGTCCCTCGCTCCTGGGCTCTTTGCCACCCCAAAGCAGAAGAAAAGGTCCTTGTTCTCGTTGCTGGTTCAAGTCCCCAGTCCTGGCTCTCGCCTCCAGATGGTGCTGCGCAGTAGTTTCCCTTGTTTGCAAAACCACAAAAATGTTTTAAACTATTCTTTTTCTACATGGGAAAATAAGCCTGAACACAGTTCAAGGAATTTTACAAGAAACAGTCACCAGAAGATTCCCTGCTGATTTTCATGCTGAAGGTCGGCCAACCTTTTCTCTGCAGCGCTTAAAAAACATGATTTTCAAAAGTAGTATGAAAAAATGAACCCCGAGATGATGTGCAGGCGAGAGTCAATGCTCACTGTTGACTTGGACAACGAAGCTACTACTACAGCCACTTAAGACTGAGAACAAACAGTGGCAAGAGTGGCCTTTAACACTGTTATTTGGTCAGGCCCCTTTAGTGTGGTCAGTTGTGCAATAAAGGAAAGTTTCAGAAGGCTCTGGAGGCCCTTCTGGTTTGAACAGCAGCAGCGTAAAACACTGGTAGCTGCTTCTTGTCCTTGTTAAAGAGGTCTGACAAAAACCTGAAATTGCTCCCAGAAACAGTCTGCTAATTTCAGACTGATGCATTTTTATTACTTTAGCTCACTTCCTTTCAAGCTGATAAGATCTTGGTGCGGAAGCCGAGTCCAACACTGTCTTTAGGAGGCTGAAGAGCCTGGCAAAAGACACAGGCTATTTGTGTATAACTCAGCATGACTTTAAAAAATAATTTTAAAAGCCCAACTAACTTGGACATGCATGGTTGTGGCTTCTGCAATTCCCTTCTTCCAATCAGTTTCTTTTTACAGCGCTTTCCTTGTCGGAGAGCACCAGTGCTCCCAGTCCTGACTGGTGCTTACTGCACACACGCTGTTCAAAGCTGACTGAATTTGGACTTTTTACTACTAGACACTAACGACTGAGTTCATTACACAAAAAATGCAAGTTGCTTGCAGTTTCTGTTCATGAGGTAAACTATTCAGCTCTTTGTAAACGATTACTTTCTACAAAGCCCCCAAACCCAGCCATCCTTAGAGGTAACATCTTCAATAAGCCATGAACACTGCTCCACATCAACCCAATTTGCACATTACAAGATTCCTGCGGCACTTTGTCATATGTAATAGGACCAGGAGGTAAGAATTTCACGAGCAGCACCAATAAAAACTGGGTATCACAGGCCAGGCTTGAGAATAAAATTGAAAACTAAATGCATTACTAACCTAGTAGCTAAATTTTAGCCTTTTGCTTTTCTAAAAAATCCATACTGTCTGCTGTCACACTGAATTCTAGCAGTGGAGAAGTCAAAAATCTGTATTTATTACACTGAATACTAATAAGGACCTAAAGATCTAAACCAAGAGTCCTAACAAGAGGAGTTACCTACGGCTTTTGCAAACAACATGCCCTCCTACATGTGAAATTTAGGCAGAGAAAGAGACACACATCCTGAAAACAGAACTTCTGGCAACAGCTGACAGCAGAAGAGGAGCCAGGGCTCCTTAGAGGATTTCTCACATACTCCTACTGTCCTACATTGTGTGGGAAAGCACTGGGAATTCTTCCCTCTGCAGTCACTGCAGAAGTTGGCAGAAGACACCCATATTCAACTGCTAGGAAAGTCACAAAGTACAGAGCTGCCGAGGCTTTCCTCTGGCAAAAACAAACAGCAGAGACCCTCAGAAGTGTCACCAGGCTGTGGCCACCTCCAGCATGTCTCAAACAGAAGGAAGAGAACAGCAGGCACTTCACCAGCCCGCTTCCTGAACCGCTTTGTGTGGCACCAAGGTGCAGAGAGGCTCTTCTCGGCTTCCACAGCTTCCTAACACCCCCGTTTGGGGTAAAGCTTTGGGCAAAAGAAACTGCAGTTGTTCGGTTTGGGAGATCAGAGCTTGCAGCAAGGCTTGTAACGCTGGCATTCTTGGAATCTATGAACCGTCACCCTCTGCTGCAGCTGAGCTTCTGGACAGGCCCACCTCTAACATTTGCCCACACCTCAACTGAAGAACCGTGTGAAATACTGCGGAAGTTTGTGTCCAGTGTGAACTGAGCTTTCAGTGATGCTGCCAAATCCCATCCAGCCCGAGCAGCAGCAAGGTTCCTTCCAAAACCCTAGAAATCAAATATTCTGCAAAATATACAGAACAGACTCCAGTTCTGTACTGTTTTTTCTTTCTTTTGCATGTAGAAATATCTAGTTTTGCTACTATGTTTTTATATTCTCTAAGGTCCCTCCTACTTAAGGGAGGAACAAAAATCAGTTCCTGTTGATTTAATTTCATATCCCAGAAAAACCTTCCAGTATGTACCATCCTGATTCAACTCATAGTGTTTAAAAAAAAAACCCCAACCCCAACAAAAACTTCTGAAAGCATACAGAAATGACTCAATACTTGAGTTCTGGGATTAAGTCTGTATTTGAGAATAAGCTTTCCCCACGTTGTCCAAAATACTCACAGCTGATTAAACATACGCTTCATTTCATCTGTGATGTTCAGCGAACAGCTGACCTCATCATCAGAGAACCGGCCATTGTCTCCATCCTGTTCAGAGAGGTCGTCGTCAGATGTGAGCTTGCGTTCCTTCTTCTTGGAAGCCACCTTAATTGGAGAGAAGAGCAGTAACTAGAAGGTTCAACTGAGGTGCTGTGCCATGAGGGGCCGAAATAAAGAAGAACCATTAGGTTTGAGTGAATGCAACTGTTCCATCAGTTCCCAGGCAATTCGGGGGTTGCTCGTATTCAAGGCAGGAATCGCATCTGTTAATGAGTGGTGAACACAGAGCACAAGGAAGCAGTTCAGAACGGCGAAGAGCAAAGCAAGCTGCAGGCTGCCAGCGCTCTACAGATGTTCGTCTGCTCACTGACACCAGCCTATGATCTACCAGAGAACATGCAGAGGTTAGAATGATACAGGGTAAAGCGTAAGCTGGCAGGAGTGCCCAGGCAGCAGGCTTGAGAGCAATGACAGAACTCTCCCTCTCCTGCCACCACCACAGGCTGTTGCTCCCAGCGTTGAACCACAAGAGAGTAGACAGGAAGCCTTTCTAGAGAGCCGTTATTGAATCAGGGTCATTCCCACCCCATCAGCAGAGGCAGACTGCTCCTCTTCAGGTTGACAGAAGAAGGGTTAACTGAGCCGTGAAAATGCCTGGACAACCTCAAAGAAATGAAGTTCACAGATGTACAGAGAACTCAAGGGATACCCCTGCAACGGGCGCAGAGGATCACCCCTTCCTCTGAGGACTGCGAACATCAGAGATATTCACAGACGGCACATCAGAGTCACAAACACACAGTCCACTCCCAACCTACTGTAGTTTTTCTTCTACTTGGCATACAAGCCGTCCCTGATTGGTATTGTTCTCCACGACGATCATTTTAACCACTGCATGCTTGACCAAAAAGCTTTGAGCAGAAAGACAACGGCACTTCTACTCAAAGACCACAAGGAACCACTAGCACAACGCAGCGGCTCAACAGGCTCCAGAATCATCGTCCCCAATAAGGAGATTTGAGTCTTGGGGGATACGTAAGAAAAAAAGCCACCATCAAACATTTAGGTAACTTCACTATAGCTGGAAAGCACAACCAGTAGAGACCACAAGGATCTTCCACAGTGGTTTTGTACAGCGTTTAGCGCTCTGTAGGGTACCACTATACAGAGAAAAGCATCAGACTGAACAGGACACGTTTAGATCAAACCAGAAGGAAGCTGGGTTAATCACAGCTGAAACTGCAGTTGTCACAGAAGACTGACTGCGCTGGGAGTTAGTTAGAGGTTTGCTCCACGCAGAGCTGTAACTGCTTGCTTTTGGAGCACGTGAAATGACTTTCCTACTAGCACCAAGGAGCCACAGGAGCTCAAGGAAAGCAACTGGAGCTTCTAGTCTCAGAAAGCAGTCATAGCTCACTGCTACAGAAGCGTTATTTCTGGCCATGGAGCTTGAGCCAGAAATAAGAACTTTCAGACAACAGTTCTACAAGCTTAACACCTCTCACTCGTGAAGGGAACAATTGTGAGGAAATCATTTATACAAACCTAGACCTTGAAATGCCTTTTTTTCTCCTGCATTCATTGCAGACCAGCATCAGACTGACAGCACGTCTGAAAGGTCATCCCGAGACTTCTGGTTTTTAGACTCTCTAAATGTTGTGCTCTTAGTACTCTCCGCAGAAGAGAGCTACACTTCAAGACCGAGAAAGAAGAAAGTATGTCTACATAGAGAAATTTCCAGAAAAGGCAAATGACCTGGACCAGGCTCCTCAACACTGCTCCCTCTTGTCCCCTCTCACTTCTCGTCCTACCCTATGGAAAATTCATGGCCTAATCACCTGGAATATCTTGGAAACGTCTTCCGAGTTGCGCTGCTGCGCTACATCACACAGCTTGGCTGTGATATCGATTCGCCGACAGATGTCCATGTCCACCTTCATGGCCTTTTCTTGAATCTTTGTGTCCAGGTCTGTCATGGGCTGCAGGAAGGACAGTAGTGATTATCTTCTATTATTATACAGTTCAGGAAAGAAGAGATACCCCACAGTATCTCTCTAACCCCAGGGCATACCATTCTTAAACAATATTACATCTTCTCCGGGAAAGGCAGTACATGGACAATCTAAATAGACCAGACAGCTAACAATTAACATTCACATCTGATTCTAGGAAAATTTCAACTCGGAGCGATTGGCTACTGAAAAAACCTATACCCACCCCAAAGCAACTGCTAGATGTGGCAACAGTGAACTTTTATGGGTCAACAACACTTTAAAAATGAAGGAGAAAAACCCTGTTGAGCACGTGTAGAATAGAATGAAACCTAAAACCTGGTGATTATGCAACACTTCCTCCCCCCTTCAGACAGAAAAACTGGCCCTGCAAAGAGAAGTTGCTTTTAAAACAGAATCCAGGCTACGCAGCAACTTCACGCATCCCATGAAAACATGAAATCAAGAGCGGATCTAAAGAGATCCATGAAAGTTGGTCACACAGAAAACACTCATCAGCGTTAACTTGGCTTCCTGCCTTGCAATAATTCCACATGAAAAATATTTTGTCTTGCTTCACTCTGGGCAGTAATTACAAACACAATTTATAAGAGATACTCCCCCTCAGAGAGTACAGCTGGTTCATTAAAAGAAACATTCCACAAAAAGGGTATTTTCCAAACTAAATGTTGGAAAGTACCACTTCAATGGCTGGGCAAGGCTTCCACTTGGATCAGGACAGCAGAAAAACTCTTTGCAGACCATTCTTAAATACCAAATCTCCTTTCCAAGAAGAAAGCTTTGGGGTTTGTGGGGTTCTCTTTCTTAAATCATTAGACAGAGTTCTTCTCCAACCCCTGTGAACCACTTTTGGACAAGTCAGAGATTTTTGTTTTCCAAGCACACTGAGAAAAAGAAATCTCTATACACTGACACTCTCCAAACACAATTGTATCAACTGCATCAGTTCCGGGGATTCTTACCCGCAGGAAGGCAAAACTCACGTGCCAACATCTTCCATTTCTCTGCTCTAAATATTTACACAGTGGGACTCAAAACAAGCATTCTCACTGCCTTCCTTGGCCTCTCTTCTCCCTTCCAGAGCTTGCAAAGCTCAACGCACCCTTACTCTCAAGTTGAGGAGGTTGTTTGCATTCACCGCCACCCTTTCTGTACACCCTGAGCGATATTTCTTCCTCGGCAAAGAAGTCACCCCAGTGATGCAGCCCTACCAAGCTTCTCCCTTTCACACTGCCGCTAACCAAGCATGCTTATTCTCAATTAAACACCAAAAGGAGAGCCAGCTAATTGCCGAATTTCACATGAACACATCTAGCAGCCCTGAGAGAATGTATTTGACACCAGGGAGCAGGTTCTGCAAGGTTCCATAAAGACAGAAGGAAGCAGTTCTATGCAAAGTTACAGAATAAATGAGCATAATAGGACATATTCATCAGACAACTGGCATCAGCTCTACTGCAGCCTCACAGAGAAAGGCACCTCACTGAACGTTCACCTGGCTTATCTTTCTAGCTATCTGCCTGAGCACATGCTCTCAGTATGTCTAAATATAAGAAAATGATCCAGCCGTAGTCTAAAAGATCCCCCAGCTTTGAAGGGAAGTCAATACCTAATGAGACATGAGGAAACTCCTGATAAAACAAGTCTTTTTAAAAATTATTTTTCAATTTAGGTGAAAGCAACACTGGAAACAAGGCCAGGTACCTGAGCCAGTGACACTGAGTTAACCTCTTCAGAGCTTTCACAAAGGGAGCTGGGAAACACCTAGAGCGTGTTCCTTTTTGAGCGTGACTGAGTGATCCAGAGCAAAATCCCATGCTACAGTACATGGTGCTGCACGGTGAGAAACCCTTTCCCCTGACCTTTGTGTTCTCCAACATTTTTTTCCCAGGGCTGCAGAGCTGAGCGCCGGCACTGCCAGCTGTGGAGAACCGGGAAGGGAGGGAAGAGTCCGGGTCATGGGCTAAGCAGCAAGTTAATGCATCTCTACACAGACCAGACAGGAAGCAGGGGGAAGGGGGATCTGTCTGATGCATTAGATCATAAAGGCAGCCATAATGCTAACTACAAAGCAGCACTCACTAGGGCCATACCCTTTTTATGAATGAAGCCGTTTGCATGACACGCACACTTCACAAAGGCAGTGGGAGTTGGCCACTCTGCTCTCCAGTGTACTTACATCACTCATCAGACCCTTAAAGACCACAAGTTCTGCTTTCAGTCTCTCAATCTTTTCATTTAACTCTTCCTGGAGAGCTTCCGCTTCCTGCGCCTCCTGCAAGAGAAAGCACGCCAAGAACTAAGAGGTTATAGGCCAACGTATGCTGAAGCTGAGCAGGGCTGATAAGGCACCTTATCACCACCCCTGCATTTCACCGTCAGAACCTTCAGCACCTTCAGTTTCCAAACATTAACACTATTCCCAGCGCACAGCAACGCAGTCGGCTGCTCAAACTAGAAGAGAGTTTTTTTAATTAAAAGGCAAATTTAAGTGATCACTAGCATAGAAAACCTATCCCTCTCAACACCTACTATTCAAAAACTTACCTCTCGCAAGGTTTCTACCATAGATTCCAGACTCATTCTTCTCGTCAGCTCCTCTTCCCATCTGAAAAGACAAGATTTGCAGGCAAAGTGTTAACTCTGGAGAAAAGCAATTTTTTTTTCCCCCTGAATCGCAAGCTGTCTGATAGCTGTAGGATGATGACAGCGATGACAGTTATTTGAAAAGTAAAGCAGATGGTCCCCCTCACTTGCACACCCTCAAACCAGTAACGTGAAGTTTGTAAGAGAATAAAAGCTAAATCCGTTTTCGTTGGGATCAGTACTTTTCCTGCGCAATGTCTGCTTGCAAATGAGCTGGGCAATTTTCAGTGCAAGAAGAATCAGTTGGAGGTAAGTTACCTGAATCAGCAGGCTTGCTATTTATCTGCTCGGTCTAATCAGTTCATACCTTTATGTGCCTCCTGCATCGAAATCCTCGATATCTACGTGCCTCAGACATTTCCCTGCACTGCAATTACAAGTAGGGTACTCGGGCAAGCATCCCTGAACGCAGGGTGTACAGGCTCGCAGAAAAGGAATTACACTTACAAACCCCACAATTAAACCTCATACTACAACCACCACTATGTTTGAGTTCACTGCTGGATTAAGTGGACAACTCCTCTTTTTAAGCACCAAAACCCTTTAAAGAGCAAAACAGTATTTGACAACCCTAACCCAGTAGTTGCCAATATTAACTCAGCATGCTAACTCAAAAATACTAACAATATTAACTCAAATACTAACGAGAAGGTGATGGTACACATTGATACGGTTTGAGTTTGGGGCAGGGAGGGAGAAAGTAAAATGCGTGTCCCTCTGGATGGGCAGTACTGCCCCATGAGACTTGCCCGGTCTATTATAGCAACAGGAATTACGCTCCTAGGAAAGAAACTTGGGATACCCCACGATTATAAACAACCCCGTGGACATCATCTCTGAGTGTCATCACGATAATTGATTGCTGTTGCTGCTTCAACACTTTTTAGAGTTTAACTGAAAATGGCAAGCCACGGGCCCAGAAATTTATTAAATCCAAGAACTCTTGGTTTACAAGAACACAAGGCTAAATCTGCTAAAACCCGTCGGCCCAGCCTACTTTCAAATCCACAGAGAAATCTGGGGATGGCTCGACTGTGGGATATTCCCACCGAGGCAGCGATTTGTCGCCAACTCAATCACTGCTCTGCTCAACACGTCTCTGCATTCCGAGCACACTGAATCCCGGCCGAGAAGGAAGCCGGGGCAGAGCGTTTGAGCAGGGACGGCCGAGGCAGGCGCGGCGCTGGCGCAGTCTGCTGTCTTCAGAGGCACCTGAACGGGTTACATCTTAATGCAGCAGCTCGGACAAGCGCAGTGCCAAGACGACAGGCTGGCTACAGCCGCTTTTTCCTGTGATTGTGCTGCAGGAATACCCAGCATCACGGCGGGTGAATTCTCCGTTGTACGGCTGGAGTTTGATTTATGCAGGAAGGTTTGTTGGGCATCCATTTACTGCCAAGCAGAATAAAATATTTAGGCTGAAATATGCATTTGTCATCAAATGTTTCAGCTTGTATTTCCATATTCTGTTTGGGTTTGGACTACTGATTACATGTGCGTTTCTATACAAATAGAAACTTTGTTTTGTAGGTTTTAATATTAAAGTCAAGAAGGTGAAATTAATTAAAGCGGTCATTCTATTCGCAATCTCTAAGATGGTCTCCTCCTGTTACAGGAGGAGTGTTGCACGGTTTAATCACTCCTCCTGGTCCTTGCCAGCAGGCTGTCATTTATGGGTGGAAGTCAAGCAGACACTGCAAAAATTGATATGCTGCTTCTCAAGCTTTTAACTGTTGAAATGAGGAATACTGGCTGCGTTCAGGGTGTCCTCCTGGATTATTTGCACCCCCACAGGGCACTCTGCGAAAAAAAAAAAAAAGGATGTATTTTTGGAAAACATATCCGTGTATTTTTTACCGACTATGCCAAAAGCCAGCAGAAGGGATTAGCATTCCTCCCCAGCAGTTCAGCCATTCTGGGCAGCTGCCAAAATTACGCAGCTCCAAGTCTGCTCAGACTAACCTTCCTCATCCTGCAGAAATTCCAGTAGTTCCATCTCGTTGCTTTGTGCCAGTTAAAGGGCGTTTTGCAGAGCAGTGATTTACAGCCCTAATTCCCTTCCGTCAAACTCAAGACGACGTCTTCAAAAGATGAGGAAAAGGAAGCCACCACCTTTTACACACACACCCCCTCCCCACCATTGCTGTGTTTCTCTTAATTTTAGGAACAATAAAACAATCAGGTATTTTTTAACCAAAAAGTTCAGCCTATCAGAAGGAAATTTACGCTAGACTGATCACAAGGGTCCTGCTATCCACTAATATCATTTTCCTAACCTCAGCACATTTCTCCCACCCACCACCAAGCTGATTAACCTCCTTAAACAGCTAAAAATGCCAATCTTACTTTTTCCTGACGCTTAAACCTCAGGAGACCACTTGTACTGAAGAGAGGAAGGAGAGGGATGGGAAGGTGGGGGATGACAGTGGAGCAGAGGATTTAAACTTCCAAGGAAGTGAGACAATAGAAAGATTGCTCATTCATACGATCATCCTGTATCGGCTGTAACACAGCAGACTCGGGAAGGGACCTTGGCAGCCGTGCTGCTACACACAGTGGTGAGGAGTCAGCATGCCCTGAGAAGGTGCTAACCATGGCTCTGATGTCTTTAATACTCCACACGCTCTAAATTATTCTCCCAGTAATCAATACCTTTCTCTGCAGTTACCATCTAAGACTTAGTCTTGCCCAAGTCTGAATCCCAGCAGGGTGCGGATGCCCTCTGCTCCTCACTGGTAATGGCGCGTGCAGCCTAAAGTGTGGATGGAAGGGACCAAAGCCTGGTGCTCCCCTCATAGAATCACAGAATCATTCAGGTTGGAAAAGACCTCTAGGATCACCTGGTCCAACCTTCATCCAACATCTCCCTAACCCATAGATAATGTCTCTAAGCGTCACATCTACCTGTTTTTTGAACACCTCCAGGGATGGGGACTCCACTGCTGCCCTGGGCAGCCTATTCCAACGGCTAACCACACTTTCAGTGAAGAACTTCTTCCTGATATCTCATCTAAACCTCCCCTGGTGCAACTTGAGGCCATTACCTCTCCTCCTATCATTAGTTACCTGGGAGAAGAGACCAACACCAGCCTCACTACAACCTCCTTTCAGGTAGTTGTAGACAGCAATAAGGTCTCCTCTCAGCCTCCTCTTCTCCAGACTAAACAATCCCTGTTCCCTCAGGCACTCCTCATACGACATGTTCTCCAGGCCCCTCACCAGCTTCATTGCCCTTCTCTGCACCCTCTCCAGAACCTCAGTGTCCTCCTTACACTGCAGTGCCCCAAGCTGGACCCAGTGCTCAAGGTGCGGTCTCACGAGTGCCGAGTCCAGGGGCACAATCACCTCCCTGCTCCAGCTGGTCACACCATTGCTGATACAGGCCAGGATGCTGGTGGCCTTCTTGCCCACCTGGGCACACTGCTGGCTCATGTTCAGCCAGCTGTCCACCAGCACCCCCAGGTCCTTTTCCACCAGGCAGCTCTCCAGCCACTCTGCCCCAAGCCTGGCACGTTGCTGGGGGTTGTTGTGACTGAAGTGCAGGACCCAGCACTTGGTTTTGTTAAACCTCATCCAACTGACCTCAGCCCATCGCTCCAGCCTGGCCAGATCCCTCTGCAGAGCCTTCCTACCCTCGAGCAGATTAACACTCCCACTTAATTTCATGTCATCTCGATCCCCTCATCCAGGTCATCGTTAAAGATACTACAGGGGACCAGCCCCAGCACTGAGCCCTGGGGACCCGGCCTGTGACCAGCTGCCGACCGGATTTAACTCCATCTCAAGGAGAAGGGAATGCCACCCAATTAACAACCTCCGTGGCATAAAGTGGAGCGGACAAATAACTCCTCAGCTGGACAACCACAGGAGAGGCAGCGGCAGGAACGATGAGGACTGTAATACCCAGAAGGGAAATGGCTGTACCTGCTATAGGCTAAAAATCCAGCAGTCCTCACAGATTTGCTGCAGGATATTAACCAGGCAGCTGCTCCTGCTGCTCTCAAATACACTTATTTCTTGGCTCAGACGCATCAGTTGCTATGATTTCCAGCTGCAGCCAAAAATCCTGACCCAGAAAGGCAAACGTTGCCATCTAAGTCTACCAGACCTCGGGGTTTCTTATTATATTTTCAGTTATTTCTTTTAAAAAATAGTCAGCGATATGCATCTCAAATCTAACCAAGCTGTTTTCCTTCTTTCCCACCTTCCAAGGATGTTTTTGTTCCAATCACCACCTCCCCACCCCCCAAATCAAGGGCTATCTGAGTTTTAGAAGCGCTGGATCTCCTCCCCTTTTACCAGATGGGACACATGACATTCCAGCAGCATTCAGTCACTGCAGCTTCAGGCCCCAAACTACTTCTGCTGTCGTGTCTTACATAGCTTAGAGGAGAACAAAGGATGCTGGCTTGCCTTAACGGGAACAGCTACATTACAAGGATATTAAACAAACAAAACACATCATGAGTGGTGGCTGGGATTAACATTGCTTACAGCGGTGTTCTTGTAAAGCTGAGTCACGCCACAAACTTGTGCGTTTCCTTTGAAACTGGAAGAGCTACCAGCTCACGAATACTCACTTCTTCTTCCACACCGAAGGATGCTGATGGAGACATCTCAAGAACTGGATGATGGCCCTTAAAAGCTTCTCAAGTTCTCAAGCCTTAATGTTCATGGAAGCAAACTGAGCAGTCTATGTGGACACAACAAGCTCAATCCACTTTCCCACTCCCTGAATACCTGCATTGAACTCAAACATCTTCCTTTCTTCTCTCCCACTATCAAGGCAAGGTTAGGAATGCTGGCCAGTCAAAAGAAACACCCGCTGCAGCAGATTCATAAAACCTCTTCAGAACAAAAAGTTAGTTTTAGAGAAAATGCCTTTCCAAAAATTGTTCTGTAATTGTCGTTTAAAACCCCAGGGTTTTTAGATGTGAGTACGGAATTACCTAGACAACAACCTACGTGATTACAAACTACACCAGACAAATATTGACTGTTTTAAATGCGTTTTTGCTCAACACAGAAAGGCACAGGTAGAGCAGCTGAGAGTGAAGGATGCTTGATGGTATCAAGTGCACTATTTCTTTCATTAAAAATATCCCTCCCTCAAGGAAGCAAATATTCCCCTAATAACGTTAAACGACAATCATTTTTTTCCAAGAGAAATTCTTTAGGAAGACAAGACCCTTCTTCCTGGTAGTTTTATACAGAGAAGAAAACCACCAAACAGACGCAGAGCAGAAAACATCTGCAGTGGTCTAAACTTCTCTCCACCATTCTCTTACGTACTGACTCCGAAGCCTTTCACTCTGTTCTGTTATTGTCAGAGTGTCTTCCCACCAGTTTATGGAGAGAAAAAGCAGTAACAGAAAAGAAAACCTAATAAATCAAGTGCTTAAGTCAACAACAGGAAACGCCAGTGTTAGCTTGAACAACGACTATAAAATCACAGAATTATAGAATCAGTAAGGTTGGAAAAGACCTCTGAGATCTTCAAGTCCAACTGTCAACCCAACACTACCATGACCACTAGACCATGTCCTGACTCCTCCAGGGACGGGGACTCCACTGTCGTGGGCAGCCTGTTCCAGGGCTTGACTGCTCTTTCAGTAAATAAATTTTTCCTAATATCCAACACAAACCTCCTCTGGCACAACTTGAGGCCATTTTCTCTCATCCAATGCTCATAAAAATATTAGCAGTTACTGATACCCGAAAAAATAAACAAACTGACTGGACAAGCTGTCAGGGAAGAGCACGGTTGTGTTTTCTGGCATGCTAAGACACCATTATTCCTTTTTTGGCATGAGATGCACCCAGCCTTGCTCATCTGTTGGATACGAAGCATCTAAGATCCACTCTCTGATGTACCACACCTGCAAGAAGATGGAAGAAAACACCTATGCCATGGCAGAACCAAGTAATTACACGTCCAGCGCTGCCCGGGAGGGTTCGTGCGCTGCCGTCACAGGTTAGAGACACCTCTTTGCTCTCCTGCTCCTTTGAGGCTTGCTCTTTTGCGTGGTGGGATCTTTTTGACGCCCATACGTTGTTTACAGGAGCTCCAAATGGCAAGGCGTACCGCGCTGCTCACCACCGCTGGCACGAGATTTAACACTTCGCGTGCACCAGCCCAAGAGATTGAGTCACTTCACATTACTCACGGTCGTTCCACGCTGCCTCTCGCTGTGGGTCTGTAGTAACATGCCCGCTAATCCCTTCTTCAACACCTAGATAATAACTATCAACATTACAGTTTATACCTCTGGTTGTTATACACTGATTTCATTCGAATTGACTTAACGGCCCGGCAGATGTACCAACTTTTCTTCCCACACAAGAGGATCCACGGCTTAACCCGGTCATCGGCCAAGGCAGAAATGTGGGCAGGGCTTGATGTTTGAGAGGAACATACTGTGGTCGTTTGGGCTATGAAACCAAAGTCTTGGTGTTCAAGACTTTCTGGATAGATGTAGAGAAACCTTCACGATACTAAAATTCTGCTACAGCGCCATTCTTTATTTAACCATTTGCAGTGGTGTTTCTTAATTGAGAGAAGGGCCTCCACCGGCAATCTCCCAAACCCATTCCTGATACTAGAAGGTGGTTGGGGATTGCAAATTTTGGGGGGAAGATTGGGGGAAGTGTGGCTGGAAAGCTGCCCAGCAGAAAGGGACCTGCGGGTACTAACTGACAACTGGCTGAAGATGAGCCAGCATGTGTCCAGGTGGCCAAGAAGGCCACCAGCATCCTGGCCTGTATCAGCACTAGTGTGGCCAGCAGGACTTGGGCAGGGATCGTCCCCCTGGACTGGGTACTGGGGAGGCCCAACCTGGGGTCAGTTTTGGGCCCCTCACTCCAAGAAGGACCTTGAGGGGCTGGAGTGTGGCCAGAGAAGGGCAATGAAGCTGGTAAGGGGCCTGGAGAATATGTCATATGAGGAGCGCCTGAGGGAACTGGGATTGTTTAGTCTGGAGGAGACTTCATTGCTCTCTACAACTACCTAAAAGGAGGTTGTAGTGAAGCTAGTGCTGGTCTCTTCTCCCAGGTAACTAATGATAGGAGGAGAGGTAACAGCCTCAAGTTGCGCCAGGGGAGGTTTAGATGGGGTATCAGGAAGAAGCTCTTTACTGAAATTGTGGTTAGCAATTGGAACAGGCTGCCCGGGGCAGTGGTGGAGTCACCATCCCTGAAGGTGTTCAAGAAACAGGTAGAAGTGATGCTTAGAGACATGGCCTGTGGGTTAGGGAGATGTTTGAAGAAGGTTGGACTAGATGGTCCAACCCAAATGATTCTGTGATTCTAAGACCTGGAGTTGTTCAGCCTGGACAAAAGGAGGCTCAGGGGAAACCTTCTTGCTCTCAAAAACTCCCTGAAAGGAGGTTGGAGCCAGGTGAGGCTTATGCTCTTCTTCCAAGGAAGAAGTGATAGGACAAGAAGAAACTGCCTGAAGTTGTGCCAGGGGAGGTTAAAGTTGGACATGATGAGAAATGTCTTCCCTGCAAGGGCTGTGAAGGGCTGTCCCAGGCTGGGCAGGGCAGTGGTGGAGTCCCCATCCCTGGAGGGGTTTCAAAGCTGTGGAGATGTGGTGCTGAGGGCCATGGTTTAGCAGTGGACTTGCTAGTTAGGTTGATAGTTGCACCTGATGATCTTAAAGGTCTTTTCCAACCTATGATTCTATGAAATACAAATAACCATCTGTGTGTTCTCATGCAGCTTAAAAGAACTGGACCATGCAAGATGGATTTCATTTGACAAACAACAACCTCTATAAAGACTTATTTTATAAAGAAAAAAAAAAAACCCAAACAATGCACCATTCTCTCTGCTTTTTGAATCCTTGCTTGCGACCATTCTCCTCTCCACTCTTAGTTTAGCAGTAAATTAGATAGAAGGTTGCATTAAGCAATTAGCTTATTCACAAATGCTACCTCTTGTTTAAGTGAGCATTTTTAAGACGCCGGGATTCTCCCAGATTATCCCAAGCACAGACCATTTTGATCCCACATGCTCTGGCTCCTTATTGAAGCAAATTAAATGTTAGTTGATGGGCTCCATGTAAAACGTATTAATTTAATGTGAGCGCCCGATTCCATTAAAGCCTGGCTGTAACACAACGGCAGCGGCACTCGGATGAAGTCATGGTTCTTGTCTGTTGTAAGCAACATCCTCTCCACAGCATCTCTTTGCTAGAAGTCAGTCACTGCAGCGTCAAATTTCCTAAACATCCGAGTGACAGAGGAGTTTGTATCCCTGAACCTCTAACGCTGGTCTAGATACAGGCAAAAATCCCTGCACAGCAGAACTTGTACCTTTTGCACTGTCAATATCTGGGTGTTTCTTTCTAAAGGAGAGGTTGGTACTCAAGCCCTACTCTAGACTTGTGCTCTACTTAACAGCCTGCAGAGCTTTGAACAGCAGCAAGTGCTGGTGAAGAGAAATACTAAAAGGACTTACTACACGGAAAAACAGCGCATAATTACGCCTCCCGCTTACATTCGCCTGCAAAGATGCTCCAGCCTGTGAGTGGAACCACAATAAAAATCATCTGCGAGTTCATGTGTGTTTTGTTCCTGACCACACGAGGTGTTTAAACAAAAGCCATGCATAATATCACAGGAGCGCAACAACTTCAAGCAGAAGCAGCCGCCGTGCCTGCATTCCTTCCGAAAGAAAATGACGGTGTTTTTAATACATTAGGAGAATCTACATATAATTGTGCAATATTCACAGCAACATTAAACACATTTTAAGCTACAGGTCATATGCTCCTGTATGACTTATCCTTGCTAACAACACTGTGCTAAATAAAGGCCAGTTTTAAATCCGAGATGTCTTTGGACCTCTCCTTTTGTACTTGCACCCAGCCCTAAACCCAGAAATCCATTAACAAAGACAAGATATTCAGTCAAACGAGGTGTAGCACAGCGGGTGAGGCTGCTGTTGGGATCTCCCGTCCTTGCAAAGGCCTTTGCGTGATGCAAAAGCATTTGTGAACTTCAGTTATTTTCAACCTCGTCGCTAAACAAGTAAAGAAAAAAAAAAATAAATCCTTGAAAGTCCCCCATTTATCAGAGCATCCAAGGCTATTAATGTTGGTTATTTCCACATCACATAGTAACAAATTCACTTGAAATATTCCTGTCTTAAAAGAAATTAAGATTTTATTTTTTTTCCCACTGTAGGTAGAGAAATAGGGTAAAACAGACAAAGCCATCAAGCTCACTGCTGTCCAGTATTCCCTTTAAGCAAGGCCAAGTTCAGAGAACTGTCTTCTCCAGTTGCCTGATTGTTCTGGACTGAAGAACATCAGTTGAGCTTGCTCTCAGGACATGGAGGTGTCAGAGCTCTGAACTGAACAAGGGCCATGCAAAGTCGTCTTTTTATTTTCCCTTGTGTTTACAACCTAAGCAGCATCCTGGTTTCTAAGCCATTCTGGAGGAGAAAGTCGAGAACTTCTGCAAGTAGGTAAGTTACTTGAGTTGGAAGGAGAAGGTTTGTACAGCTTCCTTTTTCCCCACCTACTGCCCACTCTTTGCTTCTCTAAACCCATTTCACATTCTCCTGAAGAAAAAGATGGGGCCCATGACAACGTACCCCCAACCTGCACCTCACTGCCCTGCCTATTCTGCTGCTGCAAATGGTTTTAAATATGGTTAAACCTGGGAGCAGTGTCCAAAAGCAGAACTCCTACCAGTGAGGGCCAGCAGTACGCCCTCCCGAAGTGAAGCTGATCAGGTAAGGGAATGCTTTTTAGTGTTTCATGCAAGCTCGTAGCATCTTCGCATTTCTGCGTGGCTCTTCTGCTGTTCATCTCAGGTATATGGAAACCAGAACGGCTTTTTGGAGCAAAACTCCTGGACTTCAGACTGGACATTAGGAAAAATTTTTCACGGAAAGAGTAGTCAGATACTGGAAGAGACTGTCCCGGGAGGTGGTGGAGTCACCATCCCTGGATGTGTTTAAGGGTCGTTTAGATGTGGTGTTGGGGGATATGGTTTAGGGGAGAACCTGCAGAGTAGGGTTGATGGTTGGACTTGATGATCCCAAGGGTCTTTTCCAACCTGAATGATTCCATGAAAACCACAAGAGGCCTCTCTGTCAATTCAATCTTTACTTATAAAGCATCCATACTCTAGAATCAGAGTATAATTAAACATTGCATCTTATCGCTAGTGCCCTCCACAGCTTCCACCACTGCTCAGAAGAACACAACCGTTTCCTGCAGAGAAGGGATTTCTGGTGAGTCAGAAGCCGTTGGGGCTGATAAGACGGCAAGCTTGCAGAGCGGGGCTTATGACACAATTCACGACACGGTAACTAATACATAAGGTAAACTAACCACAAACACAAGAAATAATCGTGTGAGAACAGCCCAAGCTGCGGTTGCTCCTCAGCACGGCGCGGTGGGCGCTGACAGGCTGCAGCCACGGCTCGGGCAGAGCGAACACCGGTTGTATTCCCCTCGGCACCAGCAACTTCCATTCGCTTCTCACTCCCGTCAAAATCTTCATGACCACATTTACAGCCCCTGAGCACATCTACGTCTCTTAAGCGTGAGCAAATAATTTGGCAGCGTGGATCGATTGCAGTTTGACGGGTGAAATGCAGATTTTTCACTAGGGGAAAAGGGGGGAGGGTTTGTTCAGTAAGTCGAGCAAGCAGAGATTGCCTGCCTTCCATTTCCCAGTCAGCTCGGTGGGGACTGAAGCTAGCCCAGAACTGCTTCTAACAAAGGAGCCTTGTGGAAAAAAAGCAACTCGGGCAAATACAAGGCTTGTGGGCTTGCTTTTTGGGGGGGGGGGGTTAAGGATTTACTCTGTGCAATAAAGAAAAAGCAGCCAGGAGAGCAAGGTAAGGACAAAAGTCTGCAGTTAGAAAAACACTCGTAGCTCAAGACTAGGCAAAGACCTAAGAAGCGGGGAAGGGGAAAATGTGCAACACAGAGAAGAGGAACTGCTCAAAATCCTACCTCTAGGAAGTTCCCACTGCCCAAGGGAGATGCTCTGAAGAACTTTTACACTTCCAATGACCGAGATCAGCCCTTAGTCGTACTGAGACAGCCTTACAGTTATCAGAAACCCATCCTAGACACGTGAGCTGCGAAACAATACCAACTTCTAGCAAGCTGCTCTTTGGCATTAAGACAACTCCTATTCCCTAAACCAACAGGATACTCGATTTGTACTCAGCAGGCTGCTGGGGAGCAGGACCTTCCTCTCCGTGCCTCCAAGATCTCATTCTGAAAGGCAACGTCAGACGGACAGTTCGCCTGACAAGGCAGCTCTGATGGCAGGAATACGATACAGCCCACGCACGGCAGAGTAAATACAGAAAAACCACGAAACATCTGGTAAGATTTACACCCAAACACCCCTTTGACACAGACCGACACAGCATGACACCTCTGGCAGGAGGAGAATCAGAGCACTGCATTTTGGGCTTCTTTTTAGCCCAACTGTGCAGAATTAAGTCATCTTTGTACGTATTTTATCGTAGCCTAGGTAGCTACTACATCAGTGACAATGCTCAAATTCTTGGTTCTCTTCCTCTTGTATCAACTAAATCCAAAGCATTTCCCTCATTTTGTAGGTACATCCGCTTATTTTTTCCCTTTCTCTCTCTCTATTTCTGTTAACAATAAAGAGGAAATTTAAGAAGTTGGACACATCCTGAGTTGACCACATGGGAGGACAACATCATGTTTCCAAGGCCGTTTCACATGCTGCTGTTCTTTACCCCGACACGTCTCGCGGTGCTGATGGGTCTCCATTCATCGTGCCAGCAACCCACCGACGAGCACAGTTCCAGAACAAACGGGAAAAGGAGAACTCGAGCAACTAATACAACTGGGAAGAAATCCCATTTCTAGAGAGATCACACCAGCAGTCTCAAAAGCCACTGTACTATACCCTCATTTTAGAATTATAGAATTGTTTCAGTTGGAAAAGACCATTAAGATCACTGTGTCCAACCATTAGCCTAACTTTATGAAGTCCACTGTTAAACCATGTCCATCAGCACCATATCTACACGATTTTTAAATGTCTGGAGATGGTAATTCATCACTGCCCTGGGTGGCCTGGGCCAGCCCTTGACTGCCCTTTCAGAGAAGGCATTTCTCCTCATGTCCAAACTAAACCTCCCCTGCTGCAACCTGAGGCCATTTCCTCTTGTCCTATCACTTGTTCCTTGAGAGAACAGACTGGCATGCACCTCGATCCAAACTTTCATGGAGCTGTGGAGAGCAAGGTCTCCCCTGAGCCTCCTTTTCTCCAGGCTCAACACCCCCAGGTCCCTCAGCTGCTCCTCACCACACTTGTGCTCTAAACCCTACCCAGCTTTGTTGCCCTTCTCTGGCCACGCTCCAGCCCCTCAAGGTCCTTCCTTGAGTGAGGGGCCCAAAACTGACCCCAGGTTTCGAGGTTGGGCCTCCCCAGTGCCCAGTCCAGGGGGATGATCCCTGCCCTGCTCCTGCTGGCCACTCTAGTGCTGGTACAGGCCAGGATGCTGGTGGCTTCTTGGCCACATACTGGCTCATAGTTGAGTCCATGCTCACATCAGTTCTGTCCTATCAAACTGTTTTCTAGAAAATAGCTGCGCTATGCTCACTTCTACACATGGAGATGGCAAAGCCACCGAAGCACACAGAAGAGCTCTGCGTACTCAAAGCCTGCAGAAGACAACTGCAAGCGCAGCTTATGAAACAGCCGAGGCAAAGAACATTACATTCCTGTAGAACTATTGTCGTAACTGCAGATAAAGTAATTACTCTGACTCATTTTGAAACAGGTAATCTGAAAAGCACAGGATTACACTGCTGGGTAGTGCTGCTAGCTACGAGGTAATTATCAAATACTGAATTCCCTTGTAAGGAAATCTCCAGCAAACACAAGTCCTACAAACCTCTTGCATTAAAGGCAGCTGATGACATATAAACATTTATTTTACAACTTTGCCTATCAACAGGCTGCAATTTCAGGGTATTTTGTATGGCACACATTCAGGTGTTTTGTCCTCACCCTTTGGCACAGGCATATATATAAAAGCGCTGTGAAATACAACCAAATAAACTCACTACCTCTAACAGCCATTCTCTTCGAAGAAAATATTACCAAAATACACAAAACTTAAGTGAAGGGCAGAGAACAGAGCAGAGCCAACGAGGGGGAAAAAAAACCCACTGACTTAGAAAAAATCCAAACAAACACAAGCCTTTTTTTTGCTTACTTCCTGCAAAAGTGAAAAAGTTGCTCTTCATTCTCTACTCCTGAGAAACTGCTTTATGTTTATCTACCCACCTACGGCACAGGGGTTAAATTTCATCATGTGGGTCTGACGCAGACACGTCCAAGCACCTCTGAACAGATGCGAAGCAGAAGCTGGACTTCTTGGAGCCGTTTTTTTCGCCACCCCTGCAATAGCAGGGCAGGTAACAGCAGCCCATCCAAGTGCTTTTTAAATCGTATTGCAACTCTTCGTCATCTCAAATCATTTCGGTCAACGAACAGAAATAGCCCTGGCCCAAGTGCTAATTTGAGAAACTCGTAGAATCGCGGTCTCCTGCGCTGGAAAAGGTCAAAATGAGCTTTTCAGAGACCCTGCGTGGACAAAGGGGAGGCTGCGCGAGGAGCTGAGCTGCAGAACACAGCCCGCTATTATCCCGCTGTCCCAGTAAAGCCATGTGATTCCTTTGGACAGCTCATCTCCAGCAGCCACATCATTACTGCAATAAATACAGGCTGCAGTAGAAGAGAACGGAGAGGAGGAAGAAGACATCTTCTGCAAATTGGAAGTCGGGTTGTTTAGAAAGGAGTTACCGACAAAATATTTGAGCGCTCGGTTTCAGCAACGAAACTGCACAGTGTGAAGGGATTATTAGAACTGACTCATGTAATAAGCCCAGAAAAATCCATCCATTGTTTAGGGAAACTTCAAAATTGCTTAATGCTCTTAATTTCATCAAATGTATTTAGACAGCAGAAGATGGGCACCAGCATGCTCGTCCCAGAATCTGAAGCTCCACTGGTTTAAAAGAAAAAAATTAAACTATTAAAAAATCAAAATAAATCAGTCTTATTTCAGGCCTCCAATACAGTTTTAATAGTTTGCTAAGATGCAAGACTACTAATGTGAGTACTTCAGGAAAAACTCCACACCGCTGTAAGCTGCACACTGAGTATGTTAAGCAAATATTTATAATAAATAAAAGCTTTTGGCAGCCTGCCACCAAATATGACTTTCAACACCACGCTGAGAATTTAACTTGTGATCTGCCCCCGATATACTGTGGTCTCTGAAGCAGGGGTCCCACCCCGTTTCTCTTCTCATTAGAAACTCTTAGTCCTTTACCTCCACTTCAGCACATTAATTTTGGAAGAGTAACACAAAACATCCACTGATATAAATCTATCAGGGCAGTGAAATCTAACCAGCACACGTGGCCACATCAGACTTTGCCACGACTTGTTTCTGAAGCCAGAAAATCTTCACAATTTCTACAGAAAATCCAACACACGAGGCTCGAGCTGATTTTCAAGGGTCTCCTCTAGTCTCTGGTAGCACGAGAAGCAGCCACATTTTCCACAGATAACTCTATTCTCCCTTCCTTTTTTTTTTTTTACCCCTCATTCTCAATTCCCTTTCCAGTTTTTTATCCCCAGAACATTGAAGTCACTTCAAGAGCTGATAAAAATACTAGTACGAAGGAGGGCTTTTGGGCGGAGGAAAAAGAAGAATAAAAAGAAGGCCTATAATAAACCAGATTTCAAATCTCCTTAAGAGTCAAGAACGCTCACTGTAACAAAGGAGTATAATTCTAGAGTTCTAGCCTTGAAGCAACTCTGAAAGGATGTCACAGAAGCGTGTTCTAATATACACCATCACCATTTTAAAAATACATTTGTATTTTTATGGTGCTCGGGACATTTCACTTGTAATTTCTCACCTCCTACTGCCGCTGAGGACTCTCAGCCAAATGCAGACACCTTGCCAAAAGTCTGGCAGCTGAGGAGACAAGTAGTTACAGAAGAGATTTAAAGCCATAATAAGATCTAACGCTAAGCTGTCGGAAAGTACAGGCAAACTTCTGTGGCATGAATTTCCTTTCTGTTTTCTATAAACACCTAATGAAAGCTTTCATGAAGGTCCTCTCGGAGGCTGCCAAGTTAAAATAGTGCATTATCTCAGCTGATGCACATGACTCCATGGAAGATTGTTACATCACAGCTAAGAGAAGGAATCTAGCAGGCTTTTCACTACAGGAAATTTTTCCCATGTAGGGGAAGGATTTATTTCTTTTCCAAACTGCCTTATGACCTCATGGCAATCTGTTATAGAAGAGGAAAACCTGGATGTCTGAGCACTGCTGTTGCACTGGGGGGTCTCCTGCTCTCCAAACGGAGCAGCGATTATCCGGCACCGGAACATTAACACTCCCGTTGAGTCTGTGGGCTTCAAGTGGAGTTCCACCAAACCGATCCCCAGCTAGATCTCCCGTGAAGAGGGCTCTGCGCAGCGTGAAGGCCAGCGTTACTCTGGAGAGCAAAGCAAGGACATCTGCCTGATTTCCACAGTCAATAGGTGAAAAAATCCCCCAGTTAAAGCGACAGCCTTTCCGAAGGACTGCTTTGAGGAATACATCAGACTAAACAGCACGTGGCACGCTTGAACTAGCTGGTGACCTTAAAAGAAATAAGTCTCTGGCACGGCACGAAATGATCAATCAGAGACAGCACCATTTTCAGCACCGACTGCCACCTACTAACACACAAACCCCACCTCCTTTTCAACAGATATTCCCATCTTCTTTCACTTCAGTATACAGGTGAATCATCCATTTTGAGGAAAACGGATCCATTTCTGGCAAGAAATGACAAACTGTGTAATTAAATGTACAACTAGCGAAGCTTGGCTGTTAGAACATAACCTGTGTTAAGTTCACAACGCTGGCATTGTAACATCCTCTCTCATAAAAGGTTTTCATTTGACTTACTGATTTTATGAGTAAATGCCTTCTATAAACAGCCATTCCCTCGCTAGCCCTGTTGAAAACACGCTGCTGTTATCACCTCAAACTAATTCTGAAAGGCTCTGATAATACCAAGCGATACGTGATCGGGATTACTCTACTGTGGAAAGGAACCAGAGGTCCTGCTGGAATGTATGACCACGTTTTCTTTCACTCCTGCAGTCCTTCAGCCTGAAATGCCAAGAACAGCTTTAAAAACACTCGCTGCTCTCCTTACCTTGTCTTTGGTTTATCTCCATCTGCCCCCCCTCTTCCTCCGCAGCTTTTAAGAACCAGCCTCAAAACTGGGAGCTAGAAGTCATCTTCATCTCTGCCTCAGTACTAAATATTTATATTGAACTTTGAAAGATCAGGGAATCTGTTTATTAAAAGGAGATAACACTTCTCTGTGTTCAGGACCCAGGAAGGCAAGTGGGATGCGTGTCTAGGATGTAGCACTCTCCCAACAGCGCCCTTATAGATCCATTATCTTATCTACATTTTAAGAGTTTTATTACCCTTGTAAAGGTAAATACACTTCAGCGTAGCTTTTACGTGCAGTATCAGGATTCCAAGATAAGCATTAAGAAAGAACAAGAAATAAACTGCTCTTCAAAGGCTCCTATGACGCTGGAGGGATCACCCAGCGCCCCTCACACGGTCCTTCAGGAAACCCAAGAACGCTCGCTGTGTTTAAGCTTCTTTAATCACTTCTAGTACAATGGGCAGATTAATATAGTTTAGTATTCCTAGTTAATTATGGTGACTAGCCTTTACAGAATTACCATTAAAGCACCGTACTATGCCATTTGGGTGGAAGCAAATTAATAAAGGTGACAGCTGGGAGGATATAAAATTCAAGATTAGGCATTTTTGAATACTTGTACAAAGGCAGACGAGCCTTCAATTCATATAAATGAGAGCTGGTTTTGCTGTCTTGGTTGCATAAATTCCCAAGATTGTAATTGTTTAGTACCTGAATGCACAGGCAAGGGATGAAGAACACCTTGATGAACGCTGGCCCACACTGCAACGCCCTCAAAGACCCTGGGCCCAGACTTACTGAAGCCTCACCTAGGCTCTGACAGGCTGTAAGCTCGGTTTGCCCGTGGCTGCAAGGGAAGTTGGAATTGCTAAGTTTTCACTAATGAAATCCAGTTTTAAGGCAGTCTGTAAATTGTTATTAGTGGGGGTTTAAGCTACTGGTAGAGGCAACCCTGTGCTGTTTACGGAAGAGCTGGGCAGCCGAAGGGTTCCAGAACAAGCTTGGGTTTAATGCAAAAGGCCAGTGAAAAGGAACCGTGACTGAGACAGTGACCTCATTCCCCTGCCTTGGGACTGCCCTACAATTACAAGGGAATTCGGCTGAGTCACAGACCCAGACCCCGCCTAAATCAAACCCCACTCCACGACAAAGCCATGCTAGCCCACCACGGGGAATAAATCCCTGCCCACGGGCCGGGAGCTGTATCTCCTTGGGGATTTTATAGGAGAAGGATCAAACAGTAATTAATGCTTCGTTGCACGCTGGGGAACGAAAAGGGCATTTGAAAAGAGGGCTGAAGCAAAACGACAGCAGCTTAGAGCGTCGACACCCAGTTCACAGCACCCACACAACGAGCCCAGCCTTGACGTGGCGACAGCAGGGCTCCTATGGTCACCCACAGAAAATCATAAGTGGAGAAGACACTCAGTTCCTTCCAGCCATTGAGACCTAACAGGGAAGAGGCTGTGTTGCACAGAAACGGACAGAAGGATCTAATGCCCAAAAGGGGAAGAGCAGCTAGGAAGGAAAATAAGTTTATTTGCAGATTCATCAGATGCTGCCACCAGGAGCTTGCTGTCCTTCAGGGATAGTTACCACAAAATGAGCCTACTTACGTCCCGTGGTCATTCGTGAAAGGATAAAATTCTGTACAGCAGCTCTGCAAGTGGCACTGCGTTCCCAGGGTCACTTTGTCCCTCTGAAGGAGAAAAGCTGGTCTCCCACTGACAACCGGCGGTTCTATGCTCTGGTTAAGAATACAGATTAGTGCAAAAACATTTTCCAGGGCATTAAGGAGTTTAAGTGCTGTGCACTCCTTTTTCTCCTTTTAAAGAACAAAAACAACAGAACACGAGAGGGGTTTCAAAAGCGTGTGGATGACAGAAGCAGGAGAAGGCGAGGTGATTCTGGTAGAGCCATTTGGGAAAAAATTCCATAGAAGAGTTAGGAAGAGAATCCAGACTGCCCAGTGCTTCATCGCATGGTCAGTGTCTTACCGAGAGGTTTAGAGGGGGAAATAAAGACTGGTTTCTACCTGCAAGAGGGTTTTTCTTTTTTCTTGTAGCAGTTCTAGTGACAACAGCTTTGTGAAATATTAAATATTAATATGAAAATAGTCCCATTACAATTCAATATTAATGCACCCATGTCATTCTACAGAATTATGTAAAATTACACCAATACCTAGTGTTCTTTGTAACTAGATTTGGCTTGTCAGGGCTTGACTTCTAGGATTGAACAGACGTGGGCCTGCTAAATTTAAATTCTGCTCTCTGTATCATAGAAAGCTTCATTAAAAAAAACACCGGCCAAACAACAAAATTCTGTTTTCTCCCCTCAGACATATGCAGACAAGTTTCACCTGTAAGAATCTACAGACAGAATCATAGAATCATTCAGGTTGGAAAAGACCTCTAGGATCATTGAGGCCAACCTTCTTCAAACATGTCCCTCAACCATGTCTCGAAGTGCCACATCTACTTGTTTTTTGAGCACAAATACAGAACAGAAATACATTTTCCATTGAAACCACTGATTTGGAATCAATACTGAGCCAGGATCCCTTTGATCTCTAATTCCAGCCTGAGTCATGCAAGGACTAAACACATCTACTGTCTTTAAGGGCAAAGGGGGATCCAAGCCCATGATACATCTTCACTTCCTTCAGCATCTCTGTTCTCCATCTTAATGAGCCCTTCTAAATTAATGTTTTCTTGGCCATGTGAAGAGGACTAAGTTAATTCCTCCTCTTTGAGCACAGGGTCTGTGAGCTGCCATGTCTCAAGCAGCATTGATCTCCGCTTACACACGTTTCAAAGCGAACGGAACGGGGTTTGTCCTGCAGTGGCACTCCTGTGTCCTGATCACCGGACAAACACAGCTTTATCTGAAGTCTACCTGTTCGCAAAGGCTTGGTAATTTCTATTCTGATTCATGAAACCATTTAAGATTGGGAAATCAAAACATTTGGCTTGTCCATAGCACCAAGAGATTTGTGAAGCGACACGGAATTTAGGCTCAGGTTGCAACGCCAAGTTTGGCTTTCGATTGTATTTCAGTGCAAATTCAGGCTAAATCCACCAAAATTAGCATCAGATTGAAGATTAAACTTGGAGCCCCATTACTAGCAGGAGCGACACGAGCCATCCGTTTGATCACCCACAGCTAAAATTCTTTGCCAAAGCCACGCACAGGGGTGGTTTCCAGACAGAAAAAGCCAAAAAAGGAACAATTGAACATCTCTCCAAGAAGAACCAAGCTCCAAAATGCAGCAGCGGGCTTAGTTTTGAAGCCACGACATAGAAAGCAGACGTGACTAGGTTCAGTCCCAAAATCTACTTGGAAGGGGATTCAAATTAACGATCCTTTGGGGGAAGCGGGATACATCGAGTCCAGCAGAACGCTTCCAAATTGAGTCCAGCAACCACCGAGTCACACGTAGATGAGTTAGAGTGTGGAAATGCTCGAACAAAAGGCTGAAGAAACGCATCATCCGTGATTCACTTGCACACAGTAACAATGCAACTCGCCCATGTTCTGTGTCATTAACAAGCAGGACGCATCATTAACGAGCACCATTCTCTCCCAGCTCTCTTGATGCTCTCACTATTGAGGGAGATCCAGAGGCAGAGCCGATGGCATTTTTGTACATGGATCAACACCGCTCACAGCAAACAAAACAGAAAGATTCCCACACACTCAACGGTTGGGGTTTTTTTAAAACCGATGCTAAGAATTCCATTTTTAAAAGGCTTTTGAAACTCAGCACCTCGTTAACCCCATCACGGTAAAAGTACACGCCTCCCAGTTGCCACTTTCTGCAACAGTACTGGAAAAAGCCACCGAATCGTGACATTTCCACGTGCAAGCCAGGTAACGCTAGCAGGCACTGTTACATCACCTTGGCTTTTTTCAAGCTTACTTTGAAGCAGAAAGATCTGACAAGAACTGTTTCTAGAGCAGGCGGCAGCCAGGGATCACGGAACACCATGCACCTCACTTAATTCTTTGGCATCGCAACCAAATCCCACCCTTCTGAACGACTCCTCCATCGTCAGGCAGAGGCATCTCTAGGTCACCAACTGCGGTCATTCCCCTCTAACCCCAGACCAGGGCATTTTAACACTATATTTGAAATTCAGCCATCCAGCAGCACGTCCAAGCTATTGCCATCCTACCGTGAGCTCAGTTCTGCCCCGCTCTGAATATATAATAAAGCGGAGGGAAATTCCTTCACTTTGAGGGCACAGAAACCTGAGAAAAGCGTGACCAGGATAACACCAGTACGGGGAAGCAGCTGGAGATCATTCGTACAAAACCAAACTGGAGCCAGTAAAACATGGAAAAAAACCCTCCAGAAGCCAGGTGTAGGGTGGGGTAAAGCAGAGGGGAGCTGGAGAACTGGTTTAAAAGTGCAGCCGCGCACTGTACGATTTCCATGGACCTTGTTTACGAGGCAAAAATCAGTCTTGTCCCACTTTTATTACCTTTTATTGCCATTTATTACTTATCAGTTCAAGGTTCTGGGATCAAGGCAATTTTTAGTGCAGAGAGGTCACAAGGCTGCAGGAAAGCTTCTGTTAGACTAAACCGTACAGGTACATACTGTGATGTTTTTAAACTTTTTTTATTTTTTAAAAGATCAAACTGGAAGAAATCTCTCCCTTTTTTAAAAGGCCAAACTGGAAGAAAACTCTCCCTTTCTTCTACAAAAAGGTTGGTCTTAAGCGTTAAGATGGAGACTTAAACCGTAAAGAACAACATCCTGTGAGTATTTCTAGTGAGCTGAAAAGAAAATAATAAATTTAGTCACAGAAAAACAAACACGCAGGAAGCCAACACAAGACCTGGCAGAGCATCACCGCGAAACCTTAACCACAAGAAAGCAGCTGTTGAGCTGTACGTGGGCTCGGTGCTTTCTTCAGCTCCAAGCCCAGCACTCAAATGGCATTACGGCAACAAAAGCCTGTGATTACAGATGATGAAGAGCTAGAAATAACTTGTTTCTGTGTTTGTTTTCACCCCAGCCCGAAATGGCAAGGGTCTTGAGAGATTATTTGGGTTTCAGATCAGAGGTATTGGGGGGTTTTGCTCCTAGGCCTACTCAACGCTTAAGCTGCGCTCTGAAAGTTTGTTTTCTCGCGTTTAGAAAGGCCGAAGCTTCTCACCATGAGTCACAGGAGGAATCAAAAGGTAAATTCAAAATACACACAGAAAGTCCTGTGGTTCCCTCGCAAGAGAGGAAGCTGTTCTTTGAAGAACACGGCGCAGATCCTGGCCCAGGTTTCTGTGAAACTCTCACCACAAGACAAAGTGGTGATTTTTCCCTCTACCACGTTCCATCCAGTTCATCTGCAAATTCATTCTTTTAATTAGAATTCAGAGTTAATAGCCAGCCAAAGATAAAGCTCAGAACAAAGAGCCAACTTGCACAGCTAAGGCAGCTGTGATACCAGTTAGTTGTATCTCAGCCCTCCCTGGCTGCTCCCATTACGGACCAGTTTAAGTGAGGCGCAGAGATTTAGCTACTTAAACATCTCAAAGTACAGCCCCGATCCCACTGTTCGAAAGCAGGATCAAAGGGGAATGTTCCCCTCTCCTTCCCAAACTTCTCCTACATGACTACAACCCAGAAGTCCCAGTTGCTAGCTATACCACAGGAAAAAATGAAATAAATAAATGGGAGATTTGTTGAGTGCTCCGGATACTCATGTACATCATAAACGCCTGTCTTTGCAGCAGCGTTTTAAAAGGAAAGATGGCATCATTTACAGAAAAATGACACCCAAACAAACATTCCTCTTACAGATCTTAATCTGTGCTGCTTGGAGCTCTGCAGCTTTCCAAGCAACAAGTATAAGGGATGTATATTTGTGTTATACGGCCAAGTCTTTTCACATTAGACAGTTTTACCCGTTCTTCACAAAGAAAACTGAAGTTCTCCCAGTACAAGTAAAAAAAGTCTTTTCAAGACCGAGTCTCAGGTTTCACCCAAGTGAGCTTTTCCCATCAAACTTCATATATTGTAACGGGTATCCAAAAATCTAATACCAGGCTGCGTGGTTGCTTTGGAAGCGGTAAGGAACACTAAATTTCAGGGGAAAGCCACATTGAAACATAACTACCCCTTTAAAACATAAAAAGAAAAGCTGAAATACCAGAATTAAAGATATATATATATATGGCTTTCCACAGAGACTGCATTATTGCCAGCTCTGTAACCAATTGAAGCACGGACAGGAGTCCAGCATGCTGGTTACATTCTTCTAGCGGGATAAAAAAATTATTTGTTTTTTATTGGGTCTACGCGTAACATTTGCATCTTGTTACCACTGATATTTTAGCTTTAAAAGTTTTCAGACATTCCTTCAGGGCTTATCTTAAGCACATTTTTATTAAGTTCCCTTCTTTAAAAAAACCAAGATCCAGTTAGTTTTGACACGCGTCGCCTCTGACAATGATAATCTTTGTCCTTTCCAGCTGCAGCAAATTTAAGATAATCTCTTTTTCAAGTGGACTTTATTAATCTTCCAAATGAAATACCATCCTGAGGTAAAACAATTATTTCCAGTTCAACTCTTAGTAACGTTTAAGTTTCTGCTGGAAAAAAAGACGACCAACATCTGGCAGACTCAATATCTGCACCAATTAAGAACAATTTTGAAACCATAATATACAAATCTATTCAAGTGTTCAGACTAAAGCTCTCCGCAGACAGCTCAGCAGCCTTCTTGCAGCTAAAAGGAGATGAAAAAAAAAAAAAGAAAAGAAAAAAAGGAGAGCAGGGGACGACTGCAGAAGGTTTTCCCCAAGTCAGCAGCTCCGGCTGGCCACACGCAGCCGTACTGGGACTGTCACAACACACCGCGATGCGCCCAGACCTTCCAGGGAGATCTCCGTGCGAGGATGGGAGCTGAGAGGCCACGGAACTGGACTGACTGGGGGGCGAGCACGTTTGTTTTCCCCTTGCCATGACCCAGTAGATTCCAATACCTGCAGATGCTCACCAACAGGAACACGGGGCATCGTCTTTCACTCCAGACAGAGCCCAAAGCCTGAACGAAGAAGCCCAAAGCACAGCCCAGGGACAGGCTCTTGGGTAACGGCAGGTTTCACGTCCCCAGCTGCTCCTCAGAAAGGGGATTTTTCTTTGAAATCACCGAAAGAGAAGCCAGGAACCCAAAGCTCCTCGTGGGGCAGCAGCACAGTCACACGCCTGCAAATAAACCTGCTCATCCCCCTCCCCAGGAAGCTGGTAACTCACGGATGGAGAGATCCAAGATTCCAAAAACCCCACCACTGTCTAACCTCACCTCAAGGGAGGTGAAGCACTCCAGCTGATTATTATTATTTTTTTTCTGTCTAGAAAAAAAAAAAGCCACTTCACTGTGTGTTTCAACTTATCTGACCCTCACCTCCATTTTCAGATAACTGTCCCTGAAAGAATTTTCTTAATTAAGCTTGTTTCACTGCAAAGAAAGTGGGTAATTTTAAAGGAGAGTAACAGATAAAAAGTTAAAGGATTTGGCATCAAGTCTCTGGCCAAAAGCTCTTCTAAATGCCAGCATAGCTTAAAAAAAAAAAAACAAAGAAGATTAATTTTAAGTTGATTTTTCCTATAAATCTCCTCCAATTGCTAACTCCACAGCTGTAGTCATAACCCACAGTATAAAATCACTGCTAAAAAAATATAACACGTTGTCTTAATCTCTAATTTATATCATTAGTGTAAAATAACATCATCTGGGGGTATTAAAAAAAAAAGGCAATTTTGGTCTGAAGTATCTGCTGGGCTCCTTAGGGGGAACATTTTTGCATTTGTACTCCAGATACAAGCAAAAGCCTGGGTAAAATACGATCTAGGTGCTCTCCTGACTGTGCAGTTTAATGCCTTCTAAACCTCAGAACTCCAGTTTCTTGTGTTAGCAAGTCTGAGAAAAAAAAATAATCTTTTGGGGAATGGAACAAAGGAGTTGGACACATTTTCCTAAACGGAACCCACTGGTCATCCCAGCAACTCTGCACAGGCAGGAGTTCACTGGGGAGAGCAGCTTAGATGCATCTTAGATGCTCTTCCACTACTAAGAGTAGCAGTCCAGCCACCTTTAGAAGAAAGGAAACACAAGGAATTGCTTCACCTCTGAACTCCACCACCACATTGTCCAGTTCCCAGTAAGACATCAATGGCTTTATGTCTTCATCACCCACCGACACACCACGGATGAGCTCTGCCTTTGGACCGAAGCATGCACTCGAGCAGCACTCACTGGCTTCATGTCATCATCTGCCTGGTGTTTCCCAGGTAGCCAAATATTTCAAACAAGGAATATTTGCTAGCCGTGACCTCCTTAAAGGAAAAGGGAAGGAAAAGAAGCCTCCATTGTTTTAGGAAATAAATGTAACATCTCACTATCTGCTTCAGCTTCGAGGTGGTGGCTCATCAGGCTTCCAAAAGGCTGCTGGTTCTGGAGTTAGGCACAAGGGTTATCTTCTTGGTACAAAACAGCAACAGGGTATAGAAAACACTCTGGAACCTCTGGCAGACGTGGTGTTTCCAACACAAAGCTCTGCAGCGTGGAGCAGAGCCCTTTCCCAGGGGCTGCCCACCACCCCACGGACCCGTGTGCCCATCTTTGCGAGACCACAAGCCCACGTTGGAAACTCGTGTGCGCACCCAACTTTCTGCAGGCCCCAACGGCACTGTCGGGAGACGGGCACGAGGCTTCTTTTCCCCTCACAGCTCATTTCCCTAAATAAAACTCGAGCATCAAAGGGTTCGCAGCAAGAAAAGGCAAAGCCAAAGTGTATTTGCACACGCACAAACACGCCGTGACAGAGAATCCCTTCTCTGCAAAACCAAACCACGGAACATGGGCACCAGTCTTTACGGGGCTGCTGACAAACACCCCGTTAGCTCATGCTAATGAAATCAAACTGACTAATCTGCTCTGAGTGCGAGAAGTAAATTTAAAGCAGCGCCATGTCACTCTGTAAGCGTGCAAATGCGTGCTCGAGACCACAAACCAAAGAGCCAATCTACCCCGAAGAGCTTAACGCGGGATGTCCATCTGGTGACTGAAGGTCATAGAAGGGTGGAATAATCACTCCAATTAAGGACTAACGAACGTACCACAACAGACACACTGTAGATATAAAACCAGCCTGATACAAGTTGATATGAATTAATCACATTTTATTTTCAAGCATCAGGAGAAAAACCTGTTTCAAGACAGGAAGGGTGGTGAGAATAGGATTTGTGATTGCCTACAAAGAACAGGATTTCTGATTGCCTACAAAGAGGATCCCTTCAGTCCACTGCGTTTATTTGGTTTACAGGAACCCCACGAGTGTGCAGCAGTCACATCAGAACAGACTCCGAGGTGCAAACCTGCACTACACAGGCAAGAATCAACCGCGTAGCAGTAGAAAGACTGAACTTAAAATGGCCCACAAGTCTCCTCTTCCCTAAAAATAGAAAATAAATCACATACCCATTAAAAAGAAGAAGTCTCCCCAACTTTGGGCAACATAACCCACACCCAACACACATCTCCCTTAAGCAAGCCACCGTCAAGCACAACTTCCTCTGAAGCACCACTGCTCCATCTCCTTGGTACCAACCACAAAAACAACCCCGTGCCACAACGACGGCATCTACAAAAAAAAAAACAAACCAACACCTTTCTCCATCCAGATTCCATAGGTGCTCCAGCCATGAAGCGCAGAGCAATCAAGGCAGGCGAGCTTTAGGAAGATGCACTGACAGTACTCTAGCTACCGAGCAGGCCAGAGGTGGCTGCCTGAACAGCTACGCCTGCCTGTAGAACCTCTAAACCCAGTTAATTCGCCAGAGGAGGCCTCTTAGAAAAGCTGATGGCTAGAGGTATGCAAAGAGCACACTGCGGTCCTGTTACCCTGGACCGAAGACATTCAGCTACGCTTCACAGGCCACAGAGCCTGGCAACGCCAGCCGCCTCCAAAAAAGAAAATAAAATAAGAAAGGATTACATTCCTTCTGCAGAAAAAAAAAAAGACACAAGGCCAGGAAAGGAGGAAGCACGTTTTAAGCCTAAGGATGACCAAACTCCAAGCGGGAGTGCCCAGGCCAGCCCCAAAGGACAGCCAGCTCGCCAGACAATGCAGGAATCTCCCCGCAGAATCCCAACTACCTTTTTTTTTTTTCCTCTGGCCTCCATCTCCGCCACCGCTACGCTGGGCAGGCGAACACAGCAACGCGAGGAAGGCGATCCATCGCCGGGGAGAAGAACACCACTGAAAACCTCAGGGCTTCCCAACGGGCTCCAGAGAAACCTCCACATCACCGGGGTTTACAAAGGCTGGCATTGGAGCTTTTGTTTCCACTCATTCAGAGAAACATCTTGGAGTGCAAAGCTTCCCCTGCAGTCTTTGCAACCCCAATATTGCAGCACTGAGCTAATTTCGGCGAGCTGGCACACAAAATCGACTACCGGAGTGATTAGACCAGAAAATGAAGGCACGCTAAATTTAGGAGTAACTATGCAATACAATACTCATAACAGATTATTTTCCTTCTCCAAACAGCATTTTTTTTTTTTTCCTCCTAAGTCAAGCTAGCAATATTCCTTTTAAGACGAGGGTTCTCCAGCCTCCCAGGGAAGGGACTCCACCATTTTCTGGACACTAGGAAAGGTGCAAACCCCCCCCCCGCCCCGAGACAGAGCCTTCCCCAAACCCATGGGAGCATCCTGGGAGGATCCTTTCCAGGGATGCAGCCCTGGGGTGGGGGAAGGCCTATCCCCACATCCCAATGGTCTCCTCCGCCCAAGGAGGGGGTCCTGGGGTGGGGGGAGGCCTGTCCCCACATCCCAATGGTCTCCTCCGCCCAAGGAAGGGGTCCTGGGGTGGGGGGAGGCCTGTCCCCACATCCC
>VZZY01012853.1:0-97076 GCA_013400335.1 Eurystomus gularis | reverse complement strand
CTTTATCGCTGCTTTTGGAGAGTTATCTAATTGATAAGATTAAATTATAAGGGGTTAATTTTATTATCGGAGCACAGTGTCCTGCCTAAGCACTAAATAATGTTTTTATTATAATAATTAAGTTATTAACTAAGCGTTTCCCAACTGCTGCTCCCGGACCTCTGAGCCCGTCGGCAATCAAAGGACGTTGTTTAATTGAATGATGCGATTGCGCTGCCGCGGATCGGAACGATGCCCTGTGAGCAAGCAGAGCGCGCGGGAACACTCAGTAGCACTGGTGTAAAGCTGTAGTAACGCTGTCTGCTCAAATAGGGCTTGAAATAAAAGCAGCGTTTTGCTGGGCAATATTTGTATTAAATTACACGGGCAACATTTATATGCATGGAAACACAGAATCATACTGGTTTGGGTTGGAAGCGACTTCAAAGACCATCTCGTTCCAACCCCCTGCCATGGCAGGGACACCTCCCACTAGAGCAGGTTGCTCAAAGCCCCGTCCAGCCTGGCCTTGAACACCTCCAGGGATGGAGCATCCACAGCTTCCCTGGGCAACCTGGGCCAGTCTCACCACCCTCACAGTGAAGAACTTCTTCCTCATTTCTAATCTAAATCTCCTCTCTTCCAGTTTGAAGCCATTACCCCTCATCCTATCACTACAAGCCCTTGTATAAAGTCCCACCCCAGCTTTCCTGTAGACCCCTTTCAGACACTGGAAGGTCGCAATAAGGTCTTCCCAGAGCCCAGGGAAATGGTGGAGTCACCATCCCTGGAAGTGTTCAAAAAATGAGTAGATGTGGTGCTTCGGGACTTGGTCTAGGGGTCAGGGAGATGTTGGGATGAAAGTTGACTTGATGATCCTGGAGGTCTTCTCCAACCTCAAAGATTCTCCTCTCCAGGCTGAACAAGCCCAACTCCCTCAGCCTGGCTTCACAGCAGAGGGCTTCCAACCCTCGCATCATCTTCACGGGCTCTTCCGGACCTGCTCCAACAGCTCCATGTCCTTATGGCGTTGGGGGCTCAAACACAAGAGGAGTGTTGGAAATTCCCCTGCTTGGGCAACACTTCTACTGACTTACCCAGGCAGCAGCACCCACTCGCTGAAGCTCCAGCACCCACGGGCCGTGCTCAGCACCGGCACCGAAGGCTCTTCAAAGAGCTCTATTAATGTGTTACAAGCTCCTGCTTTCCCAGCACCTCCTGGAAAAAAAAATAAAGGCGCTGGGTGGAGGCGCTTTATTAAAAGGGTGACTCAAAGCAACACCTGAAAAGATTATCTCTCGCCGAGCACAAAACCACTTCAGCCTCGGTTTACGTGGCCTGTAACCTGCGTTCATTGCTGAGCTTACAGGAAAACAGCTTTCGTGCCTCGCTCGTTAGGGCACGGCCGTAAGAGCTGATGTTGGGCACCGTCGGCACATCAAACAGAGCTGTATTTAAAGAAAAAAGGAGCGGCGCGCTGGGAAACGTCTCCGTGGCGTGTACCCTCCTGCAGACTCACAGCAATCCTTGCAAAGTGCAAGAATAGACTAAAACCGCCAACAATGAAGTGCCTGTTGGGGCGGAATCCAACCAAGGAGAGGTTTTGCCCAGATCTGGGCGATTTCCTTTCTCTGGGCATCCTCGCTGGCAGGTGGTGATGCTGGAAAGAGCCGGGTGATTTCAGAACCCAGCAAAACGCCGTTGGTCAACAGCTGGGAAAATCCTGGTCCAACAACCAGAGGTATTCTATTTTTCCCATAAGGAGGCAGGAAAACATCAGAGGGAATGATAAAACCAGGCAGTTCATTAATGCTTTGGTACCTCCCGGTGAGACAACGCGCGTTGTGATCGCCCGTGGGGCAGCACCCGTCACCATGGTGGTGAGGACGGGGTCACCACGGCCCGATCCAAGGCTCGTTACATCCACGAGTCGTTTTCCTCATGGGCTTCGGCTCATCCCTGGGCTGCGCACGGTCACCACCAGCATCCCGCTCCGCTGCCGGGCTACGGTTTCATCCCAGCCCCTGAAAGTGAATCACCCACAATTAATCGCCATAATTAATTAGGCTTAGGCTCGGAGCGATGGGAATCCCTCCTCCACGAGGGCTGGTGCAGCCGCTGCCACCGATGCCGTGCCCGGCAGCCGCGGTCCGGCGCGTGGGATACCCCGCGGCGCTGGGGACATTCCTGGAGGGATTCCTCCGATTCCTGCCGTGGAAAGCTCCCCGCTGCCTGCCAATTGCAGATATAAATAATGAAGCACTGATTAGCCCTTTCCTATTTGGACGGGGAGGAAAAGGGATGGGAAATGGTGCTATTTCTGAGCGCAGAAACTAGCTGGCAATTAAATAACGGTGACCACCCCCAGCGATGCTAAGAATAGCGCACGGGGTTTATTTTGGCTCTCACTTGCTTCACCCAAACAGGGGCTGGAGCAGGGACTGAGGAATCTGGACCCTTGGATTTGATTTTACACCCATTTTTACCGTCGTTTTGTCAGCATCCCTCCCTCACAAACCTCGTTGCCTCTTTCGCGACCGCTCTTTATCTGCTTGGTTTTTGGAAGACTAATTTTCCCAGGTTTGGTTATATACAGTGAGGCTTTGTTAGTCTGACACTCACGGAAAGTTCTTGTTTCCCTGGGTTCAAAATAACCTTTTTTCAGCCAAACCAAGCCCACCTCAGCAGCCTCGCCAGGAAAAACGTGCTGGGCTGAATTACCGCTAAAATTCGATGCACCCCCCCGGGGCTGACGTGCACCGCTGCTGAGTTATGGTAACCCCCCTCCTAAAGCAAACAAGCAGAAATCCTCTGGCTTAACATCCATAAAACTCCCAGCTCCCCAGAACACCCCCCTCCACAACCTCAGCGGGATGAGGGGACCCTTCCTCGGCACCCCCTTCCCAGCATCGCAGTGAAGCAGCGTCTCCTCCAAAGCCCCTGGTGACCCCAGCATCCCTCCCTCATTCCCCTTCCTATTCCCTCGGGCCCTGGTAACCCCCCGAGGCTGCTCTTGGGTGCAAAAAGGTGATTTATTCACCCCAGATTCTGCACTCACAAGAGGCAGCTTCTTGCCGGGGCTGCCGTTTCACAACCAGCAAGCTTCAGTGGTTAAACTGGGCTTAGCGTTGCTCACCCTTGCTGCACAGCTTGCTGCCTGGGTAAGGCTATTTGTGCAAATAAGTGGAATTTTCACCAGTGCCGTGCCTAAAACGGCTGGTTTTTCACCCAGCCCGGCGTGATGGTGCACGAGCATCAGCAGAGTGATGGGATTAGCAGCAGACGAGTGGCTGCAATGGGCTCTGCCCCATCCCGGCTGCATTTTTGGCCGGCAAAGCTTTGCCAACCCCAGCCAACCCTTTTCCCACCCTGTGCTCCCACGTTGGCACCGGCACCGGGGCTGTTTCTTGAGAACTCAGAGCGGGAGCCACCCCTGCGTGCCCGTGCTCTGCCGTGGGCACAGGAAGGGGCACCGCTGGCTCCTCGGCTGGCTCAGACCCCGCCGAACGCACCCGCCGGTTGCGTGAAGAAGACACGCGAAGGCTGCGCCTCTTTGCACATGGCCGAGGTGCTGCTCGGTGGAGAAAGAGCCGGGTTAGTCACCGGGGTTGTTTCCAGCCGTATAAGGGAAGGCTTTGGATCACGCCCGGAATCGCATCGGTCATCGCGTCACGCTGCGGAAACAGAAAATATTTGGCGGGGTGGCTGCTGTCAGTAACGGGGGAGGAATGAGTTACATCAGCGCTTACAAAACCAGCGATTTTTCCTTCCTGCAGGTCCCTCGTTACCTTTAAAGGAGGTTTCTCCTCCTAAAACCGAGGTTTGTCCTCTCCGTATATTTTCTGCGAGTTCTACCAGCTCACGTGAAATAGGAACTGCTGCTTAAATCCAGCACCTGCTCCCATTGCAGGTCTATTCCTTTTGCTTTTCCGGAGGTAAAAATCTCATTTTGCCAAGTTCAGGGGGTTTATGTCCATCAGCGCAGCAAACCAGAGTCGAGCCACAGAGAGAGGTGCTGCCGAAGAGCCACGTTTGTCCTCAGCCCATCAGCAGGGACCTGGGGATGCAAAGGATGGACCCAGGCTGGTGAGCTTCAGCACATCCCCATCCCCTCCCACCCGGGCTGGGGCTGGTTTCTCTACCGAGATCATATCAATATTTTGGAAAAGAAAAGCTTCTGCACCAGGTTCAGCCCCAAAAGGTGGGTGAACTCAGGAGATGCAGCAAGAGGTAAAGATGCTGCGAAGCATCCACGAAGCTGAGGTGGCTGAGACACGCCGTGGCGTTCCCTTGGAGACCGTGGCAATACTCTTTGCTTCCTTAGTAACCAAATATTTGCATCTGTATTGAGCAGGGCAGCAGATACGAGTCGATAAGCCCGAACAGGCCGCGCAGGTGTGCTCTGGGACACGGCGGTTGCTTTGGCAGCTCCTCGAGGATAATTGCAGGATGCCGCGTCGTCCATCCCTGCACGCCCAGCGCACGGTTCCGGTCCCGCCGGTCTCTAAGCTTTGCGTTCCGCGGGTAGCAGGGACACCCTGGCCTGGTTAATTTGCATGTGGAACAACTTTCAAAGAATTTTTTGTCTTTCGGGAAAAAGAGATGATACGAGCTGATTTCTTTCACCCTGTTTGCTCCCCCACGTTATAACCGGCGCTGGGCTCAGCGATGGGGTGAGCTGCGCTCAGAGCTCGGAGCACAGAGGAGGGGTGAGCTGAACTGAGAGACATTTTTAGCTCCCTGTCTAGATTTATGATTTGAGTGGGGCCCTGAAGATGATCTGAGGGCTGGAAGCCTTCTGCTGGGAGGCCAGGCTGAGAGTTGGGCTTGTTCAGCCTGGAGAAGAGAAGGCTCCAGGGAGACCTTCTTGCAGCCTTTCAGCATCTGACGGGGCCTACAAGAAAGGTTGGGGGAGGGCAGGCACTTTTCACAAGGGCTTGTAGTGGTGGGATGAGGGGTGATGGCTTCAAATTGCAAGAGGGGAGATTTAGATTAGAAATGAGGAGGAAATTCTTCACTGTGAGGGTGGTGAGGCACTGGCCCAGGTTGCCCAGGGAAGCTGTGGATGCTCCATCCCTGGATGTGCTCAAGGCCAGGTTGGACGGGGCTTGGAGCAACCTGGTCTAGTGGGAGGTGTCCCTGCCATGGCAGGGGGTTGGGACTGGATGATCTTTGAGGTGTCTTCCAACCCAAACCATTCTGTGATTCTATGATCTCTCTTCCAGATTAAGATGACCATGGCTATTAGCTGAGTTCATTCCCTGATGTGTTCTGCACAGCACAGGATGAAGAGCAGCTGGTGGGATCTGCAGATAGGAGCCCTGGATCGCTCCAGCCCTCTGTTCTCACCCTGAACCCGGAAGGATGCTCATGACGACCACAAGAAAACTTGGTGTCAGCAGAGTGAGTCAAGGATTTGAAGCTGTCAACACAGCTCCCCTCTTGGATTTCCCAACGTCCTGGGGTGTTTCTGAGGGAGAGGTCCTCGGGTGGAGCACCTTGAAAGCTAGACGCCCCGTTTGCAATGGTTCTTGGCCCATCATGCAGCTGGTGGCCTCTGGCTGGTGAATACCTTTGAGCTGCACCAGCTGATGTGGTCACCGAGCTTGTTGTATCAAAACTGCTTATGGCAGGTGAAATACGGGCCGAGGGAAGAGGAATCGCAATGACCTGGCGCGCGAGAGATGCGCCTTTAATGTCCGGTGTCATCAGCTGGGAATTGGTTATCATCAAATATTAGGAGTAGTCAAGGATGGCGCTGGGTTTAGAACGCCTCCTGTTTGCTCATTAAATAAGATTTAAAAAAAACCAGCCTGGGAGTAGCTGCAAGGGTTAAACACCCAAAGAACGGCTCGTGGGGTGTTCCAACACACAGATGCTTGGCCACCCAGACAACCTGGCAAGGACCAAGGCCAACACCACAGAGACAACACCACAGAGACACCAAGGCAAGGACCCATCACAAACACTCTTCAGGGGCTGAAGGTGAGGTTTTATCAGCCGGGCACACGTGCTACCCTGGGGCGATGGTTTTGGCTTTCACTGCTACCCAGGGCTGGGATTCCTGAGAGGACTTCGGCCTTTGCAGGAGCATCCCAAGCCCTTTCCCATCCTGGTTTCCCCATCTCGGGTGAGGACAGTGCTCACTTACCCAGGGGCATGAGGGTTCTTGAGGTCCTGTTGCCACAACGCTTGGGAAAGAACAAGCTCTAGGTGGGATTATTATTAATAACAGTAATTACTGGGGTTATCATCGTTACGGCAAAGATGTCTCCATCTAAACGGTTCGAGCCCAATAATCCGTGGGTGTCTCTGGCTGCCCTGCCCTCCGCCTCCTTCCCCAGATTAAAGCATCTCCTTTAATCCTCTTCCACCTCCTCCAGCCTCCGCTGCCTGCCCACGGTGGGAAAAGATGCAGAAGATGCTGGACCCGGCATCGCTGGCAAGGCCAGCCAAGACCAGATGTGATGATCGTGACATTTCTAGTCTATTTTTTTGAAAGCTCAGCCTCTTTTCATATAGTAAAGCTGAACTTAAACCACAAGCAGCTTAATTTCAGCTCTTTCTGCCACATATGCTCCCTTTTCTATGCGCTACACCTTCCCCAGCAGAGAAGGGCTGTAGGGAGGGTGTTACCCAGAATAATGCAAAAAAAAAGAAAATATTCCCCCTGTGGAGCAGGTTTGGGTTGATCACAGCAGCCCCGAGAGCAGACCTGGACTCTCTATATCTAAACCACTTCTCCAGCAGTTCCAGGACCCCCCTGGACATTCGCAGCTCACCGAGGACTCGCTGGAGGGTTGCACGGGCTTTGGCTGGAGTTCGCCCACCGCTCGGGTGCTGATTCACCTCAACGTGGTTCATATTTGACAAGGGAAGGGATGGGGCTGAGTCAGGCAGAGGAGGGTCGGGGCGGGGGAACCTTTCCAGGAGGAAGCCCCTGCTTCTTTGGAGCGGGAAATGCATCGCGAGGTGCCCGATGGTGGTGTAGGAAGGGGCAGGAGAGCTCCGCGGCACCCGGCGGCGTGAATTAGGTAACGAGGAACGTGTCTGGTCCTTCCCAGATCTTCCCATTGCCATCCCACCTGGCGATGGTGGGATGAAGGGAAAAAATCCTTGCGGGGCAGAAGAGGAGCTTTGGAGAGAGGCTGGGAGTCCTGCTTCAAGTCTGGGACCCGTAGCGACACAGCCTGGGTGCAGGAATAGCACCGAGCAGGGGATGATCCTGCTCTAACAAAGGCTTAATAAGCACCATAAAAATAGATAAAATCTTGTGAGAGGTAGCGGCTGGACTCCGGACACTCCTCAGTGGGCTGGAAGCTGCCTTTGGGGGGGCGATGCCCGCGGTCCCTGAGCCTGCCGCGGCTCCCAGCGCTAAGTCACAGCCCAGGGGCTTCCCCTCCATGTGGCATCTGTACTGTTTTATTTTTAATTTTACCTAAAAAGCCTGTCTTCCTACCAGCATGTTTCCTCTGGGGAGGGGGAGAGAGATCCCTGCTGCTCCCCAGGGTTTTGATACAGGGATGAAGCCGGTTCCTCGCCGAGAGGGATCAGTGTGACCAAAAAAACCAACCTGCAAATGGGCTTTTCATGATTATTTCTTTTCCCCTCTTGGGAAGCAGCAAGGGAGCGATTGTTCCTGGAGGTTCAGGCGGCTGCACTTGGCTTCTCCCAGCAACTTTGTGTACCGAGGGGCCACCCCTAAGGTGATTTGGGACTTTGCTCACCCAAACATCGTTTCTAGGGGCCCTTGCAAGCTGCACGGCTTGTTTTCCCCCGTGCCCTCGGTTCCGTACGCGTGAGCCGTGAATCATCCCCGCTCGGGGGGATAACGTGGCCGGGCCGTGCCCCAGCCCCGTGCAGCGAACAAGTCAAGGCCAATCTTCCTGTTAGTACCTGGAATTGGGCAGGGAGCAGGAACGGGACTCAAGGGGTGGCTTCTGAATAAGCTCCCATGGACCATGGGAGGTCTCCTGGTATGCGCTGGGAACGCTGCTGGCAGGGTGGCCCTTCTCCAGGGCAGCTAAGAACTTGCCTTTGTGAAGGCAATTTAAAGTCACGTGTGAGTTTGAAGGCTATTTCGGAGCCCAGACTTGGTGCTTTTTGTGCTCGTTTTTGTCACTTACCTGCTTGGAGAACATCCGATCTAGTCCTTGAGCTCAGAGAGGCATAAATCGGTGAGGAATAAGCCCCAAATCCCAGCATGGTGGGGTTGGAAGGGACCTCTGGAGATCATCTCGTCCAACGCCCCTGCTCCAGCAGCTCACCCAGAGCAGGGGGCCCAGGATCGTGTCCAGGAGCTTCTGGAATCTCTCCAGAGAAGGAGACTCCACAGCCTCTCTGGGCAGCCTGGGCCAGGCTCCAACACCCTCACACCAAACAAGTTTCTCCTCCTGCTCACATGGAACCTCCTGGGTTCCAGTTGGTGCCCGTTGCCCCTTGTCCTGTCACTGGGCACTCCTAACAAGAGCCTGGCCCCAGACTGAAGACAGGGCTGGCCCAAAAGGCAAAGCTGAGGCAGGGAGGGAATTTTCCGGAAGATTTGCTCATTGTCACAGGCAGACAGCAACGCCGGTGCCCGCTGTTTGCACAGCGGGTGCTGCGAGGGTCGTGCTCATGGCCTGGCAAAAGCAGTTACTCCTGTGACCGCGATGGAAAGAGCCCGGCTGGTGGAGCCTCGTGGGATCTTCCTGGAGAAAAAGCTGCTCCACAGCAAGAAGCAGCACGTGGGGCTCGATACGGGTCGGTGCAGGTGAGGGACGGGGATGGTGCAGCATCCGCGCAGTGGCTGGAGATGCCGAGAGCGGGATGGGAGATGATGAGGTTTGTAGAGCCACGAGGACGGGTAATGCAGCTCCTGACAGGCCAGCAGACAAGCAAACTGGGAGTGTTTCCTGGGAATTAGCTGCCCGGCATGGAGAAAAGCCTCTCTGCTTCTCAGAGCCAGCACTTCGGGCATCTCAGGAGGCGTTTTAGTAAAATAAAACCATCGAACCCCGTTTCAGCAAACACGACGCAGACGTTTCAGGCAGGGTAAGCAGGATCTGCCGCAGGAGCTGCTTCCTGGCAGCTCGGCAGCCGGGGGCACGCGGCTGGCATCTCGCTGCTCTGCCGTAGGCTCCTCCAGCAACGTCTCAGCATCGCCTCGGCAGAAACTGGCGGTGGTGTCGTACAAACGGGGGTTTTTTGCTGCTTAATGCTGAGGCAGCCTGGGGTGTAGCAGGTGCTCACACATAGTAAGGCTCCCTAAAATCTTTGGATAAGGGGAAGAGAGGCTTCTTGCTCCAAATGTCTGCACTGGAGGCTGCGACCCGGAGTGGTGCCCATGTAATCATCAAGGCTCCACCGCGGTCTTGCTGAACCCAAGTGATCCACGTGTCCTGCCCCTGCCGGAAAAACAAGACGTGCCGACTGCGTCCAGGGAGATAAATCACTCTCCCTGCATCGGAAAAAGTCCAGGGAATCTTTTATGGCACTGAAACGCTGCAGCTCACCACGTGTTTATGCTCCGCAGCAATAATCCAGCGCTTGTTTGAAAACACTTCCAGGGAATTGCAGCAAGAGACAAAACACAGGAGAGAAACTTGGATGGAGAGCGAGTCAGAAGCATCGGCAGCAGGGCAGAGAGGGCTTCCCATCCCGCGGGACAGCTGCCGGAAAGAGCTCCCAGCCCCACAAGCTTCCAGAAGGGCTTGAAAAAGAAAATCATGGAGGGAGGGGGCAGCAGGACAAAGGAAACTACCCTGAAATACAAGAGGGAAGGTCAAGAGCTTCCCATTTTATGGAAGAAGCCTTGGGAGCCAGGCGGTTTTGCTTGGGAAGCCCTTGCCCGATGGGTTTGTGGGATCACAGAAGCCGGGGCAGCGGCCACGAATGAATTCAGGCGCACGGGGACCTTTTACCTGCAGCCAGCGAGAGAGGCTGGCGCGTCCCCGCCTCGCTCTCCCCGGGAGGTGTCGTTCTCAGGATTAATTAATAAGTGATCGCCGGAGTTTGACCCGGGCGAGCTCCTGCCCACGAAGTCCGGTTCAAAGCAACCGCAGAGGTCACGCTGGCTCTCGTGCATCACAAAAGACTTTTTCTCCCCCCAGAATTGTTTCCTGCAAATAAACTTTTTTTTTTTAGAGAGGGAGCTGTTGGCTGCGGTGTTCAGCCACTGGTTTGGTTCATCCAGTTGAGTCATTTTACTGCTTTTGAGGCATTTTCCCTCAGTCTTGTGCCTCTTTTACTTCTACTTTAAGTACCACTCTCCCCCAGAAGTCCTCGCCGACATCCCCTGCCCCAGCCCGCGGGGGTTTGAGAACATCTCAGCCTCCGTGTGTGGCCGGCGCCAGCTGAAACTTTCCAAAACACTTTTCTTTTGTTCTTGTCCCTCTCTAGGTCTTCTGGGGTTGTTAGTGGTGTTTTTCATCCCTCCCAAGCTATTCTCCTCCGCGGCAGCACCACTCTGCTGTTCCCACCTTCTTTTCCGAGCTGGTTTCCCCACAAATCACAGCCCTCCCGTGCTTTATTTTCCAAAGCACATCCCTTGGCCTTTGCAAAACCCTCTGGAGTAGCTCCGAGCTCTTTACTGCAACCGTGCTTACACTGGTGAAGAGACAGTTTACAACCTTGCTTTCAGATCCGACTCTCTCGCAGTTGTAGTAACGTGGGTGAACAAACGGCGATCGCGTTCTGCTCCTGGTAAGCTGAAGGACCTGATCCATCACGGGTAGCAAAGGAATTATTTTACCCTTACCAGTTCCTGCAACAGCAGAGACTCTTTTCACCCAGGACCGGAGTCGGCACGAGCAGAGTTACACCAAGATTCGCATCAGCAAAAGCTGGCGCTGGGCTGAAGTTACCTGGCCGGGAAGGGCGGAGGAAGGTTCTGCACAACGGGTTTGCAACGTCTCCTGGTGCCAGGAGGCAGCAGCTGTGGAGCAAGAGCCGCGGGAGGGCCTGGCACAGCAGCGCTGGAGGAGAAAGACCGCGGAAGGACAGTAAGGAGTTAGCGAGGCAGCCTGGAATTCCTCCCCAGCTTTCCGAATCGTCTGCAGCTTAATCAGTGTTACCCAAATGACAAAAACGTGGTGAGGTTTCAGTCTTGCGCCTGAACCCTGATGAGAGCATCAGAACCACAGTCACGAACAGCTGGCTTCTCGTTACCTGTCAGGAACCACCGATCTGAAAGTTCTAGTGCTGCCCAAGCTGCTGTACCCTGGCGCTCCCCCACAGGTCTAGTGCAGCTGTGAGGTTGGACTTCACGGTGCTTCTAAAACAAGGTGTGTTTTTCTCTGGTATGTGGTTAAAAGGCAGGCGAAGCGTGATCTGGAGGTACCAAAGGACAAGCTCCACACGTGGGCCCCCCTCCTGTAAGGCGAGACAGATGTGCCCGACCAGGGCAGCCCACAGACACGTCCTCGAGTCCGTCGTGAGAGACCAACCCGAACCTCTCGAGGTGGTTTGCTGCTCAGAACCAAACCCCCAGCGCCAGGAGTGACACAAGCACCATGGAGGCGAGAAGACAAACGCGGCGCCTTCACCCGGCGGCTAACTGCCAAATGGAAACGCGTGCTCACCACCACCACCAGGCATCAAACAGGCTGCCGAGGTATTCAGCCTCTAAAATAATTATTATTTATGGGATGGGACTGAGTTAGGATTGCGGAAATTCAAGTTCAGACAGAGACGAGGAAGACAGGGACAGCTTTATTAGATTCCAGCTGAACCACGTGTCAGCCGGCTTCCAGGCGAAGGGAAGGGACCAGCAGGCACAGCCGGGTGAGGCAGGGCAAGGCTGCATTCGAAGCCGGTGCTCGGCTTTGGGTCGGGGCACGTGCACCAGAACAGCAGCGATGGGAAGGGCAAGGGGCCGGCTCGAGGAGTGGGCAGTGGCTGTCTTCCATGCGTTTCGCTGAAGCTGGAAGTTTTACCAGAGAGAGAAAAGAACTCCGGCGTGAGAAGCGTCCCCGAGGTACCAACATGCGCCCGTGCTTCGGATACAGCCTTGGCAAGAGCCAGGCCAGGAGAGACGCCGCGACGCGCACCGTGCCTCGGAGAGGGGTAACACGGAGCGCCGGGGAGACCACTGCGGCCGGGAGAGCTGCCCGGGCCCCGGCAGAGGAGGGGTGGAAGGAAACATTGTCCCTGCAGCCCGTGAGTCTCCACGGCTCATGGTGCACGGGGGAAACCTGCTCTGCATCTACAATCACAGAATGGTTTGGGTTGGAAGGGACCTCAAAGATCATCTCGTTCCAACCCCCTGCCATGGCAGGGACACCTCCCACTAGACCAGGTTGCTCAAAGCCCCGTCCAGCCTGGCCTTGAACACCTCCAGGGATGGAGCATCCACAGCTTCCCTGGGCAACCTGGGCCAGGGTCTCACCACCCTCAGAGTGAAAAAGTCACTACAGGCAGTGTCAGTCTGTGTCCCTGCTCGCTACGAGCCTTTTCTTTCCTGCATCTCCTTGTCCAGACTATGGGCCAGAAAGAGCAGTGGCTCTGAGCCCTGAGAGAAGGAGCTCTGAAAAGAAAAGATGAGAAAGAACTCGGCATTTAGGCTACTGCATGGGTAAAGCACTAGTCAAACCCATCTTACCCATTTGTTCAATTTATTTAACTTCAAAGAGGTGCACACTAAAGCATTAACATTGGCTGGTTTGGATTCCTCTCTGTACAAGTTCTTTCAACCAGCTCGAACACACACGGCTTTACAGATAGAAGCACTGAAATACAAGTTAAAACAAATCTAAATTCCAAATCACTCCAAAAGGAGAAAAACTGTAGAAAATAAAATTTAAAAACAAACAAAAAAAAAAAAAAAAAAAAAAAAAAAAAAAAAACCAAAAAAAAAAACCCCAACCAAACAAAATCAACCCCGAAAACCTGCAGCGCTCCTTGGGGAAGGGACAGACTGCACGAGGAGGAACACAAAGGGGTGGAAGGCAAGCTAGTGTAGTCTCTGCCCAACGCTTCTCTGTGCTGGCGGCTCAGGGGATGGAGTTCAACAGATCCTTCAGGAAGCTGTCGGGATCATTGATTTCTGATAAGAGGCCTTAAAACAAAAGAAGACAATATGGATTAATTAGAGCCCCGAAGCGGCTCCTCCCGCCCACAGTAGGGCACGTGTATGTTCACAGCGACAGCTGCCGGGTTATTTTAAGTGTGGACAAGAGGAAGAGAAACCCTTGTTGGATGCAGAAGGGACCCAAGTGTGTACGTTAAATCCATATGGAGCTGCTAGAGGGATCCTGCTCGGCTGCTCCGCATGTCGGACAGGGAGAGACTGGCCTGGGGCACAACTAACTTGGGACAGAAGTACGAGTAGCTTCTCTGCGTGTTAATTTTCAGCACCTCCTGACTCCTGGGGAAGGCAAAATCCCTATGGCAGGAGCTGCAGCTGCACTGAACTACTGCCTCTGGTACGTGGGCGCATCTTTCATCAGCCTTCAAACCACATATAGCTCAAAACACCCTTAACCTGTGACGTTTCACAGAGCTGGAGGAGGACCTGCAGGATCAGGTGAGAGAAATATTCCTGTCTGGGGATGCTCAAGCGTGTCTCCCCACTGTTTTGGAAATAGCTGAGGCAACAGCTCGAGTGCCGAGGTCTCCTCCTCCGGCTGCTTCGCGCAAACAAGCTGCCGCAGCGGTGTCAGGAATGCTGCCGGCATGGCGAGCCGCGCCAGGCGGCCTATAAAAGGGAAAGCGACACTTACCAGCCACGTCCAGAAACTCGGAAAACGTTTCGACCGGCATGAACTCCTCCTGGAAGGTTTTCAGGGCCTTGTCTGCAGCCTCGTGTATTGGCATGTCGTTGTGTCGTATGAATTCGGCGAGAGAGTAGGACCAGCCCCCCTCCGTGTTACTCGTAGGCACCTTCTACCAGAGGGGAAAATGAGACCAAATCAGTTCAAAACCATCATTATTGAGAAGAAAAACTACAGACCTCGGTGCTGTTGCTCTTGGACTTGCATCCCCTGCCTCTTGTAAACAAGTCACAGAGAGAAAGTTACCCCGTACGTGACTTTATCATCTTGTAACGCAAACAAGGTCACAGGCGTTTCCTCACCCTCGTTATTTAACCCTCTTTGGAAGCTGCACGTTCTGGTGGATGCTCCTACCTCCTGCCTTACCCAACTGCTCCCTGGTGCAGCTCGGAATGTCCCTTGCTTTAGTGAACCACCAACAGATAAAATAAGCAAACAGACAGTACAAGAAGAGTGCTGCAAGCTGGAGAAGTCTCTTGGTCCTTCAGATTCCAGATCACAAGGGGTACCACGAGCACAGGCTGCCTCCGGCGGCCTTTCTGCTCAAACATGGTGAAGTTTTACGAGGATCTTGGAAAAAGGGGCTTCAAACTCTGCCTTCCAGTTCACAGGCATGTAGCTGCTCAGGTTGGAAAGCTGATAGAGGTGAACGTCAATGTTTTCTCTTACCTTGAACATGTTGTAAATGAGATCTACTAGGGCCCAGAAGAGAAGGCCAGAGCGGTACGTTGCGTAGTCCTTCACTGCCTTATCTGTCAGTCTAGGGAGATAATGAAATCAATCTTGGAGTTAATCGTTTTACTAAGCTTTGGTAACCCAGCTGATGAATAGCACGAAGGTTGAAACAGCCAAAGAGCCCATCAATAACACACACGGGGAATGGCTCCAAGGAGGCTTTGCTGTGTGCTCCTGGACACCAAACAAACAGGGGGCATCTGCAATTTCTACAGGCTGGGTGGAGTATGGATTGAGAGCAGCGCCGAGAAGGACTTGAGGGTGCTGATGGATGAAAAGCTCAGTGTGAGCCAGCAATGTGCCAGTGCAGCCCAGCAGCCAACGTCCTCCTGGGCTGCATCCCCAGCAGCGTGGGCAGCAGGGCAGGGAGGGGATCCTGCCCCTCTGCTGCGCTCTGGGAGACCCCCCTGCAGTGCTGGGGCAGCTCTGGAGTCCTCAGCACAGCAGAGACATGGACCTGCTGGAGCGGGGCCAGAGGAGGCCCCAGCAATGATGGGAGGGTGGAAGCCCTCTGCTGGGAGGCCAGGCTGGGAGAGTTGGGCTTGTTCAGCCTGGAGAAGAGAAGGCTCCAGGGAGACCTTCTGGTGGACTTTTAGTACTTAAAGGGGGCCTACAAGAAAGCTGGGGAGGGACTTTCCACAAGGGCTTGTAGTGATAGAACGAGGGGTGATGGCTTTAAACTGGAAGAGTGGAGATGTAGGTTAGAAATGAGGAGGAAGTTCTTCCCTCTGAGGGTGGTGAGACACTGGCCCAGGTTGCCCAGGGAAGCTGTGGATGCTCCATGCCTGGAGGTGTTCAAGGCCAGGTCAGAGAGGGCTTTGAGCAACCTGGTCTAGTGGGAGGTGTCCCTGCCATGGCAGGGGGTTGGAATGAAATGATCTTGAAGGTCCTTCCAACCCAACCCCTTCTCTGGTTCCTACAGCTGGGAATTCTCTTTCCCGGCTATGCCTAGTGTAGGGAAGCCAGTAATACCTTATTTCAGAAGAAGCAAACGGGCACAGAGAGAAGTGAACTGGTAAGACTACGTAGGCAGTCAACAGCAAAGTCAGAAAAAACAACACCCAGCCCCATGTGTAGGCTCACTGCTGGGAGTGCCGCGGGTTCCTGAAGAAATAACAAAATCTCAGACTCAGCCACAGGCTGTACCAAAGATAAAGAACATTTTTGCTTCTAACTCACAAAAGCCTTTCAGAAAGACTCTGAGAAAAGTACTCCTCCATTCCATTTCCTCGAAGAAATGGAGAAACTTCCTTTTAGTATCTTCTTGGCTACTCTCTCGCCATACAAGGACTCCTTCTGGATGTTCAGCATCTGGCTGAAGAAACGCTCTAAAAGGCGCAGAGCTGTCCTGGGATAAGAGCTCCCAAAGTTTACAGGATTAATCACAAACAGGTTCTGGCAAGGCAGAACCTCCTGCCAGCAACTCTAATGGGTTTGGAATTTTCTCGCCTGTTTCTCAGGTACATCTGCCTCCATCACACGCCGCTTCCTGCTCACCACTTAAAAGCTTTGGAAAAAAAAAAAAAAAAAAGCCCTTTTTTAAATGCATCTAGAACCAGCTCAGCTGCCACTGTCAGCAAGACTAAAGGGGCCAAGACCACGGGCCCAACTGCAACCACCACACGCTGGTGTTTCTTCTGGGGTAATGAACATTTTGCTGCTCTCATTTTAAAGGCTACGTTTTCGTGTCTGCCCTTCAAGCAGGCAGCGTGGTAGGTGGCTGCCTGCTGGGGCAGCTCGGCTTAATTATTTAAAGGAAAACCAATTAGTAAAGGTGACTAAATTTCCACGGGAAGAACAGCAACTTAAGAGCGAGGCTAATTCTAGACTCCCAAATACTGCAAGACAGAGTTTCTTTTTATGTGAATGGTTTTGATCTAATTGGAGTCTGCTCCTTTAATTGAAAACTAAAAGGCCCTTGTGGGTTAAGTCTGGTAGCTACCTTCTGGAGCAGCTACTCCATGTAATAGCTGCTGCGTTTTCATTAGTGTCGGCCGGATCAGGCTCATCAGCTATGCACGAAAGTCAGCCAGCAGAATGTCAGGCATTAACACTTCGGGAGCCTCGCTTCTCTCATGAATATTTTACAAAGGTCACAGTCAGGAGCAAAGGGAAAAAGAAATCCTCCCAGATTCCAGATGGAAGTTACACTGGAAAGCGTCTAGAGGATTTTTTTCTAGGCAGAGTTCTTGGGTCAGGAAGAACAAGCAGGTCACGGGCCACTTGGTTCAGTTCTTTGGAATTTGTAAGTTGTATTTATAAAAAAAAAGAATGGAGCAGCACTGCCACCCACTCCGGTAATTCCATTTCCAGGTTTAAAGACAAAGCGTTTCTAAATGTTTGACTGAGGGACATGGTTTAGTGATCGTGGTGATGTTGGGTTGGCAGTTGGACTTGATGACCTTAGAGGTCTTCTCCAATCTTAATGATTCTATAAAACACAGAAGGTGCCGAGTTTCCCTCCCTTTGGTCGCGCAGACAAACCATGATAGCTGCAGGTCCTGGCAGAGGCAGAAGACATTTTGGGCCAGATTCTTCTCAAATCTGTCTTACATTGACTCACTCAGCTGAGCAGCTGGGTCATAGAATCACAGAATGGTTTGGGTTGGAAGGGACCTTAAAGACCATCTCGTTCCAACCCCCTGCCATGGCAGGGACACCTCCCACTAGACCAGGTTGCTCAAAGCCCCGTCCAGCCTGGTCTTGAACACCTCCAGGGATGGAGCATCCACAGCCTCCCTGGGCAACCTGGGCCAGGGTCTCACCACCCTCAGAGGGAAGAACTTCCTCCTAATTTCCAATCCAAATCTCCCCTCTTCCAGTGTGAAGCCATCACCCCTTGTCCTATCGCTACAGGCCTTTATAAAAAGTCCTTCCCCAGCTTTCTTGTAGGCCCCTTCAGATACTGGAAGGCCGCAAGAAGGTCTCCTCTCTTCTCCAGAAGGTTGAAACATCTAACCACGGGACTGAGCACAGGAGGTGCTTGTTGCCTTTGCTTAAGCACGAGGGAACGCAGAGTATTGCTGCAGCTTCCGCAGGAAGCCTCACAGGCCCTTTTTAGGAGCACGAGCTGATCCCCAGCCACTTTTAGATGCACTGTTGGTTCCTGCAGTGACTTCTCTCCATCTCCCCCAGTAAAGCGAGTCCTTGGTCTCTCCAGCCTTCAGCCCCCGCCATCCCGGTGCACGGGGAGCGGTGGTGCTCCCAGACCACCCCCCTGTACTGCAGCTAACACAGAATGCTCATTTTCATCTTTTGTCTGCAGACATATCGCTCTGATGTCACAGACGCTGGCTTCCTCCTTGCCCCAGCTACAAACTGCAGACACTGGCACTGATCTGCAGAGCTCTTCACTGTCCATCGTCCTCTCCCTCATTTTCCACAAGAATAAATAAGCGCGGGCCTTGGAAATGAGAAGTGCCGTATTTCTATTTCTATTTCTGAGCGGTGTTATCAGTGGAAGGCTTTGTGCTCTCTTAGTCTGCAGGGATTAAAGAAAGCCCTTGAATAAACCTTGACATAATTCCCGAGAACTATTTCCGAGTGTTTTCCCCTGAAATTCCAGAGATTGGATGGTTTAGCTGCAAGTTTCTCGCTAGGTCCATCTCAATATGCTTTTATTATATATATACTTAGAGATAAGTCGGGCAAGACACAGAATCATTTACTGAGGGTTTTAAAAACCACCAAACACCCACAGCAAACCCGCACAGGGGCCCGGCTTTACCAGGCTCCTTCACGGGCCACATGAAAAGCCGCAGGCCCCTGTGCCTGCAAAAAGAGCCCTCCAGGAGAACATCTCCTGTAACTGTTCAACCTCCTTTCCCAGAACTCGGGCAGGAAACAGGAGACACAAACACGGAGCAGGCTGAGCTGGAGCAGCAGAAGTGAGGAGAGAAATCAATCGAGGAGCCCCTTTAAGGGCTCCTCCACTTTTGATGCCTCTAATAGCACTGATGCATGCTGCGCTGTGCGTTACTACAATGTGATGACTTTATCGAGCACATAATTAATGTCATCAGAAGAAGAATGCCCTTTAAGGCGACTTAGAGTAATAATGAATTTATTCCTAATTATGACAGCTATTTAAAATCATCTTTTCAGGAACTGGAATTCCCCTTCCTTCTCTGGAAATGTGTGCTTTTGTCAGGCAGGCACAGCCACTTATTCTTGTGCCTCAAGTGCTCGACAGCTGCTATTGACTTTTTTCTTTTTTAAAAGCAATGGCATTTGATTTCTATTTCTATTCTTCTATTTCAGGAAGCTGGTGCAGTGGATCAAAAGAGCACAGAAACAGCTTCTTCAGTAAGGCAGGCAGAGAGCAGGCTGGCGGCTCTGAAACAGCACACCACGGAAGTCACTGCAGCGTTTTGAGGTGGGGGGCAAGAGCATCTTACCATCTTCCTACTTCAGCTATACTCTTAGGAAAAGCATCACTTCCACAGATCAACCCCAAAAGCACCTAGAATTGAATGCTCCTGCTCGTACCTCTGCAACGCTGAGTACGAAGCTACTCAGGAGGGGTAATACCTGCTGTGCTAACTCCTGTGACAGTAACAGCAGCGAGCTGGCAGCTGGAGAGCAGCGGTGGGATGGTGACTGACCTGCTGGCTCCCCCTGGTGACACCACTCGCGCGTGGGAGGTGACCAGGAGCCTCTTGAGGATCTCCACTCGCATGGCTTTCCACTTCTCGGGGGGTGAGATGTGCAGCGCCAGCACGGTGTAGTAATGGGGCCCGTCCACCTCATAGGCACTCTCCACCCACTTCTCTTTGGGGTGCTCCATGAAGCTTTGGAGGTTTTTCTCCTCCCTCGAAGTTGCTCGAGTTCTGAAACACAAGAAAAGCTTCAGCTCTGGCTCTTCCATGTTAAGTTGCTGCTCCTCGGGAGCCCTGAGGCCCCGCGTTCCCGCAGTCCGACCCTGGAAAAGGCAGCGCTAGCTTGGCACGGTCGGGTTTTTCCCAAATCCATCCCCTGGTTGAGTGTTTGCTCCCAACAACGCACACAAGCCAAGCAAACTCACTTTCCCTTGGAGCTGGGCACGGTACTAGAGGTTTGCAAGGCAGGTGGCACTGCCCCCGTAGAGGGCAATGCTGCTGTAGAGCTATTTTTCTGGTTTTTTCAGAGAAAAAGTAGAGTCAGGCCAGCCAGCCCCCGTGTTCGGGTTGTGCCATCTCCCATCTGACACCACACGTGACTGCAGCTCCTCCAGCCAGACCCTGGAATCAATTTCTATTATTCCTCTACCACAAAAGCACTATCACTGAGAGGACACAGGCCAACTTCAAACCCAAGTGCTGAGTGTATTTACTGTAAGCTTCTAGATAGGTGGTTTTTTTCCTTTCCCCAAGCTCCAGGCTCTTCAGGAAGTCCTGACACCCCAGAGCTGACTGAACAAACTCTGTTACAGCAGACTTTGAGAAGACACGTCACACTTGACCACAGTCTATCAACTCTGCTTCATCAGGTAGAAGCTGCCAGCCAGGCAGGCCCCTAATTTTTAAGCTGGATATCCTCTCCCTGCCAGGAAGGTGTAAAGCAGCATCCCAGCAGATAAAGCTACGGCTGGTGTCAGTGTTGTGTGACCTTTTCATTTGCTACATGATGCAGCTGGTAGCCAACTAGTAGCTCTTCATTTTCTCCATTGAATATTGACATGGCTTTAGGAGAAAAAAAAAAAAAAAAGCCAAAATCATGTCTGGAAAGGACTTAATGCATTTTTATACACCGCCCGCACAGCGGGGTCTGGGCTCTCTGGTGCCAGTAAGCAGGCTAACGAGATGAAGAGAATAGTTCATTTATTTGTTTCCCGAGGGATTTGGGGAAACAATAGCACAGGGATCTGGAGATAGATACTAAAGACAATAGACAAATTGTATTAGAGCCAGAACGTTGATTAGTTCCAGGCGGAAAAGGGAGAGAGATTTCCCTGCACTCCATTTGCAGTGACCTTGCTGAGGAGGGGTGTGTTTTAACACTTACACCCTCGTCTCATTAGTATTGTTTGCTAATATCTAACTACACAAATAAAAGGTATTTAGGCATTGCATCGTCATACGGGGTAGTATATAACCAGAACCAGCTTGTTCATTCTGAAGCATTTCGGTGCCTATAGATCTGTACATTTGGGCGCAGCGTCAACCCAAAGCATGCCCTTATCTCATCACGCTTTGCATAAACAAGATCTTACTGAAACACTTCAGCAGAGGTGTTCCTATGCTGCTGCTTATTGGTAACAAAGAATAAGAAATAAAAATACCTTTAAAACGTCTGGAAAATCTGGTGGACCTGAACACTACGGGAGAATTCCAGTATGGCCAAACTGGAAACAAACCTGAGCGTGTTATTGTAATGTTGGATAAAATGATACCAGGGTTTTCAACTAACAATTATTTCATCAGAGTGTCTCTCTGCTGTCTGTTCCAGGGAAAATTAAGCTGGCAGCGTTTCTTTCATCTCACAACCCTGTTGCTCACCCCAGAGGTAATAATTAATCTAGATTGGAAAGAGAAGCTCATTCCCCATCGCTTTTACTCAGTAGGTTCCCTGTTATCCTGCATGTTCAGGCGGCAACACTTCGCTCCAAACAAGGTAAACCTGTAAGAGTCTGCTTCAAATGAGCAATTTAGTTCCTCCTAAAACCTTGCTGTGATTTCCCACCACTCTTGCCACATACACGTGCCAGAGCCCAGACTGCAGCCCTTCTAGACCCTTCTGAGGCTAAGAGCGGAGGGCAGAGGTTGTTGCAAGGTACTGACGTGTTGAGGACGTAGAGCACCGTGTGGATTATGTACGGAATGAGGTGTATGTTGCTCTCCCTTCCTCCTCCTCCAGTATCTATGCTGAATGATTGCTCCATCGCAAAACGGAGAAACAGCAGTTTAATGTCATGGACATTGAGCTGGTAGGTGGGTTCCCGCTGCCCCGTGCACTCCTGGAGGTACGTGTTGTGTCTGAAAAAAACAGCAGCACGGGTTACTTTATTAAAACCCTTTCAAAACATTAACACACATAGCTCAGAATCCGAGCGAGTAGCTCACAGAAAAGCTTTAAAGAATGAAGAGGATACAAAAAACGCAAGCGCTGCCACCACCTTCGATTAACCTCCCCAAAGGGAGGCTCTCAGCTTGCTCTGGCAAATCCAATTCCCTCTGCAGACGTACATACACCCATCGATAACGTTTTCCCAGGGCTTGGGATACAGCTCCCTGAAATGTTGAAGGGCATTACAGATGTCACCACTCCTGATTCCTGACGTGACTGGGCAAAGCCAGCACAAGGTGGACCAGAATACTGGAGTGTTGTGTCCAGCCCTGGAGGACAATACAAGAGGGACACAGACCTGGTAGAGCAATGGTGGGAGGGCTGGAAGCCCTCTGCTGGGAGGCCAGGCTGAGAGTTGGGCTTGTTCAGCCTGGAGAAGAGAAGGCTCCAGGGAGACCTTCTGGTGGCCTTGCAGTATCTGAAGGGGGCCTGCGAGAAAGCTGGGGAGGGACTTTTCACAAGGGCTTGTAGTGATACAATGAGGGGAGATGGCTTCAAACTAGAAGAGGGGAGATTTAGATTGGAAATTAGGAAGAAGCTCCTCACTCAGAGGGTGGTGAGACACTGGCCCAGGTTGTCCAGAGAAGTTGTGGACACTCCACCCCTGGAGCTGTTCAAGACCAGGTTGGACGGGGCCTTGAGCAACCTGGTCTAGTGGGAGGTGTCCCTGCCATGGCAGGGGGGTTGGAATGAGATGGTCTTTGAGGTCCCTTCCAAACCAAACCATTCTGTGATTCTGTGGTTGGCACCAGGATGAACCATCCTGCTCCAGGTAAGTGGTCAGGCTACAGTAAATCACCACCTTCCCACAGAGGTTTGGAAATCTACACTGAGGAATCTGTTGGTGTCAGACAGATTTCTTTTGTAAAGCAGGGGGTCACTGGGCTGCAAATGAATCAGCACTGTTTACCACACATCTTCAGGAGCAACTCGGGGTACAGAGATAATGAATTTATGTATTTATAGGAAGCCAAGAAGCAAACAGAGACCTGCACTTTTTCAGGATGATGATAGAACCTGACACGGCTCAGGTTTACCCAGATTTAGCTGCCATCACCTTTGACTCCATGGTTTGAAGCTAGCACGCCTCTGTGGTAACGTACTGACTCACGTACCCAAACGCAAAACAGCTCGAGAAGCAGCTTCTCCTACTCACCGTGCTAAGCAAGTAGCAAAAGCAGACTCTGGCACATGAGGTCCCCAGACTGGCAGGAGCCCATTACACTTGGTGTTGGCATTTTGTAGGGCTGCACTCTCCCATTCTTCACGGCCGCGAGCAAGTCTGCATTGAGAAAGCAAGCCACACCCAGGCAAGTGAGAAATACACACGTTTTCATCTAAGAAACCATGAAAAAAATTGACAATTCTACAGCTGCTTTAAATTATGGACTTCATTTTTCAGTGTCCTGACCTCTACTTGGGACATGAAAGCAGACCCCAACAGAGAAGCCCATGACTGTGTCCAGGCTGCAGAGCGATTCACTCACAAACAAGCCCACCCCGAGTTACAAGGTCAAGTGTCGTGCTCACAAATCACCATGGAAAGTAACATCAGCCACCACTCTCCAGCCTGTGACCAGAACGTACCTTACAGCTGCAAGGTGACAATCGTAGTGGACAATGTTGAAGTGAGAGACTGTGCTGTACCCCTGTTGTTTCCGGGGCTTGTTCTCAAACTCCTCTAGTGCAACACGCTTGGTGAAAGTGTAAATGCCAAGGACTTTTGTGGGCTGCAATGACACAAGAGCTACGTTAAAGATCGCTCACTTCGTACTATTTTGGCCCCACACTGAGTTTCATCTCCCCAGTCCCTGCCCCAAACTTACACGGAGCAACATCTGGCTTTCCCTGGAAACTCACTTTCCCTTCCCAACCCCTCCGGCATTACTGATCCCAAGAACCAAACCTGCAATTTCCCAATCTCCCAGAGCCGATGCACCACCCCTTGTGCAGCAGGACACTGGCAAGTCCCCTCAGCTGGTGAGAGGGAGCTTTGCAGACGTGTCTCCCTTCACCTGAAACTTGTATCCTTCCCGGCAGATGCAGCAAGTCAGCCCTGGCTCTTCTATAAGCTCCTCCATCTGTTTAAGCAGCGCAGTCTTGGTCACTACCTGACCCTTCTCGTTCGTCTGAAAGAGAGAGGAGCTCAAGCAGGTTAAAAAGACGATGCTGAAGCCCAGCATCCCACCACCCTGCTGCTGCAGGAATGCCCAGCCCATTTCCCAGCCTGCTATTAGCAACCGTGTTTACTCTCCCAGCAGCACCAGGCAAACCATGGGCCCGAGCTCTGCGATATTTGTCAATAAATCATTTTACACAATTCCTTGTGTGGCAGTTTTAGCAAGATAGAAACAAAAGATCATTAGATCGCTTGTCCGCCACCAGTGCAAACAGCCATTACCGTCATCCCCAGAGTGCCCAAGGCCTTCTGTCTCATTGCCATGGCCATGCGCTTCTTCTCTGCACGTGTCTCCTTCCGGGCAGCATCGATCTTCTTATTCACCTCCGGATGTTCCCTTAGCGCCTCCAGAAGATTCTCTGCTAACGTCCCGATGCCTTCATCGCTAGACACCTGCTCCAGTTTGTGCAGGTTGGTGATCGAGTCCGTACCTATCAGCACCTAGGAGGGATCGGAACCCAGCGCTTTCCTCAGAAAAAGGGTGCGCGTGACAGTGACTGTTCCCTCCAATCCCACCCACAACAGCTGAGCAGAAGCACTGATCTGCAGCAGGTCTTGCCAAGTGTCTGACTTCCTTCTTTGAGGCTCCTACATAATAGACCCTGGACCCTGAAATCGCATATGAGGCTGGGGCAATTTGCCTCTACACATTAAGGAGCGCTCCGGTGTGGACATTGGATAAGGAGCACTCTGGTGTGGACACTGGATAAGGAGCACTCTGGTGTGGACACTGGATAAGGAGCACTCCGGTGTGGACACTGGATAAGGAGCACTCCGGTGTGGACACTGGATAAGGAGCACTCTTAAATCAACAATCAGAAGCCTGTCAATAATACACAGTTCACCAATTACCTTCTCTTCACATTGCTGTCTAAAGCTCACACCACACAGCATAAGATATTTAAGTCAAAATCTCTGCTCTCCGGCCTTTTCCAGAGTAGAAGACAATACCTGAAGCTGGTGTGTCTCTCCAAGCCCAAAAAAACCAGCACAGAATTAACTTCTACAGAAATAACTGCTTATCTATTGACACAAGAAGCAGCGTAACAGGCTGGCCACGTCCTACTTGGCTGTCAGAACCGTCTCCTTACCTGCGTGGCAGGGTGCTGCGTGGCAAGTCCTCGGAGCAGGCGCAGGATAAAAGGAAGTGCAGGTCGAGATAAGAATTTCTTCCATATGTCTGCATCCAAGCTGCACAGAGAACAAGAGGCAGCAGCTGAAGGGCAGTCACCCGTTCCGAAAAGGCGCTTGGCGGTCAGCCAGCAGCACAGCTTGCAGAGCGCAGGCAGAACGAGCACCCTTCCCCCTGTGTCCCTCCCCCGGTAATTAATGAAGTGACATTCACACTCCCACTTCCATGTTGTGCACGCTAACGGCCACAGCGCCAGCTCTCAGCCTTGGGATTTGTTTCATGGTCACGAGCTGGCCATCAAGAGGAGAAGCTGGTAGAGTGCAAGAGGTAAGGAACAGGCAGGAGACACAAGCATCGTGAGATCCAAGAAATCAGCTCGGATGGGCATCAAACATGAAGATTCCGGGCTTTTTAACCCACCCCTATAGCAGCACTGTCTCACCAAACCCTTAGCATCACGGCTGCGCCAAGTCTAAACGCTTCTGAACCTTGTGGTCATGAAAGGAGAGAAGGATGTTCGGGATTATCACATCTATTAAGGAGTGACTCTTACTTCTTTGCACTGGGAATGTGCTTTTTCATGTAGTCAAGGGCATTCTGCGTAATTCCCTTCTGAAGGATGAGATCTTTCAGCTGATGGCCGTTGCTGTTGTTCTTTATTCCCGCTGCTATTTTACAGAAGCAGTCTAGGAAAACTTTATCATCTCCACTGTGCTCCTCATCATACCTGAATGAAGAGAAGAACTGGTAAACTGGAGGCTCCCTGTAATTCCCTATTATACTATCGCTGAACACACGTATCTCCTCCAGCTCAGAGGCTCAGAAAAGCTACTCAGACCCTTGTCACCTCAGAATATACTCTAAAGCCCTATTTCTTGAGCTACATGCTCACATATTTCTTTTAAAAATGGCTTAGAAGTGAAATAGGAATTTAAGCTGATGCACCGGGAATCTCTGAAGCTTTGCATTACACTGAAGTAAGTATCAACGAGGAAAAAAAAAGGCATAGACTTGTCAGTACAACTGATTCCACGTGCTTTTAGTTGAAATATGACAACATACTTATCAAAGTTACAGTAGGGCTTGAATCGATCGACCAGAATCTGCATTTTCTCCACTTCTCCAAAGGACAGGTAAGGGATGATGCGTAACAGGCCTTGCAAGACGCTGAGATTGGAACGGACAAAAGTGCTGTTAATCTGATCGAGCAACATTACCAGCTGATCTTTGTCACCGGTTAGGAGGAGGTTCCCCTGCAGAGGAAGAAGAGCATGGTTTACATTCAGGAAGAGATCTCCAATGACCAAGAAAACCCTCATTCTAGCAGCTGGTAGACTACTCCAGTCCAGCCCCCGATAAGATAGCTTGGTGAAGACCAAAACCCTGCCTCATTGCCAAACATCTCGTGAAACGGCTGTAACAACTCCACTAGCTGACAACTGACTTCTTCCACTTACTATTAAATGGTTTTCTGGTCAAAAAGGTCTAATAATTCTAGCCCAAAGGACGTCAGATTCCTATACACCAACAGTTTCAAAAGATGACCAAAAACACTGTAGTTGAGATTGTTTTTTACCCTCAATTAGCTGGAAAATCAATCATGTTTTCAACATGTACGAAAACACTCCGAACAACAAGGCAGAGCTGTGTCTTTTCTTGTCTCTCGCTGGCCTGCGGCCCAAAGCAGCAAGAAAGGGATCCAAGCAGTGCCTCATAACCCCCACCCCGACTGTGCAAGAACCATCCAAAAGAAGCCTCGCAGTGCTTTTGGTTCAGGGCACTCCTCTTGCCCTACCTCCCCAGCCTGCTAAGACATGCCAGCAAGCGTAACAAGGGTTAGACTCCCGTTGAGCTCTTCTCTACAGCTCCCAAAGCTCAGCATCACTCTAATAAGTATTTGCAAGCCCTGAATCCCAGTCAACATTTCCATTCGTGCATCAAGCCCCAGGCACTCACCTTGTCTTCGCTCAGAGGTTCTGCGTTGGATTCATCCAGTATGATCTCCATGATACTAAGCACTTGTTCTGCCACGGCCGCTCCTCCGCTGTCCTTACTTTCCTGCTCAGCCACCAGAGCCTGCAGCAAAGAGCAGCAGTTACAGTACTACCAGTAGGAACTGGATTAACTCACCCCCACATTCCCAGCTAACAGGTAAGGAATGGCTGATAGATAATTTGCAGTGCCCGTCCAGCAATATTTCAGATCTTTTGTAGTTGTCCCAAGGCAGCGTGACAGCCAGAGGTAGTTTTGAATTCATCAGAGTCCGTGGAAAACACTTGATGAAAGTCCAGGTTGGACTTACCAAGTTAAGAGTTCCCAGCATGACATTCAAAGTGTTCATCTCTGGCTTGACCAACTGCTGACGATTTATTTTCACCTTCACGCAGTAACTGAACAGTTTTAGCAGCACCTACAAAACACAGAGAGCACATTCTCTACAGTACCTTCAAAATGCGTAGGAGAATTTGGCTAATATAGCTGGTTTCCAGACTTCTGGGGTAAAGTACAAGTCAGATCTTTAGACCAAGATTAACCTTAGGTCAGCTTTGGTTTTCTACTAAGGCCAAGGCAGAAAACAATCACTCCAGCACAACAAGATTTAGTCTCTTACCAACTCCTAAGCTTCTACACACTTCAAAGTCTTTGTAAAGAATTGTGAACCAACTGGAATGGGAGCTGGAAAGAAGGAACTCCTCAAGTTTTGATGAAATTAGTGAATGGAAAGCTCTGCTCCAACACTTAAATGGCAATAAAAGGCAGACAAACTTCACAAACATCTGTGGCATTTTCCAGCACGTAACTCCTGACCCTGGAGAACAGAAGCTGAGACTCACGGTTAAGAGGTGCCGGCCTTGTTTGAAGTCCTTGATCCCAGTCAGTCTGTTGAGCATGCACTCCAAGCCTCCACACTGGGCCATGACACCTGCCATCTTGTAAACTTCTTCCTCATCCTCCTCTTCATCTACAGGACAGACACAGATTGTGAAGAGAGGGAGCAGCTACAATATGGCAGATTTGTGCAGCCCACAGGGGATGAAACAGCAAAGCAAAAACAGAGACTACAATAGGACACACTGACCAGCAGTTCAAGTCACTTAACTGTACCAAGCTTGAAAAGAATTAGGAGCAGGAACACAAAGAAGGGCCAGGAGAACGGTACCTGTGCTCTGCAAGCGTTCACATTTAAAGTAGAGACTTAAAGGGTTGTTAGAATCCTCCTCCACTCTAGGTGAAGCAGGTAAATGGAGCAAAAGCAACGCCAATCAACTTTAAGCTCGCTGCTGTAAGGATAATAGTGTCACTGCTCTGCAGCACACCTCAGATTTCAAATCTAATCCCAGCTTTCAGGAGACAAATGCATTACCAGTAGTGGAGTCGAGAGACTCGATGAATTCCTCAGTTGCATCTCCTAGTAGCCCTCGCATGCGGTAAATGATCCTCATGGGCTCCCCCTGCAAGAGAGGAGAGCGTTACATCAACTACACCTCTGCGGACACGTGCAGAGGACTCCGGGTCCTGTTACGGTGTGTAACGGACACTCCAGCCTCAGTTCTCCTTCGTGCTGTTGGGACTGTGGATGGTAACACAGAGAAATCTCTCAATCCCTCGTTCTCCACTTATTGAGATGAATTAAAAACAACAGTAAAGCCATCACCCCCAAAACCATCAATAACTCATCTGTTGGTCTGTCCAGCTTTCCAGGTACATGGACAAGTTGGTAACAGTCGCTTTCCTCCCTACATCTCCTCCAACGGGTTCCTTTAGCACCAGAGAAAGATCTGGCCAAGCAAAGCGTGTCCATCTATAGAGAAACGCCTGCTTTCCACGGCGACCTTTCCCTCGGAGGGCATTGCTCCGTACCTGGGAAACACAGGGACCAGGCACAGCCCAGGGGAAGAAGCAGGGGAGGCTAATGGGATGAGTGCTTGCAAACAGATAAGATCTGCAGTGATGGCAAATGGAAAACAAAGAGTCAAAGGCAATTTAATGAGCTTTCAGTAAGACAGTATATTACTAAAATGATACAGCCAAACCCACTGAGGCACAAGCTGCGCTTTTACCCTGGGAAAGGGCTAGTTTTCCAGATGCATTTCCAGCTGGAAATACTGACAGCATATCACTACACTTTCCATTTTAATCCATAGGTCTGAATAAAAAAGCAGAAAAGAAAAATCCCAGATTTGGGAGCAGGAGACCTTGCGAGAGAAAACCTGTCAGAGAGCGCGCTAAGCCTAATGTGGAATAAGCAGTGCTTAATGTCACAGCAAATACATAAGCAGAGGGAAAGCCCCGGGGGGAAGATCTGCTCAAAGGCCACGCTAGAGACCAGCAATTAACACCACAGGGGCCCTGGTAAAATGGCAGATGAACAAAAAAAAGCCAGTGAGAGACAAGGGAAACAAAAAGGGGCCTGAGGTTGCGTTCTTGTGCGCCTGTCTATTTCCTAGGGAACGTGAGCTGCAGCTCCAGAAGCGCTTTGCGGAGGTGCACACAAAGGGAGACAGATGAAAGCTGTTCATCGCCAGGAACGCTGAGCAAACTCTGCCTTTCACCAGCAGCTCTGCACCCTGGGAGAGCCGCAGGCCGGCTGCGGCTCGGCATCTCACGGGAACGGCCGGCACCTCACCGAGCGAGCGCCTCAGTGACCTCATCAGAGCTCAAATTGGAATTCACTGATTGAGACCAGCACCTCGCTTCCTTATCCAGGTTGACACCTCACTCACCCCATCACCTAGCCTTGGGTCTGATTTCGCAGCACAGAAGGCTTTTGGACTTACAGCTTGATGAGAATTGTTCCCCATATAACAACTCACTGAAAACAGGGTGTTTTGTTTGAATTCTTCCCCACAAGCATAGCAAATGGTTTCAGGAAACTGAGTTTTCAGTCAAAGGTGACTGCAACCCAAGAGTAAATGAGGAATGAACAAGACATACTGGACAAATGAGGGTTTTTTAATGATCTGAAGTGCTACTTGCAATGCCTTTAAATTAAGAACATACTGGTAATGGGCAAGATTCAGTCTGATGGATTCCTTCTCAATGGGAGACTATTTTAGTGGCTGTAAGAAAAGGAAGGGAAGAGCTGGTTCTGGACCACATCCATCTCTGGAACTTACTGTGACATGGTGGACTTATGACTTTAAGACCGTTGGGTCCATTTCTTCATCTCAAAACCAGGCAATACACACTTCTAAAAGCAAACTGGGAGGATGAAATCTCTTAAGTTCTTGGGATCCCTACATGAAAAGCACGAGAGCAGAAGTGAAAGCAATACGGAGAAATGTTGGATGCTCCCTCTGCAGAAATAACTCGGGCTCATCTCCGAGGCGCAGACTGAGGGAGCAATCTGGTGTCCCTGTCTGTACACACGCATTCAACTGTCGCGTGCAGATGGAGTGTGAAACGCGCTTGGAAAGGTGGTGACACCAAGTTCAGCCATTTCCCCAAAGCAATGTAAGAAAGTCTGTTGCTCAAGAAGACAGTTCATCGATCCGATAACTACGCAGGTAAGTCCGAGACACTCACCGGGGTCAGCATGATGTGCTTTTACCTCACTTATGTCACAGTAATGGGCTATCCAAAGAGAGCACGAGAAGGAGCTGAGCCAGAGAATAAATCCTGACTTGTGTGATTTTTTTTTTTCTTTTCCTTTTTTTTGGTTAATACCAAGACAGGCGTTTTGTGCTGTTAATGCACATGAAGATAACACATACCTCATTAGTGGGACACCACACCTTCTTGTAGACCTCAGCCACAGGCAGATCCAAACTGATGATCTTATTGTTCACCAGAAGCTGAAAGGGAGGGAAAACAAAAGGTCAAGAACAAGCTCACATTGCAGCACCATTCTGGCAATCATCAGCTGCCTGGAAATGGCGTCCCCACACATCCAGGCAAGAAATCCACACTTGTGTGTTCTCACCTCCATTCCACTGTCATCCTCCAGCAGAGCCACCAGGTCACAGTCCTGACAGATCTTGTTCTTGATGTCCCTCATGAGCGGCCCGATGCCGGGCTCATTACTGCTGTAGGGATTTCCTGGCATTCTGCCCTGTAAGAAGTCTTCCTGCTGGGGATCTTTCTCCAGAGTTACAAAGAACTCGGTCACTTCATTCTCTTCCTAAACAACAGCAGCAGAGACAGAGTGAGTAAGTTTTCCCCTAAGCACGCTCTCATTCCTGCATTTTTATGGTAGGAAGTGACAGGACGTCCCTAAACCCTCAGTCCTTGGGTCACTGGGTGCATCCTGCTGGACACTGCCACACACGTGGCGTTTAGAGGATGGCTACGATCACTTTGTGAGCAAATTCCTCAGCGTGGAGCAATACCACCAGTTCTGCTGGTGTGCACAGAGCCTGCCACGGCAGGAAACCTGGATAAATAAACCCCCAAACGGGATACCGTATTACTCCACTTCGACATTGGCTAATATTAAATCATTATTGTAGGCACTAATGGGTTTTTTGCCAAAACACAAGCAACTGTGTCTATGTAAGAAGTCTAACCTTACAAGCGATGCCGCCAGCTCGATACTTACAGGATAGATGATGCTGCAGAGTCTCTCAAAGATGAAGACTGGAGTCCGGTAGTCATCAAGGCTGTAGCGTTTTGCAGTCTCGATGCACACCGCCATAAAGGCTTTGGTTTCGGATTCTGTGCCTGCCAAGAAATCAGGTATTCAAAAAAAGACCCAGGAGTCAATTTGACAGGTTCCATTTGAACTCAGCACACACAAGAAATCCGTCTGCAATAAGCACCGTATTTTGGTGCCCTCTTCTTTTGCATATCCACCACTTGAAAGATGAAAGGCTATTTATTGGGATGTTTACTAGGAAAGCCCTTTGTGTGCTTGGGCTGCAGTAAAGCAAGCCCATAAAAAGGAAGAGGTTTAAATTCCTGGAAAATAAGAGACGGCTCCAGGAATGTTATTTACCTTTCCTGTGCCAAAAGGAAATATTGGAAGGTCCAAGCTCATTACAGTAGTCTTTTAGTTACAGCCACACAAAGAACTTCTTTCTATCTGCTTTGTCATCCCGGCTGACCTGGACTCTGGATTCACAGAACTGAGGTGGTTTTACCTGTTGTCATATCCTCCAGCATCTCCAGCAGCATGTCCTGGGTTTCATCGATCAGCTTTGTTCTCTGTACCACCAACTTCCTCAAACACAGGTAACCATTCAAGACTGTACCCACCAGGCGGCTTTTGAAGTGCCGTTTGATGGACTCCACCTCCACGAAGGAAGAGAGGAGACCTAGAAGACAAGGAGATATTCAGGAAGCAGGAGATTTGTTAGCTCCACATTTCACGAAGCCAACAGGGCACAACATCATAAAAGCAGCGCAATGAAGTGGCTTGTTACAACTCCCCTTGTCAGTGTGTGGTTTAAAGCTCACTGAACAGTTGGACACGAAACCCCTGGTCTGTGAGAGCTGCCTTGGGAATTACACAGGACCAGGGCGAGGGGGTGAGGAAAGGGTGTAAGGAGCTTTCTAAGCACTTGATACAAAATTCTGCACTTTTGGACATTTTTCTTTCCTGAGATATTCCAAAAGCAGATGACTGCTCCTTTTCTTAATATTTAAGCTAGCTCTGATGATGTGACAGCAAGTGGGGTACGTGACTTATCAGTTTCATCACCAAATGGTCACTCCTACAACAGAGAATCAGCCAACACTCGGATTCTTTCCCATGACATATTTATCCACATCAAAAATTCATAAAGCCTGGCTTCTTGAACAACATGGAAGAGGATACAGGAAGAAAATGACCCAGCTAGTGGTGTACTTCCATTTCCCCCACGATTTTGAAAACCACATACCCCAGAAGATTCAAAAAAGAAAAGCTGCCATAGAACAAGGAACAACAGGTAGGAATACCTCCGCAGTGTTTGCAATGGTCCCAGTAATTATACTGTACAATAAATGTAATTAAGAAAAGTGATATGACAAAGTTTGCTCGTGACACGTTACCACAGTTCAAGTAACTAAAAACACAAACCAACCATAAAAAAATCGGGGAAAATCCATTTAGGGGTTAAGTGCTGAATTGATGGGGAAAATCCAGTGCTGACAATGGCAAAACACCAAATCACATCTCTTTGAAATTTCTGCTCCGTGCTGTTACACAACAACGATCACCCCACCTCCAATCCTACTACAGGCCTTGTGTTGATGCCACCAAATACCTGTGAGGCTCTTCAAGGCGTATCCCTGCTGCAAATCAGTGCTGAGCGTTGCTTCTTCCAAGGCAAGTAAACGAGCTATTTCCTGAAAATAATTAACAAGCCTATTAGGACAAGAAATGGCAATGCCAGTAATGACCTAACGCGAGGTGCAAAGGAACACAGCAAGAAACAGAGCCAGGCACAGAGAAACCAGAACTGCAACGCAGAGGTGGGGAGGGAAGGGAGAGTGGAGAGAAAAACTACCCCAAATATCCTCCTCGTTTTTCTCTATGATTGCTGCATTGCTCTGGTGGCCCTCCATGATGGACTTGAAGCCACCATTAAGAGAGGGTTTTATCTGCCTCTTTGGAGTACACCAGAGATCACCACCAAAAACTCCTAAGACCTAACACTCGGAAGACTGCAACTTAATGTGGTGCTTCTCCAACAGGCTGTAGTTCACTCAAGGAATGGTAGCACACCTAATCCTCCCTTGGCTTTAAGGGCCTTCAGCGTCCAGCCTGGCAGCTAAGACAGCTTCCAGCTTGGACTTGGTGCCAAGTCAGCACTGCAATGTTTATACCCCTGAGCGTAGCTGCCCCAGAGCAGTTAATTAACGTGCACCAGCCGGTTTATGCTGAGGAATGCTACAGCTGGGGCTAGAACCACCGCAGCTCTTTCTGTGCAGAGATGAGAGTGCTGAAGTATGAACTTCATAGACTTGTTCTGGTTGGAAGAGACCTTCAAGATCATCAAGTCCAACTGTTCACCCAGCACTGCCAGGACACCACAAAACCATGGCCCTCAGCACCACATCTCCACGGCTTCCAAACCCCTCCAGGGATGGGGACTCCACCACTGTCCTGGGCAGCCTGAACCAGCCCTTGACAACCCTTGCGGGGAAGACATTTCTCCTCATGTCCAACCTCAGCCTCCCCTGGTGCAACCTGAGGCTGTTTCCTCTTGTCCTGTTGCTTGTCCATGGGAGAAGAGCCCAACCCCACCTGGCTCCAACATCCTTTCAGGGAGTTGCTGAGACTGAGAAGGTCTCCCCTGAGCCTCCTTTTCTTGAGGCTCAACACCCCCAGGCCCTCAGCTGCTCCTCACCACACTTGTGCTCTAGACCCTTCCCTGGCGTTGTGCCCTTCTCTGGACACACTCCAGCCCCTCAAGGTCCTTCTTGGAGTGAAAGGCCCAAAACTGACCCCAGGATTCGAGGTTGGGCCTCCCCAGTGCCCAGCCCAGGAGGACAATCCCTGCCCTAGTCCTGCTGGTCACACTAGTGCTGATCCAAGCCTGGCAAGGGTCAGCAACAGGGCACTGAATGAAGAGATGAAGCTTTCAAAGCAAAAAAGCTCTGATAGGCAAGGGACAAGCTTTCTGTTGCTCCGTAACTCCTCCGTGCAAGTCCATACCTTAGTGATGAGGCTGCCAATATACGGCAGAACGCCCCGGGCTGCCAGGTAGATCTTCCAGTGGGCTGGTTTGATGAGTTTCTGATATAGTGCCAGGTACTCAGCAGCACACTCGCCAGCGATGCTCAGCTCATCCAGGTAGCTAGTGAAAAGAAACACAAGCTGACAACCACTCCACAGTAACTAGAGGTATTCACAGTTTAAGCACACCATGGAAAGAAAGAAAAAGCCTCCAGAAACCTGTCCTCCCTGTTGTCCTCCTAGCTAAGAGCATAACTGCTATGCAGTACTGGATGGCTAAAGTAGTATTGTGTCCAAAAAAGAAGTTCCCCAGCTGTGCTACTAGTATCAGTTGGGGTAATTTATGTCACAGATGTTGGAAGAGAGTTCACATGATTATTCTGCCGTCTAAGAGACAGGGGAAATGTCCACGTAGCTGAACACCACCTGCTTACCTCTGGAAAAAGTACAGAACTGCAATAGCTTATTGCCAGGCAGTGAAAATGTCTCCCTAAATATATACTCAGCTAATTAAGTTTTAGAATCCAGTCCCAAAAGACCTGAGAACCAGAGGTTTACAAGCGAGCGGTGTGAGAAAAGCCAGAAGAAGGGAGAGATTCTCATGGGAATTAAAGAAGAAGAATCCTGGAGCTGCCAAGTGTGGCAAGGCGGAAATACCTCGTCAGGAGATCCAGGACCTGCTGTTTGCGGCTGGGGATGGTGGTCAGAGCTTCCACAATCGTACAGGCAGCTTGCCTCGCGGCTTGGGTGGCAGGAGTGAACAGCACCTGAGACAAGAGCATTACAAGACATGTCACTTGATGCGCAGGACACCACAGCGATGTTACAGAAGGGCACAGCACACATCGGGGCAGCTTGGTGACCTGGTGGCAGTGTTGTCTTGTTCTTCCACAGATCTGATTCCGTGCCAATGCCAATCAGAATCTTTAAACAACACACTGTGTAGGAAACACACTAATCCACATGCAGAAGAAGCAAAGCTTTTGCCCAGGACCTGTGAAAATTCCCTGGTCAAAATGCAGTAAAAGGGCACGTAAGAGCCCTGGGGCAAATAAAAGTTCAGAGTTTACTGGATAAGTGTTTAGAAGAAGGATTTTTACGGAAATTCCTGACTTGGAATTAGATGCAGTCAGTGACTGCCTCAAATATCACTGCTCATATTATCTGCAAAGCGCATAGAATGTGGCAAACTACCAACCATCTCTGTTAACTGCCCAGCGCATCCCACTGGAGTTTTCACTCACATTTACCTGCTGCAGCCAATTGTTGTGTCCCAGGTTGAGATCCAGAGGGCAGGTTCTCTTCCCACGGCGACTCATGAACTGTTTCCATTTCCAGATGTACTTTTCTGACAAGTAGAGCTGGTGAAGCTCAGCTTTGCTGAGAGATTTCCCACTGGCATCTGTACCTGCAATATTGAACACAGCTCAAGAGGACTGTCAGCAGCTGGTAACCACAAACTGTCATTTAATTTTTTTCTTCACACTGGAACTCTCCAAACTCCAGCCGAGAAGCCGAGTAGCTTCTCATTGCTTTCTGCTGCCGTTTTCACTTCTGCGTGGAGCCAGATGCAAATCCCACAGCCTCTCAGGGAATTCCATCGGCTTTTCAGTTGGCTGATACCATTTTAAGTAAGAAACAAGTCTTACTTTTTTTACATTCCCCTGGTTATCTTCAGGGACAGTGCATTTTCTCATCAGGGTTTGAGCAACACAGCCTAGAAAAGTCAGTACTACAATCTCAAAAGGACTACTAAGTGTGAAGACATCACAGGAGGGAAGCCAACACAACCCTGCAGAAGAACAATCCGTATGAAATCTGGAAGGACATCCACATTCCTTCACAAAACTGCACAGGGTTAAAAGCACAGGACTACCTCTGGCAGGGAGGCACTTTTTCCAAGCTTCATACGATGCTTTGGGGTCCCTCTTGAGCCACAGCTGAGCTTGTGCATGGATTTCATTGCTGTAAGGCTTCACAGTGGTGAGAGCATCCACAGGCACATCCTAACAAACAAAAACCTCTATGATTCTTCAGAAAGCCGCAGCCTGTTCCCTTAGGAGTAACTCCTGCAGGTGAACCACTGGCTGTGTCTGCTCCACCAACAGGCAAGTGCAGCTCTTGGACAAGAGCAGGATATAGAGTTTCTGTTACTGGTGAACTAAGAGAGATGCCTCATTCCACTTTACTACTGAAACATCAGTAAATCCATCTTTGACAGCCATCTGTGGTTATCAGACAGCTAGATCAAAGCAGAAACACTCCACCTCCCTGGCAAACGTTATCCTGAATTACAATCAAGGAGCAGCCAATCAGTATCATTTGTATCAGAATTGTAACTCTGTATTTAAAAATCTGAGTCTACCATGTACTTGACTCTACAAAGCTGCTGAAAGCACCAAAAGCCTGCCCAAAATAACCAAGCTGTAGCTTTGAAGAACCTCTTTTCCCTTGCTTAAATCTCAGCAGAAAAAAACCAAAGCCCTGTTTTGAATAGTAGTGGTCAGAGCCACCAAAAACCAGTAAAAACTGGAAACTGGTTACCTGTAATTTGCAGTTTACAAAGACAAGAGTCACGGGACTTGTGCTCCCCTGGTAACTGTGATGAGGAAACGCAAGCCCTGGCTTCCTCACAAAGTTATTAAATCACTGAGATCAGTGGCCAGACTTTAATCAGCAGATGTTCAGATGCTTTGCTCAGCATCTAAGGCAGTACCTTGTTTTTCTTGCTGGTTGGAGCAGGTGGTTTGACCAGCTTTTGAAGGATGCGCAGGCACATGAGGGTGATGTTTTCAACGACCACTGGAGTCTTAATGTTCACTGCCATCAGGAAGAGGCTGAGAGCTGAAAGACAAGACATGACTTTTCATTCCACTGTACGATCTGCAGACAGGACACCTCCACAGCTCTTCCACAGCACATCAGATGTGTTTAGAGTTAGGTAACACCTCGTATCCTCAAGCAAAACTACCACATTCTCATGCAGGTATGGAGAGAGAACAATCATCTTCTGTTACTGCAAGAGAGTGTCCCCAGCCTCCCCTTTTCACCTCCATCTTTCCATTCCTCAGCGTTCCTGTCTCAAACACACACACAACCCCAAGACAAAGCTATCTGGTGCTAACTCTATTTTTAATCCTAACCACAAGCTGAGTTAGTATCAGTTCCCTTCCTTAAAATCTCACTACATAGTGCACGGAGCTGGGTGTTTTAAAATAAAGCTTTCATACTAGTCGCTTGAACTCACTGCAGCGTAGCCGGAGCTCCCAGCAGCTGTCCTCCTTCGAGATGGAATCTGTCAGCAGCAGCATTTCATACTGGAGGCTGCTAGCCTGTAACACAGACACACGTTCAAAGGCTTGAGAAGCACTGCTGACGCAGCAGGCCTTTTTGTCTTCTTGTATTTGAAAAAACACAGGTTCAAAATACATCAATTTAAGTCGATTTAATCCCAGGTCCATTTGGGACAACTGGTCAACCTGTTTCGGAGAGCTGCAAGCAACAGCCAAGGCAGCCTGAGGAAATGTAGGCATACACCTCATCGCATAATTTTGTGCTTTAAGGTTTACCTTAATTCCTATCAAGATGCAAACACCTCCCCTATTACAAACAGATCATGACAACAGAGAAGTTGCAATCATTAGAATACACCGGAAGCTTCAGAAGGGCAGAAAAAAGAAAGAGGAAAACACCGGAAACTCACCAGGTCTGGATTCGCCCAGTGTCCCTTCAGAGCTGCAGAAACCTTCCCAATGATTAAGTCATTCATTTGCTGTGTGGCCTCCGGATTGTCCCTAATTCCAGAAGGAAAGAGAACACTGTTATGCTGTGCTCACACTAAAGACCAAAAGCTCCTGGGATTTCAGCTTAGTTGATACCAAGTGCACACGCAGTTCTCAGCCTGCAGTTTGCTGAGGATACGAAACGGGGAGGTTTGGCTGATACACCTGAAGGCTGCGTGGCCGTTCAGCAGGATCTGGACAGACTGGAGAGCTGGGCAAAGAGGAACCTCATGAGGTTCAACAAGAGTAAGTGCAGAGTCCTGCACCTGGGAAGGAGGAACAAAATGCACCAGTACAGGTTAGGAGAAGATCTGCTAGAGAGCAGCTCCGTGGAGAAGGACCTTGGAGTCCTGGTGGACAACAAGTTCTCCATGGGACAGCAATGGGCCCTTGTGGCCAAGAAAGCCAGTGGTCTCCTGGGGTGCATTAAGAAGAGTGTGTCCAGAAGATGGAGGGAGGTCCTCCTCCCCCTCTACTCTGCCCTGGTGAGACCTCACCTGGAGTCCTGTGTTCAGTTCTGGGCTCCCCAGTTCAAGAGGGACAGAGATCTACTGGAGAGAGTCCAACAGAGGGCTATGGAGATGATGAGGGGACTGGAACACCTGCCTTATGAGGAAAGGTTGAGAGCCCTGGGGCTTTTTAGTCTGGAGAAGAGAAGACTGAGAGGGGATCTAACTAATGTGTATAAATATATGAGTGCTGGGTGTCAAGAAGAAAGGGGCAACCTCTTTTCATTTGTGTCCTGCGATAGGATAAGGGGCAATGGACACAAGCGAGGAACAACATGAGGAGGAACTTCTTGACTGCGAGGGTTCCAGAGCACTGGAACAGGCTCCCCAGAGAGGTTGTGGAGTCTCCTTCTCTGGAGGCTTTCAAGACCCATCTGGATGTGTTCCTGTGTAACCTGCCCTAGATTCTATGGTCCTGCTTGGCAGGGGGGGTTGGATTCAATCTCCAGAGGTCCCTTCCAACCCCTCACATTCTATGATTCTATGAGATATCTCCCCTACTCCTTTCTGATCGTGCATTTACAAGCACGCAGCTCTCCAGAGTTCACTGCAAGCCCAAAGGCTGCAAACACCGACTCAGGCCTCACCTGGTCAGAAGGCACATGAGCTGACGGACCTCCTCCCGCATGGCGGCCGTGCCCCGGCGCAAGTTGTAGTCAAAGAGCTCTCGGATAAGGCCCTGGGACACAAGGATATGCCTGATGGCAGAGTTGGTGGCCAAAGCCCGCAGCAACGTTATGCAGTGCTCAGTGACAGCCGAGGCGCAGCCATAGCATTTAGTTGATGACGTGTGGCCACAGCCTAAAACAGACAAGGCACGATACTGGCTGGCAGTAAACGTGGGCTGGACAGTGGTTCGTGAGGACTTCGTTGCTGCCTCTCTCTGTTGGAGATCATATTCCAGAAGTTCCTTTCGAGAGGCAAACACTTTCTAGAAACACAGAAAAAGGAGAAATGAAAGTTGTGGAATTGGGAAGCAGCTAATCCCATAGACAGGTTCTTTTCACTGTATATTTTGTGGGGGAACATTTTTAACCAAGTATCTCAAAACCTGAAATCCTTCGTGTCAAGGGTTGACTTGGAAATCCATTAGAAATATCAGCCTAACTTCCAGTTATCTGCCCTGTTTAAAGGTTTGCTGTCTATATTACATGCGATGTTAACACTGGAAATGTGATAAATCCATGGTATTAATGGCAAACATAGCTTCTAGAAACCATTATTTTGTTTTTTCCCTGAAAATATACAGCTGTTTACCTATTAAATATAGACTGGCAGCATCGTAACTTTCTATTTCTGATAAAACACTGTATCAAACACATGACTCAAATTCAAATCAAAGCACTTCATACCTGGATGATTTTGGAAAGTTCATCGAAAGAGTTCTTGCAGTCACCACAGTACTCCTGGGCTAACTGGAGGATGTATCTATTCACACTAGCTGAGGTAGAACTGATCCCTCCACTACTACCAGATTCATCCTGAAACAGAGGGGAAAACAAAAATGAGAAGGAAGAGGCCTTCAAGATCATCTAGTTCCACGCCCCCTGCCATGGGCAAGGACACCTCCTACTAGAGCAGGTTGCTCAAAGCCTCGTCCAACCTGGTCTTGAACACCTCCAGTCAGATATGGATATACAGGGATATATGGAATCATATATGGAGGCTACACCCCAAAATAACTACTGCCGAACGGCATCTAAGGCAAGGATCTTTAGTTGCTCTTGGCAGCATAAAGGTCAGGGTCTCCTCAGCCTGGGGTCCTGGGCAAGATCCATCTGTCCCTTGTTACCTGGGGCTTTTCAGGAGCTGCCTCGTTCACTTTACACAGCAGGTTTTCCAGCTGCGGTCGGTGTCCCATGAGCTGGTGATACACTCGGTCAGCCTTGTCCAGGAGAGTGTTGATATTTGTTACTGCCTAAGAAGAACAAAGAAAGCAAACTCTTACGTTCAGATGCAATTTTTAATTCTACAAGCCCCAAACTCCAAGTCTTCTGTCTCTTTTGGAAAGCTATCTTTTGAAGAACTACATATTTACTGTCTTGCTCTATCAAATAAGGAACGCGTTAGCCAGTGAGAAGCCTTGACGGAGCACTGCTTTGACATTACTCCCAAGAGGGACACGCCTCTGGTGTCCCTACACTGTTGACCTGGCCAAGAGAGAGAGCATTTAACTCATGAATGTGCTCTTGGTCTCACCTTCTTCCGATCCTCTTCGTTCTCTATGGGATCCACTGCACAGCAAGGCTTGGCGTACAGCATGAAGTCGAAGCGAGCGTATTTACAGAACCCGCAGGCGTTGCAAAGGAAGGGATCCTTCTCGTCGTAATTAATGGATCTGAAAGGCAAGGCAGAAAGGACAAAGAATGTAGCTGAGCTTTAGCAAGGTGACTGAGGCTGTGAAAGGACTCAGTAGGAAAAGGAGAAGGACGGCCCTTAAAACCTCTAACCTACCCAACTGCTCGGGGGAAGCCATCGGTGAAATACATGAGAATTAAAACCTACACAGGCAACCAAAAAAAAAACCAAAGAGTCTCCTTACAGAAGCGGTGCCACATTCTGGCCAGAAAAAGCAGGTGTGAATTCGTTTCTACTCTAACTGCAGTAGTTCCCAGTAGAACGTCAGACCAGGGCGCTGTGCCCTTTACGAGAACACCGACAAAAGGAGACAGTTTCGTTGTGTGAGGTCCAGGCTTCCCAGAGCTTTCACTTTCCCCCGTTGCAGCGGGACCAGCTACAGCACACTGATTATCCTGCTGCAGACCAGAGTAGCACGACACAAACTCATTTATAGCTCCCATAACTCCAGAAGGGATGTGAAAAACCTTTCAATACACCAGCAATCACCTGATCTACGGGAAGAATCTGCTAAACATCTTGAATCCCAAGAGGATTAGAGGAATACGGGACAACAATAGAGGGAGAAGCGAGATCAGATAAGGAGACAAAAATCTCACAAAAGAGGAGGATTTATAATACTGTAGTGAAAGCTTGAATAGCGCACAGGAAATTATGCCCTGAGCCCTGCTCTGAATGAGAACACAACAAAAGCTCTGAACAGACAAGCCAGCGCTGTCCGTCCTGCACGCCCAGGCACGGATCCTGCGGGGAAACCCGCCCTTGCCATCGGGGAATGGAAGTCCAGCCTCACACCCTTCAACAGGCAGGCCAAAAAACCACCTCCTCCTGGGAATTCTCTTTTAGAAACTCCAGAGGGCTCGATCTGAAACTTGGGCGTTCTCTCAGCGCTGCCCTATCAGCTTGCCTTTGTTAGCCTGCATTAACATTAAATCCCTGTAAGCCTGTTTTATACTTCTCGACTAATTTGATTGTGCGCTTGTATTAACCGGAATCGGGTATTTAAACAGCGGGGGTATTTTGTGGAACATCCAACAGGGGCTCCACGGGGAGGAACGAGGACGCCATACCTGCACTTGTGACACTGGTACACGTTTTCGCCGCAGTTTCCACACACCCCCGGGTTGGCCGGGACGGACGCGCTGCACCGCGGGCACTGCAGCGTCTCCGTGGAAGCCTGGTAATTCTCATAGAAATCCGCAAATTCGATCATCAGGTTCGAAGCCACGATGGGCAGCGGCAAATCGATCTTCACCTCTGTCTGCCCGGGGGTCAGCTGGACTTTTTTAGCTTTGTGCCAACGCGCCGGCCTGGGAAAAGCAAAGCGGAGCGGCGCGGTTTGTCAGCGGGGAAGCGCCCGCCCTGCCCACGCACGGAGAGAAGCCAAACGCAACCGTCTCAGCTCCAAATCTACTTTAAATGGGATGAATGGAGAGCAGTTCTAGGATTCGTTTCCTCAGCTTCTGTATTGACATGATATGTAGCCAGAAATACATTTTAAGCCTTTATCCTCTTCATAGAGAGAGACTGTTTAGGATTAAAGAGCTGTTGATGCCTCATGGAAAAACTTTAATTCTACAGACATTTTCTAGGGATTTTCACCTCCATTTTTTTATTAGCAAGGACATTTGCATGAAAACAGGATATTTATTTCTAAAGATCTCATCTGCTTCCAACTACTTATTCTCAACCTGAAGTCAGAATCCTCTCTTTGTGACATCATAATCCTCTCCGCAGCAGCAACTTGTGATGTCACAGAGGATTTAGACTTCAAATAAGCAATAAGCGGCAGGCACAGATTAATCCCTAAGCCAAAGAGATCTGATTCTGGTGAGAACATCTCAAGAAGAAGGGAAAGCATATAAGCAGAACTGGTTCCAGACTGAGCAGTGTATTGAAAAAGAGCCATTTCTCATAGGTAAAGCAGCAGCTGAGGGTTGGGGCATCCAACTCCTAGTTTTAATTCTGCTTTCATCGAACGATAGGACAAGAAGAAATGGCCTCAAGGTGCTCCACAGGAGGTTTAGGTTGGGTATTAGGAAAAAACTAATTCACTGACAGGGTCATTAAGCCTTAGAACAGGCTGCCCATGGAAGTGGTGGAGTCTTCATCCCTGGAGGGGTCTAAAAGCTGTGGAGATGTGGTGCTGAGGGACATGGTTTAGTGATGGGCCCAGCAGTGTTAGGTTAATGGCCGGACTCAATGATCTTAAAGGTGTTTTCCAACTGAAACAATTCTATGGTCCTATAACTTATCGTAGGAGATTCAGAACTATCCCACCCAAGGTGGGCTGACAGATCAGTAGCAGCCTGAGAAGGAACATCAGCTAAAACAAGCAGAAATTGTAACGTCAAATTCAGAGGCTCGCACACAGAAAGACATGGATGAACGTACTTGTTTTTCAGCTCCACTATGGCTTGCACCGTCCGGTTGTTGTAGTAGAGGTTGATGGTTCGGACCATTTTGGTTCGTTTCAGGTCTCCTATCTTCACCGTCACTTTGCTGATGGTGTGGCTGCCGATGAGCTTCACCACTTGCTGGGTGGTAGTGTACCGCGTGTCCACTTTAATGGAGGAGAGCTTGATGTACTGCGGAGATCAAAACAAGGACGTGCTGCCTGTATGATTACATTCCCCAAAACCTCAGAAACATCCAATCACGCTGCTGTAACTGGCTGGGATCCCTATAATTGGGAAGGGTTTAAGGCCAGGCTGAGACAGTTGGGGCTGTTTAGGCTGGAGAAGAGAAGGCTCTGGGGGGGAACCTTATAGCGACCTTCCAACACCTGAAAGGGGCCTATAGGAAGGCCAGGGAGGATCCGTTCAAAAGGGTTTGTAGAAATAGGACAAGGGGTAATGGTTTTAAGCTAGAAAAGGGTAGATTTAGGTTAGACATTAGGAAGAATTTCTTTAATATAAGGGTGGTGGATCACTGGAACAGGTTGCCCAGGGAGGTGGTGGAGGCCCCAACCCTGGAGATGTTCAAGGTCAGGCTTGATGGGGCTTTGAGCAACCTGACCTAGTTAGAGATGTCCCTGCTTATTGCAGGGGGGTTGGACTAAATGGCCTTTAGAGGTCCCTTCCAACCCAACGCATTCTATGATCCTACGACAGTTACTTACACAGAAGGGCACCTCCGGATTGTTGCACACAAGGCAAGGATCGCTCTCCAGGTAATAGCCATCAAATTCCACCAGCCCAGACAGCGTGCTGGAACGAAGGGAAGAACACCAACATAGGTCGCTTGGCATTCACTGTTAATTCTCCACGCCTCTATTCTCCAACTGGTCTCAAGATTTCGTAACATTTCCCAAAAATGAAAGCAAAAAAAGCTAAAGCCAAACTACTGATAGTGCAGAGAACGCTGCGTTTTTCGGATGGCAGAAAGGAATCTGCAGTTCTGCCAGGAGCAGCTGCAGCAAGCCTGCGATCTCAGTAGGGGTCCTTCCTCCACCACCATTTTAGCCCAAGAATTGTGTATTCCCCTGCGGCTGGCAGCTGAAAAGCTCTTTAGTGAAATGGATCAAAGTCAGGAGTAACTCACTTGTAAATGTTGGAGTTCGGGTGGTTGGTAAGAATGTGGTTTTGAGTCCGGAGGATCTCCACGGCCTTTTGGGAGTATTCCTTCAACTGAAATGCAATTAGGAAAATACTGTCTTCTCAACTCTTTTTTTTTTTATTGCTACAAAGACAGAGATTTCTCGTCTTGTGGCCCTTCAGCCCCCACCAGAAGATGCTCGTACTATGCCCACAGGAATTTATGTGGTTAAATCATTACCCAGGAATGTAATAGATCTTAAAATTAGACCTTTACCACAATAACAGCCCTATTTGTCAGCCAATCACTGCAAATGCCTGCCAAGAGCATTTGTAGTGATTCCCAGCTCTTTAAACACACACACGCAAGTATCCGTGCGTCTAAATTATTTGTAATCAAGCCCACTGGTCCCCTAAGAAATCCTTCCACTGCCTTTGTGGTTACAAAAGATTTCTAGGAGCTCAAATATAAAAAAAATCTAAAGATTAGAGGTAGTGGATAAATGTACTTTCACACAAAGGCTTCTTGTGGGAAAGAAGTTTTCTTCTAAATAAAACAAACAACAAGACAACATCATCCTCTCCCAAAATACCACCAAAACCCCCCAAAACAGTAAAACACATTCCTCAGTTTTTTAAAAGGACCCTGCCAGTTTTAACATTCAAATTTTGGGACAAAAAAATTTCCATGAGGAGCTCTTTTGACAGAAAATCTGTCCTGGCTGTATCATGAACAAGCACTAACAGCTCCTCAGAGGCAGCAGGACCCGGGATGCTGCACCTCTCTGTCAGAATGACACCGTACCTTTTTCTCAGTCTGCTGTGTTTTCAGAGAGAAGTATCCCAGGAGATCTACAAACTGGGCAGCCTTCCTTCCATAGGCTGGAAGTTCTGGCCAGATTGACCACATGAGATCCAACAGTAATTCCTGCTGAGACTTGTTAGAGTTCCTGTTGAATGGATTACAGAATCACACAGAATGGTAGGGCTTGGCAGGGACCTCTGGAGATCATCTCAACCAACCCCCCTGCTCCAGCAGCTCACCCAGAGCAGTGCCCAGGATCGTGTCTAGGAGCCTCTGGAATCTCTCCCGAGAAGGAGACTCCACAACCTCTCTGGGCAGCCTGGGCCAGGCTCCAACACCCTCACACCAAACAAGTTTCTCCTCCTGCTCACATGGAACCTCCTGGGTTCCAGTTGGTGCCCGTTGCCCCTTGTCCTGTCGCTGGGCACCACTGACAAGAGTCTGGCCCCATCCTCTTGCCCCCCATGGGCCCTTGAGCTCTTGCTCAGCATTGATCAGATCCCCTCTGAGGCTTCTCTTCTCCAGCTCAGCAGCCCCAGGGCTCTCAGCCTTTCCTTGGCACAGAGATGCTCCAGGTCCCTCAGCATCTTTGTAGCCTCTGCTGGACTCTCTCCAGCAGCTCCTCGTTTCTCCTGAGCTGGAGAGCCCAGAACTGGACAGAGCTCTCCATAACTGAGCTGAGACTGGCTAAGAAGAGGCAGGCTCGGGGCTCCCTCCCAGCTCACCTGTAGATGTGGAGCGTGAGGCAGTGGGCCTGCCACCTCACGGAGGACGAGTTGGACTCCAGCAAGAAGCAACGCAGGAACTGAATGAGGGTCTCCTTATCAGCAAACTTGTTCAGCTGGTTCACCAGAGCTGTACACAGCTGATCTTCCTGACTGCCCGAACTCTCGCCTAGGGGACACCGAGTGGTGGAACAAAGACTTGAGAAAGCAGAAATGAAGTACCTCACAAGCAGGCCAGTTTCCTATTTTATAGATCACAGAGTGGGTATAATGGGACAAATTACTGTGTTTCAGACAACAAGCAAGTTTAATGTTTCTTTCGTTCCCCAAAAACTGCTGGAAAACTTGCTGGTGAGGATGTGAGAAATGTGTGACAAATCCTGATCAAAAGAAAAGGCTCAACCATGGGGCAGTGAAAAGACTCACAGAGAATCATCTGATAGAGAAAGCCAAAACGGTTCCTTGAAGAAAAGCCAAGAGAGAATTTATGCCCACGACTTTTGTAGGAAAGCTTAATTACTTTCCCAGGACTCTGGATATCCATTAAGCAGCAGCCCTGGCTCCAACACAGCTCAAGTCAGACAGAGGAAACAAGTCTGAACACAACCACTGAAGAGCAGAGCTAACTGGGTGTGCATCTCCAGTGCTTGTTCTAATCCTCGTGAGCATTTCAGCCTCCTACAGCCCAGAACAGGCAGGTTAGGTGGAAGCTACTTCATCACTAGAATAAGTATCTTCCATTAGACAACTTGAAGCCCACTCAAGTTAATCAATACTCACAGTGGGCTTAGGATATACTCAGCACTTAATTTCAGCCCCAGCTCTTTGGGCACACTGCTTCATCTTTGCCCCTCTCCCATCTACATATGGTAAAACCTGCTCTTCTCCCAGCTGCTGCTGTAGTCTGCAAGTGCCCTCGCCACACCCGTGACCCTTTCACAACAGCAGAATTTATCATGAGAAGCAAGCAGTTCTCTCTAAACAGAGTAAGAAAGGCTGAGAGGAGCAGACTTCAGCCCTAAAACCACCACAGAACAGGGCACAGCTGCAGCTCACCCTCTCGCTCCTTTTCCTTTTCTTCTTTCTTGCTCTTTTTAGTGGAGGATTTGCTCTGTGTCGCTGGCTGCCCAGAGCCCGACGCTGCAGGAGCGGAGGTGGAAGAAGTGCTTGATGATCCGGAGGATGAAGCCACAGATAGCACTTTACTGCCACACAGAGCACAGGACAGCAGCTGCAGGAGAACTGGTGACACTCCTTCATCTACCAGGAAGCTGACTTGAAGGAGGAAATAGAGAACCGCTGCAGAGAGAAGAAGAAAACCTTTGAAGCCTGAATTTTAAAATAGAGCAAGCAAGAAAAAAGCCCAACCTAAACCAAAAACCCCTTTGCCCATGACAAAAACTCACAGAACCTTCCTGTCCCTACACTACAGAAGCACATTTGGGTACACCAGGGCGAAGTGCTTCATCCCAAATCACACACTGCAACAACATCAGCGCAAGCAAGAGAACACAGCTCTCCTCTTGCTGTTCTTGCAAGTTATCCACGACACCACACCGCGTCCCTTAGCTAAGGAAGGGATGCAATTAGAGCGCTGTGATCATTAGTACTGGAAACAGTTCAGTCCTACCCAAAACTCCCAGCTGTGTCCCCCCTTCTTCCTTCTCTGCTGAGCTTCCCCATCTGAGGGGTCCTGATTCAAACCACCGCACGTCACACATCCCCTCTGCTCCCTCAGATACCCTCAGGGACAGAACTCACAGTCGTCTTTAATGCAGAACTTCTGCCAGTTCACTGTTCGCTGTGTGGCGATCTCTGCACAGGCCTTCAGATGTTCCATCTGCAAGGCACAACGGGACAGGATTAAACACCACGTCAGTATTTCACTTGCTGACGCTTCACATAAAAGCCACGCACGCTGTTTCCCACAACAGTGGCACGTTTTTGCTTACCAAACTGATCAGAGTATCGTACTGCAGGGCAGAGCCAGAGCTCGCTGTGACCACACTGGCACGAAGGAAAATGCCTTGCTCTTCTAGGAGCTTTTTGATTCCACGAACATGGGAGTCCAGCGTGTGAAGGTCTCTGAGCTGCCGGTATTTGTCCTTTGATCCACAGATAAAGAGCAAAAGCTTGCGGACTTGGCGGCGCACGAATGGAGTCTGCTGGATCATCAGGTACTAGGAAAAAAAAAGCAACAACGTCAGCGCTGTGAACTCAACACGGGGCAACCTGTACGATGTCTTCTCACAGAAGGAAAAGATACGGGAGGCAACCCATGAATCTGTCAGCTTTAAGAGGTAAAGTAAGTTGCAGGCTGAAGAAACACTGCACAGCAACAACACTGCGGCACCCTGAGCTGGGCAACTGTGAATTGCTTCTGAAACCATTCTTTGTCGTCTGTGACCTCAAATAAAATGCTAGTCAAGCCTAATTAATTACTTGTGCAAATATAAGGTAACTTATCGAATGGTTTGGGTTGGAAGGGACCTCAAAGATCATCTCGTTCCAACCCCCTGCCACCAGACCAGGTTGCTCAAGGCCCTGTCCAGCTTGTTATCTCAAGTAGGGAGCTACACAACCAAAGGAACTGGAAAGATCTACTCAAGTATCTTACTGATTTCTTTTTTAAGGACTAAGTTAACACTGTACCACCTCAGAGAAGGTTTTCTCAAGTTCTCTGGCAGCAAACACTGTGTTACAGAGAACAAGTGGCAATCTTACATTCCACATACGCTTTCCCATAGATTCCGGTCCAACAGGAATAAAACAAATCCAACACTTCACCTTCTTTCAAGGGGGATTAAAAATCAGAGATGGATCTGAGATCAGTCCTGCAAAAGCTCACCTCTCCCACGAAAGGTAACATCACTGGCGTTTCGTTGTTCAAATCCATAGATGTATCACGTTCTCACTCACCTCAGACAAAAAGTAGAACCAGGAGTGATCAAAGATGGGAGGTGGGATGCGTGAGTTTGTGTCTGCAATCTTCTTGATCTGATAGGGCAGCCGTAGTACCATCTCTGTCAGGAGCTGAGTATAGGCCTCAAAAACATCTGCAGCGTGACCCTGAAAGCAAGAGCAAGCGGTCAGGCTCTGGCACTGAGCGTCCCCAGCGTGGTGGCACGACCAGCTGCAGGGTGCATTTCCTGCTCTTCTAAAAACAAAGCTTTTCTGCACTTTTGCAGCCAGAAGAAACGCTCCTAATTGATAAAAACAAGCCGACCAACCTGCACGAGGATGATAACTAGATAGTAACTATTTGGATGCAGTAAAGCCAGTCTGCAGTAATAAGGTGTTTTGACAGAGGAGCTTTCAACTTAGGAGACATTCTTATGTGTAACCAGGTTTTTTTCATTGCTCTTGTACATAGATCAAAGCACCCCCCACTCCCTGGCAGCATTGTAGCACAAAGGCACCATGGTGGCTGGACAAATCTGGGATTTAGTGTGGAAATGCCCATCAACTACTCAGCTCCTGTGCCACAGGAAGTAGCGGTGGCTTGGGAATTCTGCCTGCCCAGCAAAAGGAGTCAGGTGATGGGACAGCTTCCCTTCAGGGAGACTAACACTCCAACCAGAAACAGCTTTGCAGCTCCACAGAACGGCCTGCTTTAGGAGGGCATCGATGGAACATGAGCCAACAGTGTGCTCAGGTGGGCAAGAAGGCCACCAGCATCCTGGCCTGTATCAGCAATGGTGTGACCAGCTGGAGCAGGGAGGTGATTGTGCCCCTGGACTCGGCACTCGTGAGACCGCACCTTGAGCACTGTGTCCAGTTCTGGGCACCACAGAACAAGAAGGACATTGAGGGGCTGGAGCGGGTGCAGAGAAGGGCAATGAAGCTGCTGAAAGGGCTGGACAGCATGCCCTATGAAGAGCGGCTGAGGGAACTGGGTTTGTTTAGTCTGGAGAAGAGGAGACTGAGAGGAGACCTCATTGCCCTCTACAACTACCTAAAAGGAGGTTGTAGTGAGGCTGGTGTTGGTCTCTTCTCTCAAATTAATAATGATAGGACGAGGGGAAATGGCCTCAAGTTGCATCAGGGGAGGTTTAGATTAGATATTAGGAAGAAATTCTTCACTGAGAGGGTAGTTAGGCACTGGAATGGACTGCCCAGGGAGGTGGTGGAGTCACCATCCCTGGAGGTGTTTAAAGAACGAATAGATGCGGCGCTTGAGGATATGGTGTAGTGGTTAGAGAGATGCTGGGACGAAGGTTGGACTTGATGACCCTGGAGGTCCTTTCCAACCATAATGATTCTGTGATTCTGTGATACTGCAAGCTGGGCTGCTCGGAGAGAACTCAGAGCAATCCTTGTCTGGGCTGCTCCGAGAGAACTCGGAGCAATCCGAGAGAACTCAGAGCAATCCTAGTTGTAACTATGCGCTAAGGGAATGGATTTTGGGAAAACCAGTTCTGCAAGGATGCTTCTACCTGCTTCTGTGCAGCAGGTTTTTAATGCAGGTCATGTAAAGCTAATGTAGGACTCACCTTCACGTACTGGCGGAGGAAAAAAGGGCTCATGTCAGGTGGAGAGGAAGTAGTGTGAGGTTTCAGGAGCTGGCTGGTGGCTACAGGCTCCTCATCATTCTGCTGGCTTTTCCAGTACTCCAGCAAAGACTTCAGCACGTGCAGACAGTAGTCAACAGCACCAGAGCTCAACAAGGCAGCAGCAGTGGCACTGGAGATGAGGGAGGACGTCTGAAACAAGGAGGGGATGGATTACTACAGCACCTGAGAAGCACCACACGTGTCAAAGAGCAGGGCAAGCTGCGAGACTCCGGCAGCAGCAGCTGACAGTCCGGATAAGAGAGCAGGTTCTTATGAAACTTTACAGGCAGCTTTCAAGTTTAGGGTTTGTTTGAGGTTGGGGTTTTTGGGTTTTTGTGTTTATGAAAAAAGCAACTCAAATATTTACAGAGACTCTTTTGAACAAGCGCTTAGTAAAGGAAAACAAATAAAATCTCCTCTTAAGTCTAATCTCCCCTCGACACATGTGCCAGAGGCCACTCTGCTATGGATTAGACGACTGGGCTTTTTTTGCTTCCTTTTCTTTCCCCCCCATCTTTATTTTATGATTTTTTTTTTTTTTAAAGTTGGGATTTCTATTTGTTTATCTGGGATTTGGCCAGCTGGGCGTGACTGCTGGTAGAGAAAGAGTCCCTGTTGCAGATGCTGCTCAGAGGCTCTGCTCCACCCAGGTATTGCTCCACCTGCATTCTGCAAGACCAGGAGCTTTGATTTCTGTGGGAAGCTCAAGTGAATAACAAAGGCTGGAGAAAAAGCTACTGTAAATAAAACTATTAAAGCAGCCCTGTAAATCCAAACAAACCCCACAGCTCATAAGCTCATTAAAATTTGATGCAGTTCAGACTAAATTTTTTAACCTCTATGCTTTTTTATTAATCTCCTTCCCACCACACATACTGCTTTTTATGCCTTATTACTGTACCTTTTAGCAACAAATATCTAAGGAATCCTCTTAGCGACTTTTACGTTGACACAGCAGCATATTGCTTTCCAATAATCACATTACAAATCCTCTTTAACCCCTTCACCACCACTAAGATGCAAGCAAAAGAAATCTGCTATCCTGTTTTAACTAACATCATTAACGTACTGCCCTCAGCTCAGCCAGAAACTGTGCACAGGAGAAGTGAATCCAGTTCTCTCGACATGTTGGTTTCCCCCACCCTGAGTTTCAGCAAAGATCTTTTTGCACCAGGCTCAAGTAACGTTACAGATTCCTCACTGTTTTTTCCAAAGCACTTCTGTTTTTCAGTTTTAGACCTGCTATTTGAACCAGCAGCTCTCAGACCATCTTTGATGAACAACAGCTCCCCCAACCACGTCATCCCTCCTGACAAAGCAAGCTGAAGAATGTACCTCACAAATGGAAGACTTGGATCCTGACTTAGTTCTGGACATGAACACACTAAGCAGCCTCATCATCACCAAGTGCACTTCGTTCACAGGAGAGCGTTCGTTTTTCTTAGACACATCCTGCAAGGAGAGAACTTGCTTACTTAGAGCTGAGCACAATGTCCTAAGCATCTAAATTTCAGCGCTCTGATCCTCATGAAGCATTTCTAATTTCAGCTCAAGCAGTGATACCAAAAAAGCAGCAGAAATTCCTCACTGTAAGGGTAGACAGTGGCCTGGATGCCAGAGAACAGTATCACATCAATTAAAAGCTACATATGTCAGTTATGCATTACTGATCATGTCTGGTTTAGGAGTTTAATTCAAGCAGAACAAATTTTCTTGCTCCCTTGTGGATGCTGGAACGATAGAGTGACACTCTAGTTGTTCTGTTGGTGGGGTTCAGTCTCTTCTCCCATGTAACAAGCACCAAGACGAGAGGAAACAGCCTCAAGTTGCACCAGGAGAGGTGTAGGTTGGACATGAGGAGAAATGTCTTCCCCACAAGGGTTGTCAAGGGCTGGCCCAGGCTGCCCAGGGCAGTGGTGGAGTCCCCATCTCGTGCAGTTTCAAAGCCGTGGAGATGTGGTGCTGAGGGACATGGTTTAGTGGTGTCCTGGCAGTGCTGGGGGAACGGTTGGACTTGATGATCTTGAAGGTCTCTTCCAACCAAAATGATTCTATGACTATTATTTTCTACCTTATACGAAGTGAGCCAAGACAAATAAACTGCCTGCACACATCCCCACAGCAGCGTGTTTCCGTGACTCCCATGCATCTAGCTCCTCCATGGAAAGAAACCCAGCCACAAGGTGCAAATCCAGGGTGTGCACACACCAGAGCTCACCTTTTTGTCCATGCACAGTTCTGCAATCAGCTGGGATAGAAGGTTATCTAAAGCTCCCTTATCCTTCTCATCATCTCCATCTAGGTCTGTTGTGAGCATCAGAATAACCTGGGAATAGAAGTCACAGAATTAAGAGAAGGCAGGTTCCATGCTTTTAAGATAAATACAGATTATCTTTCCCAATTTATCTTGATTAATTCCTTCCCAAATTCTGCCTGCACCATCACACCCTAATACGAACACTCAGTATAAACCCAAAGATCCTCCCAAGTATGTCAGAATTGAAGGATTTTAGCCTTTTGGCTCATCAGCCAACTCTAACACGACACTGAGAAATGGACCTACACACTGGGACCAGGTAGGAAAGAGAAAGGGAAAAGTGTGTGCAAACAGAAACCCAGCAGTAGTAGCAGTGACTGACTGATTAAGGCTTAACCCCTGAGCCCTCCTCACTCACCTGCATATAAGGAATGGCCCGGACTCCTCCAACGTTCCTCAGCTGAGGCAAGTTTTGCAGCAGCCTCTCTAGCAACATCAGTCGGACCATGTGCAGCCTGGGGAGTCAGAAGCCAGGAAATGAGACACGAAGCACTTCAGACACATGACAACAAGTCTCACACCCAGCAGGATCACTAGCTGAGCACTGCAATCCACCACGGAAATTCCAAGCATGAGGAAATCCTAAGGTCACCAAATCCGCACAGACAGGAGCGGACTCCCTCAGACTTCGCAGTCGAAGATGCAGAGCAACCCTGAGTTGGTCTGCATACGTCTTTATGACTGATTTATAAGGACACTGGACGTAGTTACTCCCTTCAGAACTACCCTGCTTAGCACGACCACCTGCAGAATTCAACTGCCTAGAAGCAGATACTACAAACCAGTTCCAGACCGCGCTGTAAAAGTGACCAAACATCTGCTCCCACAGAACGAGAACCTGCAGATCTTTCCCAAAGTGCTCAGCACTCTTGCCCACACTTTGTTCTTAACGCTTGAATTTCATAAGATCCCAGGCTGTAGATTTTAGTGATCCCTCTGTTTACTAGACTCACAGAGGATTTTTTCATCCCTTCGTACAGGCAGCAGTTTTGCAGGACACGCATTAGGTGTGTGTAACCCGTGACATGGTGAACACACAGAGAGGTGCATTTTGCGATGGCAGTTTGCTCTGTTCCATGTTTCTGACTTTCAGTTTTCACTATCCAGAGTCACAAACCTGACTCCATGAATTTCAGCGCTTATAGTCCACTCCTCTACCAACGACAATGCTGCAGATAAGATGTGCTGTTCCTGAAGAGGAAAACAAAGGCCCTTGCCTGTTGCTGGTGTGGACGTCTCCCTCTGCCTCCCCTTCTCCTTCTGAACCATCTCCCTCTTGCTGGCCTGTAGTAGTGCTGATGGCGCCCGTGCTTGAGCTGACGCTGCCTGGTCCAGCAGGGTGGCCCTCAGCTGTCGTGTCCCCATAGGCGCTGCTGCGGCCAGACACTGCAAAAGAGAAATGAAAAATAAGAGAAAGACAACGTCAGCACAACTGAACGTGCTTCTTGCTTGCTTCAGAGCAACCAGAGCAGCTGAACTACACTTTGGGATCATGGTTCTAAGGAGACGATGTCTTTGGTTATCTTCATCAAGCCAGATGAGAGTCACTCCTACAGATTGAGCTTACCACCCCCAGTGTTGTTTTGGTCACCAGCCTCATCTTTGTGCCCCAAAGTGATTTGGTTCTACAGCAGTGATTTAAACTGAGTCAGAAGAGGCGTGGATGGGCAGCGCAGACATAATTTCTCTTATAAAAGTCTGCGATTCTTTTACCTGGGTATCAATCCCAAGCAAAAAAGAGAGAAATTAATTCTACCCCATCCAAACTTATCCAGGAGTATAGTGAATTTTTTCAGTCTGGCTACCACTTTCTGTTACTACAGGCCAGCGAAAAAGACTGCACATTCTACACTTGTAGAAAACTACAAAAAGTGGTCACATATCCAGCCCGTACAGCACTTTGGCAGCAACCATCAAATGACACCTGGCATCACAGAATCACAGAATGGTTTGGGTTGGAAGGGACCTCAAAGATCATCTATAGTTCCAACCCCCTGCCATGGCAGGGACACCTCCCACTAGACCAGGTTGCTCCAAGCCCATCCAGCCTGGCCTTGAACACCTCCAGGGATGGAGCATCCACAGCTTCCCTGGGCAACCTGGGCCAGGGTCTCACCACCCTCAGAGGGAAGAACTTCTTCCTCATTTCCAATCTACATCTCCTCTCTTCCAGTTTGAAGCCATCACCCTCATCCTATCACTACAAGGCTATGACATCATCAATCTGGAACTGAGATTGCTGCTTTGCCAGAGATTACCCACCCCCTCTCGCTCTGGTGAAGTCCTATTTACACCAGAAAGCAGACAGACAGACACTGAGGTAGCAAGAGATACTCACCACTGTGCTCACCAGCCACAGAGTCCACCGCGCTGCCACCACTCTCCGAGCCCACGCTCCCACCATGGTCCGCAGGGGAAGTCCGAAGGGTTGAGCCATCTGTTGCTGCCGTGCTGCCTTCATCGTCAGACGCTGGAGCTAAGAGAATAAAGAGAGCTGTTACAAGTAAAAACACTGCCTGGAGAGAACTTCAAAAGACATGCGTGCTATGAAAGAAAAGCCACGAATATTTGTCTTTGGTTTTTGTGTCAATTTTCAACTACAAATCGAAAGGGAACTCAGAAGTGTCCGTAAGTACAGTGAAGCCTGCAAAAAGCAGTAGAAGCGAGATACCCTGAGAAGGAAACCTTCTCATCAAATAGACAATCATGCAAGATACTTGAAGAACAATGTTTGGTCATTTATAAATGCAAAGGAAACACAGGATATGATTTCTTTTGCCTGCTTTGTATTGAGGAGAGGAAATAACTTCCTCAGAATCCTACAATGAAGGTCCATCAAAGCAGGAAATGGCCATAAATACGCTACCAAAAATATATGAAGCCAATAGTAATAAATGGCTCAAAACCAGTTTTACAAAGTTTAAATCATTATTTAGGTCAAAATCAAAAAAGTTTGATTCCTCGCAGTGAACAGTTACCTGATGCTGTTGTATCTGAGAGTGTTCCAGCATCAAGAGAAGAAGAACTGGGTGCTTGGCCGGACAGTCCTAAGCTCTGAAGTCCAAGTGCACTACTGCTGCTCCCTGCAAGAGGAAAACAAATTGTAAGTATCTTTCTATGAGAGAATTATGTTAATTCTGGCCTCCTCTATTTCATAAATGTGTGTTTTCTAAAATTTCTATTTCATAGTTCTCTTGTCTTTGCTCTGGTGGTGGTGACATCAACAGCTTGTGCTCTGTTTCTTCCCCAGTTTCCTCATATTCTGTTCACCTTTTTGACAGCCAATAACACCTCCATCTTACCTTGCTGGTCTTGTTGCAGGCTCAGGGCAATAGCCAACTCCACCATTGTTTCATCATCTGCATCTGGAGGAATATCCAGCATAGGTGGGAATCCCTCTGCTCCAGCCAGCAGAGCCTCCAGGGGAGAAGGGTTCCCATTATTCACATTTTCAGAGGTCTCCAGAACCATGGATTCAGACTGTGGAGAGGAAACAGGGTGAGCTTTCACCAAACCACCACCAGCTAATGGAGCGTTACAAACCGATTCACTGTAACTAAACTCCACTCAAACGTCTAACAAACACAAAAGGCTCCAAAGAGAAGCACTCTGGACTTACCACCATCTCAAAGTCCCCGTGATCAACCTCGCTTTGCTCCTGGCTTTCTTGTCGGATGTGCTCGCCGTTTGCTATCCCAGAGCTTTGCAGCTTATCTTCTGCGTCGTCATCATCATCATCATCCTTATCTCCTGAGTTACAAAGGATTCATTCACAAATGCACTCTGTCCTCACTTCATCATGAACAGGGTAATTAATGCTGGGAAAGAAACCCTAAGCCATCCTCCATTTACCCCCAGTTGCTAATAGAATCCATGACACCTACAACTCACATCAATGCTGAAAAAAGTATCTCTTGGATGAAGATTCAACACCCTCATTTCGGTCTGCACACATCTGTATGACTGATTTATAAGGACTTGAAAATATGCACAGAAATACTAACACAGTCCAGGTTACTACCTCCGAGAGAAAATAATCAGACTTCCCTGTCACTGGAAGGGGAATATCTCAGAGAGATCTCCTCTTTGAATCCCAGAATATCAAAGAAGAGGTGAATGTTTATTAAGAAACTTTTCAAAGGGGGTTCAGGGGGCAAGAGAGACAGCACAAGAAAGGACAAAGGCTGGGTTTAGTCTTTTTTAGTCCCCTTTTATAAAGCTACTTTATTTTCTTGTCTTTTCTGATAAACCAAGTAGGTCATGCTCATTTAAAAGCAAAGCTGAGTGGATCTTGCATACCCATAGGAGTATTGCTCCGCGGGGAGGATGGCAAGGTGACGTGTCTCCGCTTGTTCCTCGGTCTCAGCACTCTGATCAAAGCTTGTTTGCAAGAAAAGCTCACTGCAGGATCCTAAAGGGTTAATAGTTAATCATTAAACTTCTAAGTGCTTATTCACAGTGTTTGGAAAGATAGTTACAAATATGCTTAGGACTCTTTGTTGGTCATAATTCACGTAAGACGTGTCACTGGCTAACTTCTGAAGTCCCTGTTGGCCCCAGCAGCCATAGAGCTGTACTCTTGTTCCACACGCAGCACATGTCAAACGTTACCAAAACACAGGGAGAGAGAAATTTCTCCTTCATTCACTTCTGCCCATATAGTTTTGGCTGCGTCCCTCTATTTTATACCTATTTTAAACCTACGTATCATAATTCTACCTGTATTTAATTCTTTCGTATTAGAGAATCATAGAATCATTTAGGTTGGAAAAAAAAAAATCTTCCAGATCGAGTCCAGCTGTCACCCCAGCACTGCCAGGTCACCTCTAACCCACGTCCCTCAGCACCACATCTCCACGGCTTGGAAACCCCTCCAGGGATGGGGACTCCACCACTGCCCTGCCCAGCCTGGCACAGCCCTGCACAGCCCTTGCAGGGAAGAAAGTTTTCCTAATATCCAACCTAAGCCTCCCCCGGCGCAGTGTTATAGCCCAAACCAGAGCAGAGCAAGACTCCATACCGGGCAAAGTAACATCTGCATGTAGATCTTGGATGCTGTGTGGATACAATCCAGCTCACACGTGCAGTATCCATGGATGATATCCACCAAAGCATTGACTGTGGCTTCAACATGAGTGAGACCTATGGAGGGATGAAAGTACAACTGTAATTGACTGTCTTTCCACTTCAGCACAGTGAGACACTGCAGGAAGCTTCTTTTCTTTGTAGGCTTCAAGGCACAAAGTTAACACCACGAATACACTGAAGTTTCAATCCAAAAGGAGCTTACACACCAGCCTTGTCTGTCTGATGGAACACTGCATGCCATCGACCAGCACCACCCACGGAGTCAAATGGGAATAAATCAATCATCAGTCCCTTTCTACTTCAGAGCAGAATTTGCAGACAGACCTTAGAAAGCACACTTTGCATCATTAGCATCTTAAACCTAGCTTGGAACAAGCAGTTTTATTTTTATAAGCTTAAAATAGGATCCTTCAAAACACACAAGAGAAGCACTAGCACACCTGGCAGGCAGGCAGGGGCAAGGAAGGCGTTTTTGGGTTTTGACGCGTGGAGCTTCCAGAAGTGGTTAACGAGCTGGGTAATAAACGTGCAGCCATCTCCTTCCGCGTGCTTCTGGGCCTCTTGTCCTTCTTCACCCTCTGTACAGATTAAAAAACAGTTGTCAGATATGTGCAGGGCAAAGCAGTAACAAGCAGGGTAACGGCACGTTCAGTTGAAAGGGCTTTTGTTAAAGGCTCTGCTGTCCTTACAAAGGACTAGCACACACCTAACACGTCAAATACGGTCCCTGTCACACTACATGAGATACCCCAAGAATTCTCCAATTATCACAAGAGAAAGCTGGAGAAAAGTACAGACTCATCTACCTGTTTCCAACTGTGGCAGCTTTGATTCTGTGTAGTGGACCAGATTGTTGGGTCTCATAATAGCAATGGATCGTGCAGTGATGACCAGCCTCTGAAACACTTCAGGATCAAGGTCCTTTCCTTCTTTGGTGGAGGAACTCAAATACTGAATGGCTTTACTTAGCAATGCTTGATCCTGTAAAGTGAAAGACAGCATAGGCAAAGAAAAACAACAGAGCAGCACAACAAAGCAACAGAAATACAAGAGCAGGACAGATCCTGGGGGTATACCACACTTGCTGCCTTACATCTTGGCCAACGGCTTCTAGGAAGGACAACTAATATTAAAAAGTCACCTTGTACCAGGAGGAATCTGGCTCAAGAATTGATTTTCACATTTCCTTCCCCTCAGGCTTAAATGTGGATGGAAAGATCGGTTTATGAACACAACCACTCAGGTGGTCAGCAGAGGTTATGTGCAGGCATCTGTGCACTTACTGCAGTTATGTCAGCACCGAGGCCAACCACGACTCACCCGAGTATTTTCCCATCACCCTAAGCCTGTGGAAACGGAAACCAGAGCTACCAAGTCTGCAAACAAACTTCATGTGCTTCAAAATCCTGATTTCCCTGGAATAACTGGCATTATTTCCCCCCAGAATCTTCAAAAAGCAATTTAAGTAGCCAAGTTCTGGTGAAATACAAAAGCCAGCAAGGCAGGCAGCATAAGCCAAAGGAACATCAGCCAGTAGGTTTGCGCTGCGTGGAGGAAGGGCCTTCTAGGCATGTGTTGCACCTCAACCATAAGCTGGCACGTTCCAGGAGACACTGAAATCCTTGCGTGGTGTTACCTTGTGGTTGTGGTATGCCGAGCGGCTGGTGTGCAAGCTAGCCAAGAGGCTCTTGGTTTGCTGCTGGACGCTGGAAGGAGCTGGCATGGACAGTAGCATAGTAGCCAGTTCCTGAGCTGCCATCTTATTCTTCTCCTGCTCCAAAGAAAAGACAAAAAAACCCCATTGTTTGGTACATTTACCACTAGGGTGATGCAGGAGTCTGATTTCTCAGCACACCTGCAGCTCCCGCCCCTCCCTGCACCACACCTGCAAGTTTCTACCTTCCTCCAGTACTGGTTTTGAAAGCTGCCTGGATGTATTATTTGACATTTAAGGAACATTGCACACGTCTACACAAGAAAAGTCCTTTTGAGATTTATGGGCTGCTTCTACCCTGCTGTTTTTGTAAACGAGGTCACTCAACAGCACCAAAAATCCCACCAGCGACGAATGCAAATGCCAATTGTCATTCTAAACTAGTTTCAGATGCTTTTCGCTAAGTCAACTTTCAGATCAGCGCTGTGAGCAAAACGGATGCGGCTTCTCCTCCGTATCAGGCCCCCAGGGCTGCAGGAGGTGCTGCTGATCTCGCCCCTCCTCCCCCATCTCTGAGAGCTCAAGAATGTATTCAGAAAGTTACTTGCCTTCTCGTTGACTGGTCCTACAGCAAAGCAGCTTTCCAGCGCTTCTAAAGAACTCACTACTAGCCTGAAGGGAGAAAGGAAAGCAGGCTTGAGTACAGCAACCCTTCTCTCTCCTTAGCACTTTGCTTTATGCGGGCTACAGTCATGAGTAGCTCAGAGACAGCTAACGAATGCCAAGTACAAAATCAAAGCATGATAAAACCTGCCACAGGCACCATGCATATCATTTCATTGTGTTACAGACCAGAGTTAAACCTGGCTCACGCTCACAGACAAACTTAGGACTGCTTTAATAATCCACAGCTGAAAGACAGGGGCTTTTCTCTCCCAAAGAGGATAAAACATTTCCTTACGCAGCCTGCAGCAGGGATAACTTGGATTGTCTTGACAGTACCAATTCACCATGGCCCACAGACGTACATATGACTGCAGATCAAGGCTTGGTATGACACATGGGAAAAAGCGTAACCGACTTTTCTAAGGGAGCAAGATTCTACTCGCTTGCTATTTTCACACAGGTTGCTCTTTCCAATTGGGAGTTTCAGCGTCAAAATATCCCAGAGAAAATGAACTTGGAGCGCTGGGCATGACCCAAGAGAGAGATGCCGAGGCCCAAAACTTTTGACAGCGCTAGGGCAGGCTAGTAAAATACTTGCCCCAAGGGAAGAACCTTATTTATTTACAACTTGCGGCCAAGTGCTGAATCCCCCTTGCAGCAGCACTTCATGCCTCGAGACAGAGCTACCTGCAACGCCATCTGACACACCAGAAGGAGCAGCGCAAGAATACAGGAAAAAGGAGGGAAGAGAGAGCATTAAGGGGAGCAAGAACAGTGGAGGATTGGATACGAGGCAGAAGAAACAACAATTGTCTACACAGCCACCCTCCGTAAAGCTTGTAGGGGAATCTGAGCGGGATAAAAGGACGCAAGGAGGGAACAAAGTGAGAAGAGGAGTCTGTCAAACAAGCAACAGTTACGCTCTACACAGCGGAAATCTGCAAACCGCCTCATCTTTACATTTCTCTAGACCATCTGCCATGCAATGACCAGAATGTAAAGAAGCAAATGTCACTAAAACAAAAGGAACAGTCAACAAAAGCCACGCCATGTGCTCTGTCTCTCTGACACACACTCACTCGTGCAGAGAAAAGGATGGCATACTAACCGGTCCAGGGTGGTTAGGGACTCAGTGTCAGAACTTTGGGGGAGCAAAGAAAAAGGAAAAAAAAATAAAAATGTGTAAAGCTCACAGAAAAACTCCCTAGAAGACATTCTAAGCAGAAGGCAAATTAAATGGGGAAATCAGGAAGCTGGAGAGCGCTATATACAGTAAATCTAAGCACGGTTCTTTCCACCCGGGCAGCAGACAGCTTGCCTAACAGCAGAACAAGCACAGGAGATCCAGGCCACCCAGCACAGAGAAGCCAAGCACGCGGCTCAGAGCACCGCTGAGGGTTAAAGCTGAAGTGCAGGCACCCAGCTTCTGACAGCAAAGCTGCCTCTTGCCTGCCATTAGTAATTCCTACCCCAGAGCCCTTCAGAAGGTAACCACGCTGCGTTCTGTAACACCTAAGTGTTTCTGAGGTTTCAGACCAGAGTGGCACTGCTCTGGAAAACCAGAGTGTGGCTGTGCAGAGAGGGACATCTTGTGGAGATGCCACAGCAGAGGAGGGAAGGAAGGAGAAAATAAGCACAGGAGAAAATCCCATGAACTATTAGACAAAGTATTAAAGGTTGGTCAAACTGGTCCTTCAACTGGATGTGACTGCCACCTGAAGTCCTGAACCCTCACCTGAGGATTTCAGTAATTCAAGCCCTGAACCTTCATCTGAGGCTTTCACTAAGACAAAATGAACCACCACTGACTCGCGGTCAAGCAGCGTATCCTTTAGAATGCTCACGTTTTCGCAGTGCTAGGTTGCCAGGCTTCCTACAACCTTTATAGTACAGACTGTATGAGCTCAGAGAAAGAACACAAGGTGGATATAAACCCCCAAAGAAGTCTCTTTCTTCTGCTAAATACGTGCTCAGTTCACGCTTGTGGTTTGACTCTTGGTAACGTGGGGGGAAAAGAACCCCAATGCTTTCTCCACCACCGCAGTGAAACCTGAGACATATGGGCTACAGGTTGGTGGGAACCACTCGCCTACAGCAAGGGCACACACAAAGCCCTCCTCAAAACTGAACTGAACCTCAGAGCAACCTGACCTTCGTGAGCTCTAAAGGGCCAGCCTGAAACGAGAAAATGCACCAAGAAAGCAGAAATCTCTTTCAGCTCTTCACAACTGCTGTAACAAAAGAACTTAGCCACACGAAGCACGCACACAGATCTAGCCATCTGCTCCACCAGATCAATCAAGAGCGAGCACCAAGCCCTCCTTAGAAGACAATCGTTGACTTTTCATCTGTTGCTTTGTGCTGCAGTAAGAAAAACTCGCTAACTCCCACCAGTTCTCCTGGTTAAGGAAGGCACACGAGCGTACCTAGGCCCCCGCTACAGCAACTACCCGTTTTCAAGGAGAAACAAAGGCAAGGCTGCAGAAATACCTCTCCAGGACAGTCCCGCTGGCAGCGGCAGGGGTAGCTGACTCCGTGTCTCCGGTGCCATTCCCTTGATTCAGGTTTGGGGGACAAACGTTGCTCACTGAAGCAGAGGGGAAATCCTCGGGGGGCTCGTCAGGCCATCCAAACTGCTCTTTGGTTTTGCCATAAATTTTGATGGAATCCATCATCGTGACTCCAGCAGGATCCACAGAAGCCCCAACTGGAGTGATGAGAGAAGTTTCTTTAAAAAAAACAGCTTCTTTTGCATTCGAACAAGCACAGCCTCATGAAGTCAGGACAGCGACTGCACTGCATCATTAATGTACAGCCACTTTGTCTCATCTCCTTTTCAAGGCCGCTTTCCTTCTCTATCACAACACAAAATTGAGCTGTGCTGAGCTGCTGCACATTCATCCACTGCAGCAAAAAACTGGGCCATAAATAAAGTTATTAAATGTTCCGGATCTGTCCTTCGAACTGTTTCTGTTATCACACCAAATTAACAGACTGTGGAAACCCTCCCTAGTATGATGTGTGTGGAAACCCTCCTTACTACGAGGTGAAGCACGGGAGTAAATGTTCCGGATCTGTCCTTCGAACTGTTTCTGTTATCACACCAAATTAACAGACTGTGGAAACCCTCCCTAGTATGATGTGTGTGGAAACCCTCCTTACTACGAGGTGAAGCACGGGAGCTTCAACCCACCCAAGCAAACCCAACAGGTAGTCAAAGCAATTCACAAAGACTTACTGAAGATGGTGAGTTTTTTGTCAGCCTGCAAGGCTTCCTCGCGAGTGAAAGGGAAGTCGAACCAACGAGCCCTGGTCATGTTCAGCTGCATGGTGCGGCCAAAGATCTCCAAGTAGGAGGGCGCTCGCTCTATCGCCTGCGTGCCGATCTGGATCCGCATGCCTGTCATCACCATCGTGCTGTTATTGTTCGTCACTTCGATGGTGAAACCCCCAGGCTGTAAAAGACAAAGCACAGCTCAGAAAGGTGAAGTCAAAAAGTCACTCCTAAGCTGAGAATCTGAAGTCTATACAGGGGTGCCTCCACTGTTTATCTGACAGTACAGGGTCAGTTGAACCAAGCAGAATTCTAAGAAAAGGCCTGCTATCAATCCGACAACAACATCACCTAGAAGCCCAACAGCACCCCCAGACTGCCCCATTTACCTTTGTGTTGGCCACATACATGCCGGTGGAATTGAGCCGGTGCTTTATCTGCTGAGCATTGTAAACCTGCAGCAGATCATTGCCCCCAAACTCCACATCTGTGAGTTGCTGGTTGTGTTCAAAGAAGTCAATAGGGAAGTTCACTTGGCTGGACGTGCGTGTTGCTAGAAGAGAAGAGAGCGAGGTTTTTGACAAAATGCATTGTCAATAGGCAAAGCTATGGCAAAAACGCTGCCAGAATGAGCCTGCCTCCTTTGGAAACGCCCGTGAGAGATAGGCAGCTACGTGGTTTTTGTAGTTTTATATGTACCTACGGAAACATTCCACCCAGGCTTAGCCAGAACTTAGCCTGAGGTTAACTGGTCATTCTCCAAAGCGAACGACTAAGTGTCTGTACGACACCAACCAATCTTTGCATTGATGTTTGCCACCACTACCTTGCACAAGACACGTATGAGAAGTCCCTTACTAATAGCAGCTGCCTTGCGCTTGCGAACTGGCTTCATGATGCTGATGACACTGCTAGGCTGGAGAGAGGGCTGGAGCCAGTAAGAGGTGTTCTCCACATTGGCCATGTAGATCCTCAGGCTGCCGTCTTCGCACAGGAGGATCATCGTGGTCCTTTGCTGCTCGTTGCAAGCTGTGTGACGGATGGCCACCATGTCCTGGATCTGCAGGGGCAAGCAATGCAAGTCAAGGAACGGAGCTGGCAACTGCTGCTTGAAGAAACAAACTGCACATTAGAAAAGCTGCCAAGACTACAGATCTTCTTGATGGAACAACAAGAAACGACATTTTAAGGGCAAAAAATACAGGGAACAACAACTAACCTTGGCTTTGGCTGGCAAGGTTTTAATCTCCTGGATGAGAAAGGTGTCCGGCTTCACCATCACCACCAGTGGGACACCTGTGGTTTGCTGGACACAGCACACCAAGCCGGGATGGTTCATCACCTCAGACCACTGACACAGTGCCGGTGAAGTCTTACTGCCACCATTTGAACTGCAAGAGATGAAGGGCAGAATGACATTCATTTAAGCAGCAACACAAGTGAAACCACAGTAAATTCATCGCCGTTCACATCAGTTAAAGCTTCATCCTCAGCAGGATGCGTTAACGAGCAGCCAGGAACAGCAGAGCCCAGTTCACAGGTGAGAAACCTGAGAGGGGGCAGAAGGCACAAGCATCTCAATTCACAGCCCTGTTCTCTACCCTGACAACTCCAGGAAAGACACTCACTTAGCCGCAGTTTACTCCCAAATCCAAGACATTAACTTTAAAATGGCTTTCAGGGATCTTTTTATCTGAACAGACACACAGTTCCACATTTCAACACACCCAGCAGTACTAAGCAAAGGCCAGTGTAGGAGGATCTGTGTGACTCAGCTTACTGGGAAAAAAAAAAAAAAGCTGTGAAAAGACTAAGCCAAACTCAGCCGGGGCTAGAGAGCTCTTGGAACCTCTTCCACAGAGCCTACTCAGGGCGGTGGCTTTGTGTCAGGCTAGTAAAGAGTCTGTGGCCTAAATGCCCAGCTCTGCTTGTCAGAACAGATGATAGAACAGCTTTTTTCTCGCCACATTCATAGCATAAGAGATTGGTTTCCCTCAAGGGAGTCTGAAAATAAGCCTTAATATGCACAGCACACAAGGTCCACTGTGGTACTGGTGCCGAAAGGAAACAAAGGCTTCCTGCTCTGCAGCCTCTGCGAGGGTGGGTAATCCCATCGGTTCCAGCCATTGCACCAGCAGCAGCTCCACACTGTGCAGCAAGGCTGCTCTGAAGCCACCTTTCTGCTATAAAATCCTAGTGAGAAGATAAAAAAAAAAAGCATGTTGTGCCCCAGTGCCGAAACAGCCAGCTTTGGTTTGAAATCATTCTGCAGTCAGTGCAGAAGCACCTTGAAAAGTGGTGACAAATCATCAGTCAAAAGGGGGATCTTCACCCACAAGGTTGGGCCATTCAGAGCTGAGATGTTAAGAGTAATTAGTAATATTTATTAATGATAAACAGAAATGAAAACTTCAGGGGAGTCTTCCATACGAGCCTCACCTCTTTATGTTAATTGGGAATAACCGCTGCACTTCCAGATTGGCCCGGCTGATGGTGGCTGCGAAGGATTTGCCTTGACAGTAACTGAAGAACAACATCTGGAGCACATGGGAGTAATACACGGACACGCCACCGCCTGCTACCTGCCCATTACTGTCCTGTAGGATTGAGAGAAACAGCAAGATAAACACATGTCCTGGATGGATGGACCATGGCCAATGGGCTGAGGTTCGACAAGGCAAACGGCCGGGTCCTGCCCTTGGGTCACAACAACCCCCTGCAACGCTCCAGGCTGGGGCAGAGCAGCTGGAAAGTGCCTGGAGAAAAAGGACCTGGGGGTGTTGGTGGACAGGCAGCTGAAGATGAGCCAGCGTGTGCCCAGGTGGCCAAGAAGGCCACCAGCATCCTGGCTTGGATCAGCACGAGTGTGGCCAGCAGGACCAGGGCAGGGATTGTCCTCCTGGACTGGGCACTGGGGAGGCCCAACCTCGAATCCTGGGGTCAGTTTTGGGCCCCTCACTCCAAGAAGGACCTTGAGGGGCTGGAGCATGTCCAGAGAAGGGCAATGAAGCTGGGGAAGGGTCTAGAGCACAAGTGTGGTGAGGAGCAGCTGAGGGACCTGGGGGTGTTGAGCCTGGAGAAAAGGAGGCTCAGAGGAGACTTCACTCTCAGCAACTCTGTGAAAGGAGGTTGGAGCCAGGTGGGGTTGGTCTCTTCTCCCATGGACAAGCAACAGGACAAGAGGAAACAGCCTCAAGTTGCAGCAGGGGAGGTTTAGGTTGGACATGAGGAGAAATGTCTTCCCCACAAGGGTTGTCAAGGGCTGGCCCAGGGCAGTGGTGGAGTCCCCATCCCTGGAGGGGCTTCAAAGCCATGGAGATGTGGTGCTGAGGGACATGGTTTAGTGGTGTCCTGGCAGTGCTGGGTTAACGACTGGATTGAAGGTCTCTTCCAAACAGAATGATTCTATGATTCTTGAAAACACTGTGAGGCTTTTAAATTTCTCATGAAGGAGTTACTCCAAAAGCCTCTCCCACATCCCCTCCCCATCAGTGAGACAACACAGCCCTAAACAACAATTTTCTAAGCTGAACTCCTTGGTGAACTCATCCATCAGCTACTTCAAAGGCTTTGGAAGGGGATGCTGACATGGCACCCCCATAGGCTGTAGGTAGGACCCTCAGCTATGGTGTCTGTGCTGAACACTGAGTGACAATCTCACATGGAGCATTCCTCATTCCCAGCTCATAGAAGAGCTTTTCTGAGGGCTGCGTTCTCATCTATTCCCCTGTTCTGGAGCAGGCCGAGATAAAAAACACTGAGCGAAAGGTGGACACATTTTAAAAGTCACCTTCAAGACTACAGAGCTGGGATTGACCAGAGACAAAGGCTCACTCCACCTCTGCAGCCCCAGCGATGGTCAGGAACGTTACCCATTCTGGTCACCACAGCTTTGGAGTGCCTCACTTGGAGAGCAGCACTGCTCTGAAGCCATCTCCCTGCTGAGAAATCCTGCTGGGCATGACTTCAGAGCCAGCCACGGAAAACATGCTCCATTTTCTAGATGAAAGGCTCAAGAGTTTTAATTTCACCCCCACCCTATTTCACTGCAAGGTGACTTCTCTCTTTAGAGGAATGGCAAACTTGTTGATCTACATCGGGGGGTTAAGAGAGGTGGAGAAGGGAGAAAAAGGAGAAAAGGCAACTTCTGCCTTCAAATGTAAGACACAAACAAGAGAGAGCCACTGCAGCCACGCTACACGAAAGGGAAGTCACCAGTACCTTCAGGTCCTCATGGTTGACTTCAAGCACATTGGTGACATAGAAGGGTCCGTGCTGGGCGCTGCTCGCCTCTTCCATGAGCTGCGTGTAGATGTACCCAGCCGAGGACATGATCACGATTATGTTCTTCCCTTCCTCATTGAAAAGGAAAGTGACATCCCTGATTTTGGAACTCGGTAGAAGGAAATAGAAAGTTGGACTCAAGGCATCTACAGAGAGATCGTAAATCTGTGGGGAGAATTCAAGGAAATAACTATTACGATGCAAAGCAGTGCAAATGGACAGCGGCTGAGAGAAGCAGACACCTGTTAGATGTTATGGTTCCTTTGTTTTGCTCTTGGGGTTCTTTGGTTTTGCTTTTTCTTACGACAACAGTAGGCAAACACCACAAAAGTTATATTTCCTATTTATTTCTAACTGAAATCACATTCTCCTACATGCAACTCCACAAAGATCCAGACTCCACTGCCTGAAAGAAGCCGTATCGTCGCCAGCTCCTGACCAAACATACCTTCACAAAGTCCGCAGTCACAATAGCAAGCTCTGTCTGAGACCCTGGCAGCCACACAGCCTTAATGATGAAATTTCCAGTGGCTAGTTGGGGATGAAGGACCAAATGATCAGAGACTGATCCAGAGCTGCTGAACGTTAACACGTGGCAGTCCTGGAGTAATGAAAAAAAATTGGCCAAATATTAGGACAAAATGTTTATAAACATTTCAAGCCAAGAGCAGAGTTAAAAGCCAGCATTCCTCTTAGTGCCAATAATGATTCATAGAGGAAGAACTTAAAATTCCTGCACTTAAGACGAATGACGTGAAAGTTTGTAAAGAAAAAAAACACAACTACACAGAGTTGTTTCTCAGCTAAATAAGATTTGTGGATTCTGCCCTGTGAAAGCTGTATTGAAATTTGGGAGAACACAGAAAAGAGGAGTCCTTGCTACAGAACACTAGTTGTTACAGACTAGTTCTCCCACACTCAATTTCACATGACTAAACCTTGACTCCTGTCTCAAAGTAAAGTGGCCTAAATACAGTAAGAAGTACTATTTTAAGGTGCTGTCTCATTTATTGTATTATTCATACAGGTCCTACTTCTTTTACTTCATTTATCTAGCAGGAAAGTGATTCATGAGCTAAAATTAGTGACAGACCTTTGGAGCCAGCTCTGCTCTACCTCCTCAGAGGAAAAAAATAGAGCTGGGATTGAGCTGATCTTCCCAACTGCCTAGACAAGGGCTTGTGGGACACTGACCTTCAGTCCACACACGGCCAGGTAGTCCTCCTTGCAGGGATTCCCAGTGAGGCTCAGTACTGTAAATGGAACGGGTGCGGATGCCAGGCGAGTAAGAGTCAATTTTCTTTTGCTGGAGTCTGCTTGTTTCAGCAACGCTGAGAGCTGCAGAACTGTGATCTGCAGAACAAAATGAACTTAAGTTACCCAACCTTACAACTGAGGAGAAAAAGGCATTTTGATCTCAGCTCTGACTGTAGCCCTGTTGTTTTCACTGTTTCTGCTGCAAGAACTCTTTCTTCTGAAGAATGAAGGTTTTTCCAAGCTATGCAACACTTTACAGAGTTTCCATATCTCAGGACAGGCAGAACAAATCATATTCTGCTTGTTGCTCAGTGCTCCAAGGCTGTTTCACCCTCCTTTACAGTCCAACATCCTCTACGGGGCTAGAGAACTCACCTTGCCCTTTTCATGGCTCACGGCCAGGTGCTGCCGACGCCCGTGCGGGGACGACAGGACGCACATGGCCACTCGCCTCAGCACGTGAGCACTAATCAGCTGCCGGATTGTCTGGCCCTGGTCACCGCTGTAGTTCATGCGGACGTTCTCAAAAGCACCTTCTTGAGAGCCCAGAGTTGGGACCTGAGTTGTTAGGAAAAGCATAAAGAAGTGTACGACTGAAATTTTTCTGGTTAGAAGCGATTCCACCTACCCATCATCTAACTGCTCCTTTAATCTCATACCATCAACTGGTCTGTCATCTCTACCGACTTGTCCAAAGTATGGAGCTCATTGAGAGCTTGCTGCGCGCGACTGCTGCTCCCCATGGCTGAAGCTTGCTGGAAGTTTATCTGAATGGCGTCCATCAGGAAATTCAGCATCTCCAGCACCAAAGGTGCAAAGGAGAAGTTGGCCTACAAGAAAAAGATAAGTGAGGCACAAGATGCTCCTCCCGGGAGCCTTCACGAAAGCTGCGTGTCAACCACTTTTAAAAGCAGGACACTACTTTATGATCCCTCCTATCATAAAGGAGATCATAAATATCAAGCAGCTTGGCTGATAACCAACACACTCTCATCATAAACCATCTTCTTTTAACAGCCAGCCGATAATCCTACCTGGGACTGCAATTCCTCTCGACAGCCCTCAACATTTCTACACAGGCTGCTCTTCTTGGGTTTTTCTTCATCAGGGCCCTTCCCCTCGCTGATGGTGACCTTGGCTTTCTCTGCAGGAGAGGTGCTTGCATGGCGAATGACACTCTCGGGCACTCGGGGCTCGCTCTGGAAGGCGGATTCTTTCATGGTAGAGCTCATACCACTGCTGGGAGTTCTCTTCACCAAAGCCTGGGAATGACACAGTAACGCTGAAAGCCCAAACCAGACTCTATTTGACCACTGAGGAAATGAACACAGACTGTAATAGCAGCAAGACTAGCACAATTTAAAAAAAAAAAACAACAACAGAGCATAATTCTCTTAGATCACGATTTTAAAGGCATAACAGAACAGAATCCTGCATGCCACTCTGCACCCAAGTATCAGAAAAACTTTCATATTTAAAATAAAGTTACTTTGTTTGCTGCTAGTGGAAAACATGGGAAAAGGTGGTATCTGACTGCTTGTAGCCTAAGCTACTCGCAGAGTAGCGAGTGGAATTCCAGCAGTTGTTAGGACAGAGAGTTGCCAATGCACTTATTTGATGCAAAAAAGATAAACTGTCAGGCAAGGTGTAAATTAAGAGGGTTCATTACAAAGCCAAGGCCTTCAAGTCTTAGGACTCTTACGCGCTCATATCATGACATGACTTATTGCAGAATAGAAACCTCTGCAAAAAACTTTAAAACCAGAAGAAATCGCAGCTTATGTTGACATGAAGACACTTTACCAGGCAACTGCCATCTTCCTTGGCTCCACAGTCACAGAAGAACGATCCGTATTTGGCATAAGAAATCTCATGATCCTTGTGACAAACTTTAGCACAAACTGTGCAAACACCAACCCCGTCAACCATCTTGCAAGTGTGACAGTGATACCTGCACAAAACAGGCCAGAGGAGTTAGAATCTGTGCCTACGGTGCCTCAGGAAGGCCCACAGACTGCGTGTGGTTCCTTCGCAATGGCCAGAAATACCAGGCTGAAAATCTGAACACAAGCTGGAGATTCTCACCAGTGTTGATTCATGAATTCTTTCTGTGTGATGGTGAAGGTACAGAGTTTATTACAAAGAGAATCTTCATCCTGTTCAGAAAAAAGTTGTTTTAGAAAGGTGTTGCAAGTGCAGCTACAGTAAAGGCAGATGGTACAGAATACGTTCTGCAGATGCTAAATGTGCATTTTAAGAATAGTTTTAGCATCACCTAGATAAAATGGGCAGCTGGTATCATAGAGTCACAGAATGGTTTGGGTTGGAAGGGACCTCAAAGATCATCTCGTTCCAACCCCCTGCCATGGCAGGGACACCTCCCACTAGACCAGGTTGCTCCAAGCCCCGTCCAACCTGGCCTTGAGCACATCCAGGAATGGAGCATCCACAGCTTCCCTGGGCAACCTGGGCCAGGGTCTCACCACCTTCAGAACAAAGAACTTCTTCTTTCCATCTAAATCTCTTCCAGTCTGCAGCCACCACCTCTCGTCCTATCAGTACAAGCCCTTGTAAAAAGTTCCTCCCCATCAAAGCACAAGGGAGGAGGAGATGGTGACATTTTACAGCAACTCAAAGGAGTGAATCAAGAAGTAAATAGTAACAAAAATAACCTATCGGAATGACAAAGCTTAAAGAATGCATTAATAACACGGGTATTTTTCCACCCAACAGGAATTAAAAGCCTAATCTAAATCGCTTGTTGATATAAAAGCCAGTAGCTGACCAACAAACCAGTCGGAACAAACCCGCCTTGCTCATTTCTTCGTTTTTGTTTTCTTAAAAAAAAAATATCCAAACTATCCAAGTTTTGTTGACATCACAAAGTCAACCTATCTATCCAGAAAGGACAGATGCTCTCTTGTAGATCTGACAACTAGGGTTCTTCGCTCAGTCTCACATCAGGAATAAACGACAACAACAAAATCTTAATTTTGAACCTGAGTAATTGTGATTTGGAAGCTGTAAAACAAATTCTCATCTCATTCACAGCATTAACGGTGACTGTTGCCTACCGAATCTTCAGCCTGGGAGTCCTCCTCCTCCACTGCCAACTCTTCCACCCAGTCTGAATCCACCTCAATCGCCCGTTCCTCTCCATCAACAGAAAGATGACTTGGTCCTTGGCCGCTGGTCTGGCTCAGCGCGTTAGTGACATCGGCCAGGTAGGAGACAATGTGGCACGTACACTCCAGGATGGTCACGTGCTGTAGAGATGAATGAAGATGAGAGGCGATACTTAGAGCCATAATAGTTGCTATAAGGCAAGAAAATCATAGAATGGTTTGGGCTGCAAGGGACCTTAAGGATCACGTCGTTCCAACCCCCTGCCATGGCAGGGACACCTCCCACTAGAGCAGGTTGCTCCAAGCCCCGTCCAGCCTGGCCTTGAACACCTCCAGGGATGGAGCATCCACAGCTTCCCTGGGCAACCTGGGCCAGTCTCACCACCCTCAGAGGGAAGAACTTCTTCCTTACATCTAACCTAAATCTCCCCTCTTCCAGTTTGAGGCCAACATCCCTCATCCTATGACTACATACCCCTGTAAAAAGTCCCTCCCCAGCCTTCCTACAGGCCCCCTTCAGATACTGGAAGGCCGCAAGAAGGTCTCCCCGAAGCCTTTTTTTCCCCAGGCTGAACAAGCCCAACTCTCTCAGCCTGGCCTCATAGAAGAGATGTTCCAGCCCACTGATCACCTTGGTGGTCTCTTCTGGAAACCACTCCAACAGGTCTATGACCCTCTTGTACTGGGGGCTCCAGAGCTGGATGCAGTACTCCCAGTGGGGTCTCATGAGAGTGGAGCAGAGGGGGAGGATCCCCTCCCTCGACAGTCCCTCTGACCAAACTGCTTTAAAACTCCCACTATGCGACCAAAACAGGACAGCTGACACAGCCCACGCCTCAGATTTATCCCTGCAAGTTAAGCGACAGTCCCACGCCTTACCTTCCCTTGCATGACGTTTGCATTCATCTTTTCCACCACATTCTTTTGGGACAGGTACTTCTTGCTGTAACACAAAGCAGTGGAGAAGATCACTACAGCTAACAAGCCTTTGGGAAGGATGAACTCAGTTCTTGCCAACAGCTTCAAGCATTCATTTTTGCTTTAGATTAACAGGAAATGTATAAATGCAGCAAGTAAACCATCAAGAGTGGAAAAGACAAAGAAAACAGATGGTTACACTTAACAGGGGGACACAGATGAGCCTTTCTCAGACACTTTCTATTCCAAACAACAAATTAAAAAAAAAAAAAAGAAGCACGTGTCAGGAAATATGAACTACCAGGACAAAAAATAAAATTAAACCATCAGTTTGAGTGATGCAAACGAACAAAGAGCAGCACACAGTTCTCCCTTACCATCTGCCCAGCCACTCAACAGCAGCGCCGTGAAGCTGGAGGTGTCCCGCGCCCTGGCCTGCGCTCGCCAACGTTGCCATCACGACCATCAGCTCAGGAAAGCCCGTGCCATCGCCATTGGCCAACATTTCTGTTGCCATCGGTATCAGAGTACTCAGGAGAACTGTGCACACGCCTTCTCCCACTTGGCTAATCAAAAAGAAGAGAGTTTCAGACACGGTACCTCACTCACTGAAACACAGCTAAGGCCCACGGCACAAGGGCATGGACACAGCAATGACTTCATAGAATCACAGGGGTTGGAAGGGACCTCTGGAGATCATCAAAGTCCAACCCCCTGTCAGAGCAGGATCACCTAGAGCAGGTCGCAGAGGAACACGTCCAGATGGGTTTTGAAAGTCTCCAGAGAAGGAGCCTCCACAACCTTTCTGGGCAGCCTGTTCCAGTGCTCTGCCACCCTGACTTCAGGACAAACAGAGCTGTCTCCATCACATCATTTGAAAGCTGACAAAAAGAAGCCATCAGCAACTCTTTCTGGGCAGCCTGGAACAAAAGAAATGACCAGCAAACAAATGAAATGACAAAGGCTCTACTTTACCTGTTTTCCCGAACAATGTAAGTGGTCAAGAGCTGCAGCAGCTGCCTGTTCTCTTGCACAACATCCAGCTGATCTGAGTCTTTGGGTGGGGACATGGTCATCCTAGTTAACCAGGCCTGGAGACGTGCAGGCTCCACACAAGCCAGCTGAGCCAAAGAGCCACAAAGTCGCAACAGGCTGGGGTTGGGACTCTTCTCAGCTGGTGGAGAAAATGTCTAGTGAGTGACAGATGCTACAGTGAATGCGTCTGAAGATGGCTTTCCATCAGAAGCATGAAGCTGTCACTCCACTTCCTATAACAGCTTTTCCTTCATGAATCTTCACACCACAGTCCAACACAAGACCAGTATAAAGTGGACGAAGGCAGGACAGAAGATTCAACAACCACTTACTTAGCTGGAAGAGCTTGGTGAAGAACTTCAGCACTCTGTTACAGAACTTCGCTGAGAGGTTTTCATTGGCAGTCGCCATCATGATCTGGACCAGTTCTCCACTATAAGGAGGGGGGAAGTTAAGTCAGCTTTGTAAAGGATGACCCATTCCCTTTTTCATTTGCACTTACAGCTGCCCTCGCGTTTCAGGTTGGCAACAGGTTGTACTAACGCTGCTCAGCAGCCAAGCCACCAAAATTGCTTTCAGACAGCAAACTCTAAAGCTCGTAAATCCCGAGCTCCTCAGCAGCACATCAACATTCTCCAGGTATCAAGTCACGAAAAGGCCTCTACTAGTTTCCAAACCAACTTCAAGATATTCTTGCCCATTTTTCCCTTCCATGTTAAGGAAGTACAGCCACCAGACTACTTCAATTTTGAACTGGTGAGCAAGTAGAGAGCGCAACCAGACAATGGTTGGCTTCCTCCAGCTCACCCTCGTATCTCTTCAGAACATTGCTGCTGTGCCACGCTGTTTCCAAATCAATTAGTCGTCATAGCTCTACAACAGGCCAAAATCCCACCTCCACCCCTAAAATTATCAACTTATTTCCCCAAGGAAGCGCTGAAAGAACTCAGGATTTTGCAGCTGGATCTGACAGTGCCTTACAGACCAGTGTCTCTCAAACCCCTCCTTATAATGCCTTTGACAAAAAAATTGTCCCTCAGGATCCCCACCGATGATCACAACGAGGACTTGCTGCATGTTTTATTTAGAGTGACAAAGACCTAAGTTCTCTCCCACACAGAAAGTCCTCTCATGCTCTCCTGCACTGCTTGAAGGGTATCCTACACGCACACAGTCAGAATTTTCCTGTGCAATGGCATTAACATCATGTAGGTGTTGACAGTGACAAACCAAGAGAAAAAGGAAGAGGAATAAAGTTCTTAAGGCTACACATCTCAGGATCACTTCACCTTTCTGAAAAGAACTCCTCCATGGCTTTTCGGGCCTGGCTGCTCTCCAGTTGTTTCTCCAGATGCTGCAAACATTCCTCCAAGATGGACTCATCCAGGCCACTAAGGATCAAAAGACACATATTAAATAAGAATATATAAGAGCAACTTCAACAATTTCAACAGTTCTGAGAGCCAAGAAGTGATCAATTTTGCTACTACAGCTCTAATAAACTTTGAACTAGCTGAAAGCAGCTCTCCTTCCAAGAGATAGGAGAAAAATAATTGATGAACAAACATAAACATCAACAAATCCAGCAAGTGTTCAGGAAAACACAGTAGCACATGACACTGCAGGCAAGTTACACAGCCAGAAACCTAGAATAATCCCGACCTTTCAGACACCTCACATTACAAATTCCTCTAAATGGCTGCTCTTTTCCCACTGTAAGTCTCTTTTAGCTTTCCTCCTGCCCATTCTTTCCTGCGCTCATCCCTACTCCACAACGCGCCCTGCAAGTAAAATCCAATTACATTCACATTCTCTACTAGAAGGTGCAGTAGATCTCCCTCTGAATACCTTCCATCCAGAGAGGATCAGCGTTAAAAAGATGCAACATCATCGTGCCTAATGGTTTTATGTTTCAGATGGGTAGAATCAACATCTGCACATCAAGCTTATTCCCACTACACGCAGCGAGCGAGGGGTGGGAAGCACAAATCTGGCTAGTTTGCTGTGGTAAAGCAGGGATTAACCACCCTCACAGAGAGCAAGAGAGACAAAGGAAGACAGAGCAAGTTAGGTCGGCATCTCCAGCTTTGATTTGGCGCTTGTATTTACATAATTTTCTATTTGCTTAAATAAAGAACTATGCAGATATATACACGCTCCATCTGGAGTCACAAGAGATGATTAAAACGCTGAATGGCAGCGCTGAAAATTCTGGTAACACAAATAAAACATCTCCTATTTTTGGTCCACAGGTATTGAAGAGTTCAGCAGATAAAAATAAGGGGGATTTTTTCCCCCTTTCTGTTGTGCTCTTCAAGAACTGACAGCGATGGTTAAACCTACTGTAGTAATTCTTTATATCCAGCTTTGCTGGAGGAAACCAGGAGCCACCCAGCGCGTTACCTGTTTGGATCAGAGTGATGGGCCAGTATGTTGTAGCATCCCATGATCAATTTCTCATAAACACGTGCCAGGAATTCATCGGATTCTGCAGGGCCCAAGATCCTTTCTAGGGAGTTGCTGCTTATTTCTGCCACACTTTCCGTGCTGGTCTCCAAAAGGAGGGGCAATAGGGAATGAATCACCTGCGGTGGGTTCAAATCGTCTGACCAGCTGGAAAAGAAAAGCAAAGTTAGTTCTCTGCGTGACGTATCAGAGAACATCTTTATTGGATAAATCACAAGTCACACAAGTCTGGATGGAAGTCAGGGAAAAACTTTTTAGAAAACTGGGATAAATGCACGGGCCCAGCCATTTTTCCCCTCAAAAATAGTCCTCGGTTGGAAAACTCTACGTGTTGCTTTTGCATAGATGCAGTGAGAGGTTTTCCTAGACAGCCACCCTACCGTGTGGTACAGCTTGTGGACTTGTCTGCAGCATCAACAACGACTCTTTTGTTTCAGAATATCTTAGAGTAAGTGTTTGAAAAAAAAAAAAAAATCTTTCATTTCACTTTTTCCTTATGCTTTGAGAGCAGCCCACGAGTGAGTGATAACAAAACACACACAAATTAATTAGATCAATATTGTCTCCGTTTATATCCCAGTGTCTTCAAGACCCTATTTAACAAAAAGGTTTTTCTCACAGAGTCTGAGATATCAGATCGAGACAAACTAAGAATGACAGAATCGTTGAGAACCGCAAACCAAATTTAACACCGTTAAAGGCTTAGCTCAAAATACAGCATCAGACAGGTCTGTACAGCGAGGACGCCACGTGAAACCCATCACTTACACGATGAGGTCCCCAGTGAGCCTGACCAGGGAGAGAAGGGTGTGCTTTAAGGAAGCTGCGAGAGGCAGACTTTGGCTGCAGAGAGTGCCGAGGTGTGCGGCCTGCACCGCGCTGATGTAGCTCTCCGCAGGGACCGTGTCATTCGCGAAGGCGTTGCGCTGAGGATTGAGAACTAAAGTCAGAGCCGTCTCTCTTCAACACGAAGACACGCTGCCCGCCACTCCCAGCACCAGACGGGGTTAAGGTCCCGCCGGATCAAGCCACGAGGCTGGACTCACCCACGAGCCAATGTTTGGAAACTCATTTGTGTGGATGTTGTTCCACGAATCACATAAAGTCTGCACAGCTGACGGCAAGTTCTGAACCAGCGCCGGACCTGCAGTTAATGCGGAATCGGGTCACTGAGTAATTTCATGGGTCCTACTGAAAACCAGAATGCTTCTACCACTGAGAACTGGATCATTATTTAAGACAACTGCAGCTAAGCTGAGCTGTAACTCTGCTGAGGGCAAACTGCAAGACAAACTATTCCTAAGTTTTCAGCTTCTTTCACTTCACTAAAACACCAGAAAACAGGGCAAAAAACCCTAATTTGCAACACTCTTCAACATACCAACGTTTCCCAATTCCCCTTACTATGCCATGCCACCAGAGCACCAACACGGTTAGAAAAGCATTTCAATAATCCAGATAAGCCCACCAGACAGTTACGTTTCCAGGTTTTGCCCAACTTTTTCAGTTGTTAGGGTACTAAAAGTCTTCCCAGACCTCTCCTGCCAGGATAACGCACTCATCTGAGCGAAGCGCTCAACGTTAGCCAGCACGCAGCTTTGAAATAGAACGCTGGCAGCATTGCAGAAAGCTTCACCTCTATAAAGAAATCTGAAGTCTCCAGTAGCCTTACCTAGAGTATTAGCCTTGCAGCGGCTGGATCCAATGGCCAGCACAGCAGCGTAACCTCGGAGCTTCTCTTCAGAGGGCTTGTTGTCAGTGGAGCCCTCTTCTGAGAGGCTCCGGAGCAAGTAAGATCTGTATTCAGGATGGAAAGGATTTCTTTCAGAAGACAGCTCTGCATTTCAGAACCAAGTGTGGCAATATAGTGACAGATAAAAAAAGCAAATCTCTGCAGTTCTGCCCCATACTAAGGGAGCTCTGGGCTATTCTCTCTTCTAAGCTACTTACCAGGAGAAGTGCCCACTCAAAAGAAAAAGCTGGTTTACTTCTGCTTTCTCCTACACAGGTTCTAACGAGAGTTTAGAAGACTTCAGGCTCTTAATAAAAGAATTAAACCCTCTCACTTTCTTGATGGTCTGACAGTCTCAGTATTATCTCAGTGAAATAACCTTACATAGCACCATCCTAGAGTGGTAAGAGGAGGGCTCATAATTGCAGGAAAAGCTGGTTTTGCAAGCTTGCAAGAAAGCCTTGGAAGAGCAGACAAGGAGGCTACTTAGAAACGACAACTTCACACACACGGCTTGAGAAGCTACTCTTTCTTCTTTTAAACCAGTGGAGACTCTAGAGAGTTAGAGTCATTAAAGGCATCTACTGCTAAGAGAACAACAAACAAACTGCAAAGAAAGCCCTATGCCCAGAAGAAAATCGTATTCCTACTAGTGATCTCAAGGACTGTACCTGGTAAACGTAGCGTAAATGTCAATGAGCTGTAGCGTGGCAGGCAGGAGGTTCTTAGTTATCTCTGAAGACTTGTGTGGATCAGTTTCTGCAGCTAGCTTGGAAAAGTGCTCATCTAGAGAAACCTGAATCTTGGAAATGGCAGCGTCAAGGGTGTAAATGGATTGTAAACTGGGAACTTCATGCAGTTGGAGAATCGTTGTACAATCAACACCGCAGAAAGAAGATATCTTAAAATACAAAAGGATGGAACTGTAAGTGCAAATCGTTCCACAAGATCAGAAGCTCCATGCAAAGGGCACCACCTCACCTGCCGAGCAAAGTATTCCTCTGCTATTTCCACATCGTACTTCACTGAGCTGCACTTGCTGGAGGCCAACTCAATGAAACAAGCAGCATGGTCAGCTTTCATGCCCTGCTTGATGAGGTGATCCTACAGATGCCAAAAAAAGGCCTGTCACTTTTTAAATGTAATATTATAATTTATAATAAACCACACTGTCGTTTACTAGGTTACTTCAGAAAACACAGCCACGAGTTCCCAGTTCTCACCACCACGCCCACACAACAAACCCCACATGCAGCAAACAGCGAAGAACAAGAGACTGACATTCTCACTACCAACAACATTCCGAAACACCCCCTGAAGACGAGGCTGTACCTTGATCCAGGTGACATAGGATGCAATTCGCAGGCGGGAGGACCAGCGCAGCGTGTGTAAAATATCACATTCGCTCATCTCCGGTGCGTTTGTCGCCAACTGATTCATGTAGTTTTTGGATGGAGGCAAAATCCCCAGTATCCGCCACAGGATCAAGAAGTAGTACTGAAGTGCACAGGCTTCCTGAAGAAAGGCACAGTTGGACAAATGAGTGAAGACAGATTGAAGCTTCAGTCATCCCAGCCACTGAAATGATCTCACCAGAGACTCCAGACTCCTGGAGCCGTGCCGTATCAGAGAACACATACTGGACTGAGTTTCTGGCATATTATACAACAAATTACGCAACAAAGGGGAGGGAGAAAAGAAAAAGGAGACGTAAGCATTCTTTCTGCTTCATCATATTCTAGCCAGACCTCCTGGAATTACCAGGGCCATAAAGCACGTCTAGAACACGCTATGAACTAAAAACTGACACGAGATGTACCACCACCATAGACACTACCATCGGCCATGGGATTTTTAAGTTCCCCAGCACTCCAGCCACTGTCAAGAATACTTGGGTTAACCCTTGAAAATACTAAGGTTGAAAACTTGTTATTCCTCGACACAGACAACATTACAGCAACAGCCTTACCAGCGCAGTGACAGTTTTGTTCTCTTTTCTCCTGAGCGTGTCAAACTGTGACCCAGCCGCAAGTAAAGAAGTCAGGGCAGTGTAAAGCTCATCGTACTTCACAGCCCTCGAGAAAAGGACCTCGCAAACCTGCAAGAGATGACAGGGCAGGATGGTTGCTTTGCAAATGGCACAGCTCTGTGTTTGTATGCAGTCAAGCTCTTCTCCTAAACATTCAGAATACCCACAGACCAAAAAAATGCAGAAGAAAACTCCAGGAAGTTTGTTCTGTCGGGGGTTTTTCTCCCCAAAGCACCGACAAACTGGTTACAAGGTAGCACGCATGAAGCGAGCTCACAACCTCGATGACAACAAATTCAGTGAGGAAACAAAACCCAGGAAAAACGTGGAGCAATATGATGACGTATGTCTTTGTCTCAGATGTTTCGGGAGCTCTGAAAATTAAGAGTGGCTATGGCAGGGCTCTCTGTCACAGTGCACATACCGGAATCACAAGCGTTACTACTCAACACAGCTTCAGAGATTTTACACACTGACCTCCCTGACACGTAACTGAGCACAAAAAGCAATCCCGTATTATCTTATTCAGCCACTATTCTTATCTTGGCTTGGTGAAATATTCCTGGTCTAGCTGCCTCACCAAGTCTTTCCTTCTTGTCTATTTTCCCCAGCACTTGTCAAATCAACACGGCCCTCCAGGCTTACAGAAAGGTCTTGAAAACACAAATCTCAATACCGTGCTATCTAGACGGTTCAGATCATCTTCAGAAGCTTCCAGAGATAGGATGCAGTAGAACCTGGGCTGTGGAGCTGCATCTGGAACATAAGGACAGAAAACAGCATGCCAAGTGACAGTTTAGTGAGGCAGTGTTGTGTTATCCTCTCTCCTCCATCCCCTCGACCTTTCACATTTTAAGACTAACACCAGATTCTACTAAGCTACCTCCATAACACATTATATGAGCTTTTAACTTATGGTGTATGCAGCCAAGGGTTTCCTACTCATACAATTCTGGCACAATAAATACTCACTTATTTAGAATTACTTGTAGCATACTCCTAGATGACAAGAATTTTGTTTAGCAGAACTTTTCCTGCGTTACATATATCTTAACCTGTCTGTTGTAACTGTGCTCACTGAAGTAAGAAGAGGGCACAGGAAGGGCTCTCGGTTATTTGTAAAAGCAAACCTTGCAGTAAAAAAATTCCCTACATTCTCTTTCTTACCCGATGAACAGTGTTTGGACCAGTTTTCTTCCACTTCTTTAAACCCATGATAAAGTGGGACAGACGTTCGTCTGCTGCTGTCCTGGGATCCGCTCACCCAGCCAATGGGCGGAGTCAGCAAGTTATATTGCACCTAAATAAAAAAAACAACCAACCAACCACAGAATGACCCACGGCAGCCTTGTCATTAAGGCCTAGGGGGGAAAACCACTACCACCACCACCAGAAAAAACCCCATAAAACATAAACAACCCTATTACTAAGACACAATCATCAGAGAAGCTCTGATTTTGATTCTGGAGTGAGCAGCTGAAGTCAATGGTGAAGCTTCCAACAACTGACAAAGCCACGCACAAAACACCAGCAGCCCATTAATGAGAACGGCGCCCAAAACCTCAGGAGTGAAAAGCTAGAGCAAGGACACGGGGCACAAAGTATTTGTGAAATGGGGCCTAAATATGAAAGAGAAGTTGGGGCGTTCATCCCGTCCTCACCAGGATTTGTTAGGACAGTAGTTACACAAGGAATTTACACTCCAGTTGAACCTGCTCTAGGAATCAGCCATCGTAGCTCATCACACATTAGAACTTCAAAGGCTGGTAACAGCATCCAAACCAATTTAATCACAGACATCTCAAAGAGAGCAGAACACACCAGACGATTGCCTGCCACTGACTTCTGCTGGGTGACACGTCCCATATCCAGAACGTGCTCTCAAAACCTTACCTGTTCAAAGAGGTACACGGGGGCCTTGGAATACTGATGGAGCAGGTAGTCAAACACCAAGAGCAGACGCGCCACGATAAGTGGCACAGAAGACTGCTGGGTCTCCATGTTCGCCGTCAGCTCCACGATTGTCTGGATACAGAGCATCATGATAGATCTGCGGCCCCTCTCGGAGAAGTTGTGAAAAATAAGCAGCAGCAGCTGGAGATGTTCAACATTCAGATCTTCTGTGTCACTGGGAAGAGTCCCCTGCAAGGCATTTTGCTTCAGTGTGCCCACAAACCTGACAATAAGAGAGGAAGTTTATCAAGTTTATTTTTCTCCTTGCTTAGATCCCTCTTGAAAATCTCTAACTAGAGATTAGAGAAACACTTTCACTCTATTTTTCTGCTTCTTCTTCTAATACTGGCAATTTCACAAATTACTTGTGACATTATGTATGGGAATGAGACTGGAAACACTAAAATCTACATGAATTCAATCAGCAGCAAATACATTTGATGGAAAATATGAACAATCATTTAAAAGGAGAAAGCTAGCTGCACACTTGCTCCCGTGGGAAAGGCTGGCCACTATAGCTTGAAGTCAGCTAAACCCACCAGAGACTTTCTCCTTCGGGTAGTGGCACTGAGAAGAAACATCTTGGCACCGTCATAACAAAACCTACCACAAACCTGCAGAAATAAGACATTCGCCTTCCCTTTTACAATCCAGCATTGCTGTAAGTTCGTCAGCCTCCACCCACTTCAGTCCTGACCCTGGGTTTCATTTCTACGCTCCAGCAACACAGACTGAGCCTCTGCTCCCCCAAGCACCACCGCTCAGAGAACACACACACACTCCTTACGCTGGTCCCAGAGAATCTGCACTTGGTAGAAAATCAGAGAGGTAAGACATGACTGATTTTCAGCTTAGCATGAAGTTATCTCACCTTTCCCAAACTTTCAGGCATTCGGGAACGTCAGGATCTCCCTGGGCAGTGGCTTTATGCTGCCAAATCAGGAGAAGTCGCGAGAGCACCGACAGACTTTGAGGATGGATGTAGAGAGGCCACGGACCTTCAGAAAAAGGGGCAACTCCCAGCTGCTGAAGAAGCGTGTTCTGGAATAAAACAGAGGCTGTTGAAAAGGGGCAAATCTTGTCTGATGCTTTAATTAAAAGCTTGATTTTAACTACCAGATGACAACAAACATTACGGCTCCCAGAGCTTGTTCACACCGCAGTATCTCTCCTATCCCAAATAGATGACGTAGCTACCAAGGGACACTGTCACTCTGCCACCTAAAACACCATCAACTTTCAACTCCAACACCAATGCAGAAAACATGGCAGGAATGAGCTCTACTCATTTACTGTGACACCACAGCAGGAGATACTTACGCTACTATGTTCAGTATCTAAGAATGTGGAAGGTGACCCCTTTGAGCCCAGTAACACTCAGTTCTTTTCAAATATAGTAAAAAGGCAGAAAAGTCTGACTGCTTTTAAAAAAAGAGTATTTGAAATATAGTAGAAAACAGGCAATAGAAAGTAGAGCCTGAATTCAGTGATAAATAAGCAGATTTACAACCCCTGCTTGCAGTGTTCAGTCGGGTTAGCCCATGACCTAGCGCAGAAACCTGGAGGCTACAAAGTTAGCCCATGAAAAAGAAAGGATTAATTTGATTCTCTCCTGACAGAATTCCAAGGCCTTTTGGCATCAGTCCTGACAGCAAAGCCAGTCTGCAGGAATGCCTCTTGATAAATGCATGGAGAGAGGCCACTCTCCAAAACAAAATAAACAAACTCATTTCCTTTTCAGCTTTCATCACCTTCAAAATTCAGTGCATTAATTTCAACTCTAGATGTTAAGCTTAAGGATGTTCTGTACTGGATGACTGCAAAGCTCATCCAGCTCGTTGGTTCCAAAATATTCCAAGCTCTGTTTGCAAAAGAATCTACTCTAGGGCCAAATGGACTCATCAACATGCTACTCTAGGTGCAGAAAGTCCATGCAGACGTTAACAGACCCCAACACTATTTTATTTGTACATTCAATCACAGACACACCTGCAAGGCAGGGGACTGAAGATCTGAAGTCACCAAGGAATGGTTGAAGTGATACAGCGCAGCAGCAAACTCCTCATCCGACGTGCCTATAAGACAGGATCAAGCCATTTACTGCTGCTGCTCTCCTGTATTTAAGATTTCCACACGGAACTAAGAAAACACACTTATAAATCCTACAGTCTGTGTTCTCTAACAGAGGGGTTCCACTCGCTTACCCTTAAGCCCGTCCTTATCCACTTCTTTGATGATGCTGGCCAGCGTGGCCATGTGCTGCTCCGACAGAGACACGCTCAGGTAGTTGCGGATGAAGTTATTCCTCGAGTTCAGCATAGAAGAAGTGATGAAGTTCAAAATGTTTGAAGCTAGGCTCAAAAACTGAAAAGAAAAGAGAAACGCTACAGAAGCCACAAAAGCAGAGGGATCATAAGACAACGTTAAATACATCTAAACCACCAGCAAAATAAATCAACTCCCGTAACTCCACCCCGGCCACGGAGCACAGGTTTGCCCATCGCAACGCAGATCCCTGCGCTCTGTGTTCTGTATCAGGACCCACTTTAGAATCCTCTGAAAAGGCTGCAAGTCTCTAACTTTTCAACTGCAGTATTTCTTTCTGCCTTCACCCAACGGAGTCAGAGCTAAAAGCATTCTATCAGCAAGTCACTTCACTCACAGCTCTGCCCTCATTTCCCCTCTCCCTCTGTAACCCAACTAGACACTGTCCTCAAGTCTTTGCTTCCCTGGCACTAACAAATTCTCCCTGACACAAGAGAAGAGAAAAAGTCTTTCTCCAAAGCTAAGACAGACACTGATCCTCCATCAGCAACGTACTTCAACTACCCAACACTTATCACGTTGTCTGTCAACGTGGCTAGCCACTGACAAGCAAGCCACGCCACGGCACATCAGTTCGTTCATTAAGCCCGAAGACCTTCCCGTACCAGTTCCGGGTCTTTGCGGCTGGCCAGGATGTTCCCATTCTCTCCAGCCGTCTGTTTGTTGGGACTTTTCACTCTAGGTGAGCTCTCCAAAGGCGGTGGTGGAGGGGGAGGCGGTGGGGCCACTTTCTCTTTGCTTGGAGAGATTGTCTCTTCAAACCATTGCCCCAGGATTGGTTCACTGTCGTCATCTAACACAAAAAAAACCAAAAGTGTAATATTATAAACAACTATCTTGGGCAAGCTACTCAGAGAAGAGCTGAACAAGAGGTTCCGTGAGCAGAGGTAAGGCATCTGCCATCTTCCTTCTTCCTTTCAAATTACAACACTAAGCACTTCATCCAAGTCTAGCAAGAATTTACAGTAAGACATTACTTCCCCTCCCCTCTTCAGCAAACACTGCCAAATCCCAGCTACTCAGGCTGCAGCTCAGATAAAAGAGCACCGCCAGCATTACTGCTGCCAAATGGACCTTACAAACTGTTCCATATTTTCAGCATTACGTGTCATCCCAGTCCAAGAAAGCACAAGAACCAGTAGTCACGTTTCCACTAAATCTGAAAGATTGTAAAATCCTGACGGAAGCCACGTGCCGCAAACTCTCTTACCTTGGCTGCTGTCCTCCTCCGTGCTGCTAAAATCATCCTCATAGTAAGTATTTGAATCGGTGGAGGCACTCGCATCACTGCTCATGGAACCCTTCCTCTGACGCTGCAAGACACAAGACTTCCAAGAACAACAGAACAAATTAAAGTTGAGGATTATGAAAGGTAAGAATTTGAAAACAAGAGTAACTTCCTACTGCATGTTATCTTTCTTCTAGCAAATTTGCCTCAATTTATTAACTGTTCTTCAAAGCTTCTCACCCTTAAGTTGTGTTAAAACTGACACATGGCAGTTGAAAAATCATAGAATGGTTTGGGCCGCAAGGGATCTTAAAGATCATCCCACTAGACCAGGTTGCTCCAAGCCCTCTCTGACCTGGCCTTGAACACCTCCAGGGATGGAGCATCCACAGCTTCCCTGGGCAACCTGGGCCAGGGTCTCACCACCCTCACAGGGAAGAACTTCCTCCTCATTTCCAATCTAAATCTCCCCTCTTCCACTCTGAAGCCATCACCCCTTGTCCTATCACTACAAGCCCTTGTAAAAAGCCCCTCCCCAGCCTTCTCCTAGGCCCCCTTTAAGTACTAAAAGGCCACCAGAAGGTCTCCCTGGAGCCTTCTCTTCTCCATGCTGAACAAGCCCAACTCTCCCAGCCTGGCCTCCCAGCAGAGGGCTTCCACCCTCCCATCATTGCTGGGGCCTCCTGTGGCCCCGCTCCAGCAGGTCCATGTCTCTGCTGTGCTGAGGACTCCAGAGCTGCCCCAGCACTGCAGGGGGGTCTCCCAGAGCGCAGCAGAGGGGCAGGATCCCCTCCCTGCCCTGCTGCCCACGCTGCTGGGGGTGCAGCCCAGGAGGACGTTGGCTGCTGGGCTGTGAGCACACGGGGCTGTCTCATGTTGGGCTTTTCACTGACCAATAAAAAAACCAAGTAATCTTGCCAAGCTTGTAAGCAACTCTTCAAGACACAGTTCCAACATAAAAAGCACCTGTTTTGAAAAGAGCCTTTTCCTCTTTTCACTAATCTCACAAACACCACCAAATTATACCATGCGGATGACGGCAGGAGCGGGTCAGCTACAGAAGTTCTCTAGCTGTGTGCCAGTGCCCACCTTTCTGTAGGAAGTAGACAGCAAAGTCAGCAGCAAATTGGTGAGTGGTACAGAATCAATCAGCCGCTGAATTCTCTGGATGGACGTGCTTTGAGCCATGATATCCAGCTCTGCTGGCGGACCGTCGCTCTCCCAGCCCTTGGGGACGGCATCGAAAAGAGAATTTCAAGAGTGTTTCAGCGGAGAAGGCAAAACATTTCCAGGGAACCTACGTGCTACCTCCATACCTTGTGCAGTGCCTCCACTTGCAGATCTTGAAAGAGAGATGAGAGCAGTTTGATGGCGTGATTTGCTAGCACCACTGAGAGAACTCCGAACCCTTGATGCCTACAGACACATGAAGGACACGGCGTCATTTCAGGGGAGGAAAAGTAAAATATATTTAATTGAGTGAAGTGACTGCTTTGCAAAACTGAGGACGACAATTTCTTTTCAAGAGTTGAGACTTCAATTACAAACGCAGATAAAATTTCAAGATTCCACCAAGACTCTGCAGCAGTTCTTGCTGGGCATGGTTAGACACGTAGACTTCAAAGATTTACATACCCTTTCCCAGGTCCTAGTTTGGGAGACCCAACGCCCTCCTTAGTACGAGCAATGATGTCTCTGACGCGAAGAGCAGCCAATGGATCTTTCTCCTTTCCCTTATCAGCCAAGGCCGTGGGGCTGAGGTTCAAGATGAGGAAGAGGCTGTTCAGCAAACACCAAGCCCCGAGCAGCTGGAAGTTCTGATAATGCTATCATCCCAAAAGTGAAAGGAGAGGGGAAAAAAAGCACCGAAAAGACATAGTGTCAATCCAAATGCCAAAATACACCAGCACAAAAACAGTGAAAAAAAGTTTCCTGAGATGCAAATCTTACCTCACCCCCTGCACGGCGGGAATTGCTGATGGCTTGTCCAATCATTTCATAGATTTCAAGCTGCAAATAAAACCACGGTCATGTTTAAGGGCTCCACCGGGCAAGAATAAAATGAAAAACTCCAAATACAATTGTAATTTACTCTCTACAATTAGCCACCCCTACTTCCTTTATCAGCAAGCCCAGAAATAACAGATATGTATCACAACCCAAATAAATGCAAATTCTACACCCTTTGCTCACGGAGAATGGAAACAACAAACACGTTCTCTCGATCACTTACACATTTCTGTACAATAGTAGCAGCATCATTTTCATAATCTTCTTCTTTGGAACTTGTTGACCCAGTTCGTACCTGTTGAGTGCTACCCACGTGTAGGATGGCCATGCAAGTTGCCACGCTCACACCTGATGGAAAACAAGCAGAGGCAAGGCGCTTTTTAAGAGTCAGTCTTGGGACTCAATGCTCCTACTCAGCCCATTAAAACAAGCTCTATCAGACACGCTCATAACTTGATGGGGTTGGGAATACTCAATGTTACCAGTGACAGATTAAAAACGTCTTTCTGAAGCGCTCCCAAAAGAGTCAAGTTTTGTCCTACAAAAGCACGTGAGAACCATTAAAGGAGGAAATGTTTTATCATGTAATTCCATGCCAGTTTTCAGGCAATCTTCATACTCGACTGCCATAACTCTGTAATCTGACCCATACCAATTAAACGCTCAGATTCTGCTGTATTTAAACCACTTCTGGGGAGAAAAAAAAAAGGTTGATTTGGGAGTATAACCAATGAAATTGAAGCTGTGAGCGTTGCAAAAACGTATCATGCACTGAACATCAAAAAGAAAAAGAGCAGAAATTACAGGCTATTAAGAAGTTGAATCACTCAGTCTTCCTCTCAGATACTGACAAGAACATTTGCAGAATATATTGGAATTTCAGCATCGCTATAACGACTTTCAATTTTCGCTATGCAGTCCGCCGCACAGCTTTCAAATTCAGGAGAAAGAAAGGTGACTTGTGGGCTGAGCCTCAAACGTGCAGGCAACAAAGCAGAGCAAAAGCGAGAGCGACTTAAAGCTCCAAAGAAAATAGAGGAGATCCGTTCACCTGCATAGAGACAGCTGAGAGCGAGAACGGTCACGTCCTGGAGCCGCGTGGGCGTCAGGGGCTCCAGCACGGGCAGGGACAGAGTATCCAGTGCCATGGTCACATCTATTACCAGCGAGTGAAACCTGTAGTAACGACACGTGTTGAGGTTCAGCCGTGCGATGTACAGCTCGGGCAGCTCCCGGGAGCAGCGCAGGAGCCGCCCCTGCACAGCTAGAACTGGTATTTGCCCTCACACAGCATCAACCGAGGCACAGTGATGACAAACTCTTACCCATTGCGAACAGCGGTGGCGTCGGCCACTGTGGCTGGCATAATAAAAAATGAGTTGGCTGACACGGCGTCCTGAAATCGATTTATGTATCGCAAGAAGTACGGGAGGTTCAGGCACACTCTCAGCAGTTTTTCAGAGCCACCTATTAAATAAAAAAAGTGCAGCGTTATTTTCCGAGTTCCATCGGAGAGCTGCTAAGCAGAACAGAAGTTAACGGTCAACAATAATTCACTTAATTATCCCTTGTGGTGAGAAAATAACACCACAGGTGAAGCAACAGGATAAAGACTAGTTTACAACACATAAACCAGATGGTGAAGTTTTCAGGCAGTACTTGTAATGGGTGCTGCAAAGCTCTGTGTGCATGTTATGTGGCAAACCAGGTCTAATTCACACCTGCTCAGTAATTCGTAGAAACATAGAATGGTTTGGGTTGGAAGGGACCTTAAAGTCCTCATCCCACCCCCCTGCCATGGCAGGGACACCTCCCACTAGACCAGGTTGCTCAAAGCCCCGTCCAACCTGGTCTTGAACACCTCCAGGGATGGAGCATCCACAGCTTCCCTGGGCAACCTGGGCCAGGGTCTCACCACCCTCACAGGGAAGAACTTCCTCCTCATTTCCAATCTAAATCTCCCCTCTTCCACTCTGAAGCCATCACCCCTTGTCCTATCACTACAAGCCCTTGTAAAAAGTCCCTCCCCAGATTTCTCCTAGGCCCCCTTTAAGTACTAAAAGGCCACCAGAAGGTCTCCCTGGAGCCTTCTCTTCTCCAGGCTGAACAAGCCCAACTCTCCCAGCCTGGCCTCCCAGCAGAGGTTCCACCCTCCCATCATTGCTGGGGCCTCCTCTGGCCCCGCTCCACCAGGTCCGTGTCTCTGCTGTGCTGAGGACTCCAGAGCTGCCCCAGCACTGCAGGGGGGTCTCCCAGAGCGCAGCAGAGGGGCAGGATCCCCTCCCTGCCCTGCTGCCCACGCTGCTGGGGATGCAGCCCAGGAGGACGTTGGCTGCTGGGCTGCACTGGCACATTGCTGGCTCACACTGAGCTTTTCATCCACCAGCACCCCCAAGTCCTTCTCCTCAGGGCTGCTCCCAGTCCATACTCCGCCCAGCCTGGATTTGTGCTTGGGATTGCCCTGACCCATGTGCAGGACCTTGAACTTCATGAGGCTCTTGTAGCCTATTTCATGTAGTCCACCTTATTTACCTCTGAAAGCACAGGGACTACATACAAATACACTGAGCTCCTCTCCTCTGCAGTGAAGAAAACTACATTAGAGCCACAACCTCCCTTGGCATCATGAGCATCTCTTCTCATTCCTAGCTCTGAAGCATAACACTGGAGAGACATTTGCTCCAGCAGTTTTCTTCCCCTGATGCTAGAGAGTCGATTCTCACCAAGTTCTTGCAGGCTGGCTACGTTCTGAGCAATGAATATGCTTTTTGTCTTTGCCGCGGAGGTTTGATCTGTGGAAGCCTGATCCTCACTCTCTCCTTCCACCTAAAAGCAAGCACATACTAAATATATCATGGAAGCATTAAAAATACATAGTGTCACAGTAAGTCTCTATGCAGAGACTGAAATGCTTAAAAAAGGGCTTTTTAACGTGTATTAAAACCCACCACTCACGGCCCTCTGTCCTTCCCTGCACTGATGTTAATAATGCTAAAATTCGGACCACTTCTCTTCTCGGGCTGTTTGTTTACCTGTGTTTCTGGTGTCACAGATGATGACGACGAGACTCTGGGGTTAAAGACTGATGTTAACTGGTTGAGGAAGTTCATCTGCACTTCCTTCTGTCTTAGCTCTGGGCTCACTGGGGAGGCCAGCTCCTTCTGGTCCTCTACTGCAGGGGAGACAGCAAAATATCATTTCACACACCAAACCCACAGGATTTTTCTAAACCAAACTCAAGCACCGCAGCGACATAACCATAAGTGACAACACCTACCATCAGAGAGGGTTTTGACAGTCTGAGGCAGCTTGGCCGACTTCATCATTGCTGTGAAGGTAATAATTTCTGTTCGATCCAGGCGGCTGCAGCCCGTGCACAGCCCCTTTATCAGTAGAATGAGGTGTTTCTAGAGAAACAGACACCGGGTTCAACTTCAACTCTCACAATACCGATTATTCCTCAGTATCATGTATTCTAAGCAGCTGCATTAAGAGTGCTGCAACTTCAGCTAATGAAGCTACTGCAGCAGCTCGAATCCACTCCGATCTCACACCAAAGATCATGACAGCTTATTAACTGCAGTTAATTCAGGTCACTAACACTGTCCCATGTGCTCGTTATGGAAAAACATCTGGAAAAGCTCTTCCTCCTATGACACACTGAGGCTTAAAGCCGGCCCCTATCAGAAGCTGCACGATGTGAACACTTTCCACGTGCTTTTCCTCTTCAAAATAGATGTGAGCTCTTCCCGGGTGACTGAAATACAACTGGGGAAGAATCCATCTTTCAAAACTCAACAAACGGGCAACAGAACAGCTTTGATCCAGGCTGTTGCACAAAACCAAATGAGACTGTAGGAAACTGCAACAGATTTAACCGAGATCTGCTTAACCAAGATTTAAGACCGTATTTATTTCTGAGTAACAAATGCAGAGGGAAGATCCAGCAGGTACCAGTCTCTGCTGAAGTGGCACACCTTAAAATATTTCAAGAGCTTCATTCATTTCATGTAACATTAGAACAAATATTTGGGAATTTGAGGCCAAAGGCCACTTTCGCTTGCCCAAACAGCCAACATCTGCACTCACCTGTGAAACAGCACATGCTTCGTCGGGATTCTCAAGACGCAGCAGCGAGAATTCAATCAGGACTTTACAAGCAGCTGCCACTGACTGCAGCTGGTTCCTTGGTACTGCGAAAAGCAGATGCTTGCACTCAGTACGAGTTTTCAAATCCTTCAGCGGAGTAAGTTCTTAACGCTTTCAAGGCAATAAAATGCTCTGCAGCACACACACAATCTGTCACGCCCAACACACAGATGCAATATCAATGCAGTCTCAGTAAAGCGTAACCCAAGAAATGTCAGTAAGGAAAGGATAATACCTTCTACCCAAGGGAATTTGGAGACATACAACAGCTTCCCCAACAACATTACTTCGTACTGACAGAAGCACTGAAGAGCACAAAACAAGTTGACCAAAACCACTGTTTTACTGAAATTGCCAAATTCTTTCAGCCAAAATTCTATAAAATGTTTTGAGTCATTCTGTTTTGATCATTAATTCCAACTTGGTGACTAAACTGCTAAAGAATAATTTCAACATCCTAAAAACAGATTCAAACACTTCGTTTCACCAAAAAAAATTTGTCCCTAAATGAAGTCAAGCCAACAAAGAAGCAACTGAAGCAACTGCCCAGTACTTGGTGGCCAAACCATGATTCCCCTTCCATCCGAAGGGACACCCTGGCAGTGTAAGAGCAACACTGGCCTCGCACGCTCTGCCTCGAAGTCTGATTCAGAGAGAGGGCTCGAGACAAACACGGAAAGGACAACAGCTCTAGTTCACTTTTACTGCATCCCAGTCAGGAGAGGCAGAGGACGTGGAACACTTACTTAGACCGCACACAGTAGTGATGTAATGCGTAGAAAGTGCAACGAAGGAAGAGTAAAAAGGCTCGTATTGTTTGTCGTGGTGCAGGATTTCACATTCACTGCAAGAGAACAGGAGATATGTCAATTGTATACAGCACAGCAGCGGCACCGCACAACACGTGTTACATGTGCTAATGGGTGTAAGACGAGACCATTAAAATCACATGTTCTCTCCAAATCAAGGTGTTGAGAACAGAATCCCCTCCCCTGCGTCCCATCTCCGGTGTCCTCAGGACTGAGTTCTCCAGCAGCAGATAAATCTCAGCATCAGCAGCACTATCCGCAGAGGAAATTCAAGCAAATAATCCCAATATCGCAAATGTTTCTCCTTTATAACATCAATAAGTCAGCCTCTGCCACAATCGCACTCCCAGTCGGAGCTTCATTAACCTCTAAGTTATTCTAAACTGGGCTGCCCATAAAGCCTGGACTGTTTGTTCTGCTGGCGCTGGGCAGGGTGTTCCAGGGCCAGAGCCGGAGTCCAGGAGGGACGTGCCAGGGCCGGAGCCCAGGCATTCCCTTCTGTCAAGGCACCGTGTCAACCAGAGTTTATGCAATTCTGCAAAACAGAAGGATCAAAACAGGCAATTGCATCATAACAACAAATGCACACAACAATGTCTGAAACCAGCTGGGGAGTAACGACTTTGGCAGGTAACACAGAGGAGGAAAATACATCCACTGTAGCAAGCCTCGTGGGCAGAGACTTGCCCCTTTCAGAGATTGGCATCGTTCTGCTCTGCACACAAATCAATGCACAGCTCACAGCGAATGAGAACTTAATGCCATTGCAAATCAAAAGTAAAAATTGTAAAGGAAAATACACACTGACACACAGAGTCGAGTCCCTGACATTTCTCAGTGAGGCTCGCTGGCCACGGAGAACATTTCTGCTCAGAAACAACATGCTAAAGCCTGCTGCTGTCAAGTGTCACACCACATCCCATCTCTGCAGGAACCTGGAGGCAACCACCCCAAGAACAGAAACAGCTCTGCCTCCATAGCGAGTTGAATTTCCTGCGACAAGACTAAGGGATGTGGATAGCTGCCTATTAAGCACTTAAATCACTTACTTCCACATTGTCACTCAGTGATGTGAATGAGAATGTTGGAAGAACAGCTCACACAACTTCACCAACTGCTTTACCTCTCACCACACAAACTCTTCCGCCTCTGGCAACAGAGGTGACTCCTGGAGGGGAGGCAGGGGGCAGAGGGCATCAGCCCATCGCACGTGCTTACACCCAACTGAAAAGGTGATTCCACAAGCCGGGCAATGACCAGCACTGCTGCAGAGTACGGCAAAACGAACCCGCGGACCCCCTTCACCCAGCTTGGGCAGGGTGGGAGGAAGAAGAGGCCACACCGTTCCCCGCTGGCCTGAGCGGTGCCCAAGTCATCTTCCCTTTTTCTATCCTAAGTCATCATTTCTAGTCATAATGGGAGACACAGCTGAAACAGAAGAAACTGTAGAATATATCACTTCTTTGGGAAAAATGAACGGAAAGGGATACTCAAGAGCTCTGTAGCTTTGATTTCCTACAGCTAGGATCTTTTTTTTTAATTTAGTCACACCCAAACAGCTGAAGTAGAAAGTAGCTGTTATAAGACAGAGGCTTTACTTGAAGATCCTCAGCAGTGTAACACGCCTGAGTTTCAAGGCCTCGCTCCTCAGCTTTCACCTCCTCATCTCCTGATGTGTAACGAGCCCAGAGACTGAGCGTGCAAGAAAGTTCACGCTCTCTTATGTTCAGACACGAATTTCGCTCACCTACCACTTTACGCACAGCTATAAATCATAGAATCATAGAATGGTTTGGGCCAGAAGGGACCTCATCTAGCTCCAACCCCCTGCGATGGCAGGGAGAGTAGGGCCCTGCAGTAGGTGTATGCAGCAGATTTGAATAGAACAAAAGAGAACAACTTGGGAATAATAGAGTACAGGAGAAATTGGCAGCTCCTCAATTATCATTCTGATGTATAGGTCAAGCCATGCAAGGCACAATACCCACGAGGAATAAGAACATCGAGGTGAAGAAACCAGAACGAGATGGGGAATTTCATCTAGATTGGGCAATAAGAGGCTTGAGCTTTATTAAAACAGGTCGTGGACTTGCTATGGCAGTGAAAAGCGGAAGGCATCTGTCAACTACTCATCAAGTCCTCGCAAATAAACATAAATAAAAGACAACAGTTCAACCCCTGATGTGCTAGAGTGTTATTTTGCACATATAGTGAGATTTCATAATAACTTCCAGCTTATGCTGTGATTTATTGCTTAAATAACATTTGCTTCCACGGGAAACTCCCCACTAAGCAAGAAGCCTCCACGTCAGTATCAGATATAACACATCAGCAGCAAATACCCCCCTCCTTTCTCAGTTCTGCTTCCAAATCCTAAACCGCCCAAAAAAGACCCTGTATGTAAGGCAGCAGCACAAAAGCAGCCTCCTCCTTGACAAGGCACAGCAGCAGGTGCAGAGAAAAACCCTCCCCTGAAAACCAGCCTCCTTTAACTCTCACAGACTTTGCAAACCACGCTCCCCTTCAGCTGTGTCTTTCCAAGGCAGCATTTCCACAGTTTACGTCAAATCAGAGGCCAAAGTCTATCAGTTCTGGAATACACCTGCTTAACAGAGGAATTACAACAACTTGATGATGTTTAAACTTAAAAATAAAATGTAAGAGCTGTTAAGAACAGGAGTGTGTTCACGCGTTTATTTTGAAAATAATAATGTTATTGATTCCATTGTCAACGCATCACGTTTACTCAACAGGAAGTCCAGCCACGGCGCAGGTCTCACTACAAGAGAGATTTTTATTCTAAAAATAAGCTGAAGAGAGAAAATATTTCCGATTTGAAATCTAAAGATAGATTATTTGCTCAGCACAGAAGAGTGCGGCTCTAGACACAAGCAAGCTGCACTTCTTCCCACATGATTTGCCACATATCAAGGCATGAAATAAAAGACACCGTCCTGCAAGAGTCCCCAGGCCTTGCGCTCGCACTGAATCCTGCCGGGTGTGAAACGCAGTCAGCAGCAGGCACACAACTCACACCTCGGGGCAGCGATTCTTGGAGGTGACAAACTGCTGTCTCAAGTGGAAAATGGAGCCTTCCTTCTCACTAACAGAGGAAACGGAGCTCTCCCAAAAGCCAAGCGCGTTCACTTAAGTGTTTCTGTGGGATTCTTCTGCTGAAACACTCCAATAAGGAACTTTAAGCAGAGCTCCGCAAGGAAAAGTGAGGCTGAAATGGTCCCTAAAAGAAAGGTTAGCCTAAGGACTGCACAAATCACATAAATACTGAGCACACGCAGCTTTCCATGTGAAGCACTATTATACGTACAGGCACAAAGCGCTAATTGGAAGCATCCGCTGTTTGTACGCTCAGCTATTCTATACTAAGCAAAATACCACAAGGCTTTATTTTATTATCTTCTTTAGCACAGTGTTTATTTTGTTTCCTAACAACTTACTGTGGCCAGGGTTTTATCTCTGGACCTGAGCATAATGATGTGGCATTCATACCTAGTGTTTTAGATCCTAAAAGAAGCTCTAAGTTAAATTAAATAGCTCCAGTAAGTTCTCTCATGCTCTGAGCCTAATCTTTCTCGTTAAGAAAAAGCAGACTTGATTTGCTTCCGCTTTATTTCTCCTTAAAGTGCCAGCAGTATTTCACTGGCAGAAGCCTAAAAGGAAGTCACTGCCACCCAGTGCCCCCCCGCCAGGAGTCTGTCACCAGAGGAGACAGCCCGGGTGAGACAACAATTTTCACCGCACAGCCTGCAAAACCGTAACGGGCTGCAACAACAGCAACACCGCAAGAACAGTCCCGAAGCCTCTCCGCGGGGTAACTGTCACCGGTGCTTTTGCTGCGGCCGAGCAGCAGCCAACGCGCAGAGCCGGGCGTGCACCCTCAGCCCCGCTGGTGCGGTCCCAAGGGCACCACCCCGAGAGCCTCCCAGTCCCCAGGAAAGCAGGAGGCGGCCGGGCGTGAGTAACTCCCCGGACGCTGCTCGGGGCTCCCTTTTTCCCCGGCAGCCCCAACAGGCGCTGGCCACCGGCCCGGCCCCGCCGCCGTCCCCTGCC
>VZZY01012852.1:0-23896 GCA_013400335.1 Eurystomus gularis | reverse complement strand
GGTGCTGGTAGATAGAAAAAAATAGTGCTGGAAAAACTTGAGGGTTAGGAGGGGTGAGTACAGTGCTTCACCAACCCTCTGGGCAGGAGGAAGGTGGATGCAAGCATACAGAGAGGTAAGGACATGGAGAAGCTGGGCTGGAGGTGTGTGGAGAGGAAGGGAGGACATGCAGAGGGTGAACAAGGCCAGGCAGAGCAGGGACGGCCCACACAAAGGAGCTTGAGCAGCTCCTGAGGAGCTTTGGGGCATGAACCACATCTGAGTACAACACCAACACCCGTCGCTCACAAGGAGGTGGTGAGAAGAGGTCTGCAGCTCTCCTGCCTGCTCTGAGTGCTCCAGTGCCTGTCCACTGGTGGTGGGGATATGGAGATAACCCGGCTCGGCGCTCGGCACTGCTGAAGTGGCCCAGCAAGAGTGTTGTCCTGTGGCCAATGTCAGCAAGCATTGCTTAGAGTGCGTACTCATTCAGGAATGAACTGAGCTCCTGATAGCCCTGTCTACCAGGGCCCGATAAGAGCGGATCCCACGAGACAGCTAATTTTGAATGGCAGTGACCTTATTAAGCCGTTATTAATCTTCTTGCCACGCAACACCCTGCCCTACCCGGTCATCAGATCAAGTACTCCAAAGAAGCAAGACCACGAGACCCTCAGCAGCGTGTGCTGCCATTGGAGAGGTTCGGCAGCGCTGCCTCCTCTGGGACAGCCTGGCTGGGATGAATCTAGCACTGGAGCAAGAAAACCCTCCAAAAATGCACCCAAGTGAGGCCTCTATATATAGGCTCTGGCCTGGGCTAAGCTTGACAAAATGACACCCACAAACCAACAGCTCTGCTGTCTGTTGGGCTGAAGCAGGAGCTGCAAAGGAGGAGTGAAAGCCCACAGAGGAGCCCCCTTTTTGGAAGGAAGGTGGGCGAAAGCAGAAGGTGGCTTCCCATCACACCAAGCCCTTGGCTTCCCCTGCCCTGCCTGCCCATGCCTGAGCTTGGCCAGATTTAAGGAACCACCAGAGCAGGCAGCCGAGTGCATGAATCATTATCCTGTGCTGGCTCCAGACATGTTCTCCATCCACATGCAGGCAGGTTCCCCTCGCAGCTGCTGCCAAAGTGGGGCCCAGAGGAAGCTGGATGAGGATGAGAAGGGCAGGACAATGTGGGCACCTCACCAGGCTGGATCAGCGTCTGAGGATAAGAGACGCCAGGATGCTGTTCCCATCCCAGCACCACTGGGGGCTACAGATCCTTGTCACTTGGGTAGTTTTTTCTTTGTTTTCCCCAAAAAAGGGTGATTAGCTTGACCAATGTGATGATTTCACTGCATGTAAAGTGAAGACTGGCCCTAGGGATAAGTCTTGAAGATGGCAGAGTGGTGGCAATACACACTCAGCAGGTCTCTTGGGGAAGCAGGGTGGGCATCTGTTAGAGGTCCCAGTTCAGAGCCAGGCTGCCTTGGCCATGCATCTTTCAGGGATCTCTGCATGCATCAGCTGGGTGGAGATGCTCATCCCAGGCACAATCCAGCTGCAGTTCAAATCTGCTGATGCTCAGGAGTAAGATGAAGGATGATGGATCGGAGGCAGGAGAAGGACAAAGTGGTGGCAGAGGGTAGGTTTGGCTGGATATTCTTTGTCCCTTCCCCACATATTGTCCTTCCTCACATGTCCCTGTTCTGTGGAGCTTCTGGGCTGCAGGTCTCTGCAGTCAGGGTTACTTTGGGGGGTGACTGAATCAGGCAGCTGCCAGCGCTGGGCAGGAGCAGGGGGCTAACGATGAGCCCCCGGCCAGGAGCCTCTAGAAGGAAGCAGTGGGAAGAGGGGAGCTCCATCAAAGTGAGATGCTGAGCCAGGGCGGTGGGGTGACCCCAACATACTAGCAGGGTTCCCATCACAGGCTCAGCCCGTGCTGGGGAAGGTGGAGAGCAGCATTTCAGCTGGATCCAAGGCCAAGACGTGCTTTTCCCCACGCCTGTCAAAAGCCATTCCTCTCCCTCCACTCCACCTGTGATCTCGACATGGGAATAAAGGCTCCAGGAGAATCCAGCTTTTTTGTTTGTGGCCAGGCAGCCAAATCCCACGAGCCCAAAAGACAGCAAGCTTCAGCAATCAAAGCCAAGAGTGACAGCCGACCCAGCTTGGGGCACAGCCCCAGCCCTCCCTCCTCTCCCTCCCGAGTCCGCCTGCTTTTCCCAAGCAGATTAGGAGCCTGTTCAAACGCGCAGGACCCCCGGAGGTCACAGACGCTGGCCTCCCGCACCAGAGGTTTGCTTGGGAACTCGCTGAGTTTCCTGCTTCTGGTAGGTCTGGAGATAAGCCCTGGTGTGAGGCCACTGCTGGTGCCAGCGCCAGCAGGAGCCCACGGTCACAAACCGAAAATCCAGCAGCGAAACCTCTGGAGCCTCATCTCTCATGTGTTTGTGCCCTGCAGTTGGGACAAGAGACAACCGGCAAGACCCTCCACAGGCTCTCTCATCTGGACTCTCCAAGGTCTGATAGGAAGGCTGGGCTCCCCCCACCCCACGACACCTAGTAGAGTTTCCCTGTGCTGTTCAGTCCCATGAGTTTGGTGACAACAGCTTCTCCAAGCCCCTTTGCTGAATTCAGCTACACCTGCCTCAAGAATTCAACAAGCCATGTACACAACCATGACTCTTTTGACAAAAGAGCCAAGGAATGAACTGTAGATAGCAGCAAAGAACATTCAGCCAAGGATATGTCTGCTCCATCATCCTCACACCTTACATCTGCCTCCTCACCTTTGCTCTGAGCCATGCAGCGGGGGGCATCCTCCATGACAGCAAGGATGGTAGGAGCCTGTGGAGGAAGCATACTAGCCAGGCACTCATTGGGCTATCAGCTAAGGTGCTTTGAAGCTGATTTGGTGTATCACCATCAGGTGCAGCTATTTCAGAACAGCCTTGGAGCCTCGAGCTGCAGAACAGCTGGGCTCCAAAGGGCTTTAGCAAGCCTCCAGTAAAACCCATTTACTTCCAACTGGGAGGTGAGGACAATGTAGATGCTCAGCAGCTCACTTGCACTTCTACATAGGGAAGATATTCCCTACACAATAGCTTGCAGTTGTCTTTCTGCCCCCCAGAGCTTTATACTTCACCAAGAACTTGCAGGTGCTAAATTAAGACCATCTACAGAACAGAGCATGACCTTTGCCAGATGAGGTGTCTCAGATATGGAAAATTATTCCAACTGCTCACAAAAGGCAGGGACTTACCTGCCTTTACATAATGTAGCTCTTCCAGCAGCCACAGAGGAAAAGCACACAAGAAAAAGCAGGAGGAGAAAGGGAATCAGCCTCTCACTTCCATTCTGCCACTGTCATTGGGGAGTTTCAGCCCCATTAAGTCCGGATTGTTCAAGTGCATCTCCATATCCCAGCTGTGTGGGAAGCATCTGCCAAAGAGAAGAGATGGGAGAGGCATGATGCTGCACAGCTCCTGTGCCAGAAGCAGAGGCAAGCTCCTGGAGGAGGACATGAGTTCCACAGGCACCCATGGGATAAGCATATTGGTACAAAGGCACCAGGGACCAGCTTGGGCTTCCAAAATCCCACCCCAGCAGAGCCAAGGTCTGCGGGCAGGAGCTCCAGGAGAGCACCATACTCATGGCAGCTCCAGCAGTAGATCCAAGTGGAATAATTACACGACCTTGCTGCATTTCCACTGTCCCTGTACCCACGCCAACATCTGCTCATTCGTCCTCCTTGGGTGCACAATAGCATCTCTCCCCTGGTTGAGCATGGCTTTCCTTGCAGGAGTGTCAGAGCAATTACTTGTACAAACATGTCTCGCCATCTCCCAATAGCCTTCGCTCTGCCTCTCGCATTTATACACGCTTCCCATGTGTTGCCCAGGCAGAAAAGCCATTTGCTAGAGCCAGTCAATAAGGCACAGGGCGAACATTTAATCTGGCATAAGGTATCTGAAGGGCAAGGGAAGAGGGGGATAGGGCTCGTGCCACCCTGGTGAGGCAGCTTTGAGGATGTGAAGCTCAGCAGCTCCTCAAACTCCTGCTTCAACATCTCTCCAACTGGCCTGAGCCAGGGAACAGCTGCTGCAATAAGAAATGGAGCAGGAGTGTGTGAGCACGTTAGCTGGGCTGGAGGCAAAGGGGCTGTGTTTGTTAACTTTGCTGCCTCTGTCCTCAAGGTAAAGCAGGACTTTAAGGTCCCTTCCAACCCAAACCATTCTATGATTCATTCTATGATTTTTGGCACTGGTTGATGCTGTGAATTAGAGGTGCCTCCTGACTGCTGCTCCAAAACACGCTGTCACGTGACATCCTCTATCCTGCCCCCAGGCCAGTGGGGAGAACCTGCTTTGTAATTTGGCAGGGAGGAATGAAAAGAAGTGTGAAAGAGTCAGATTCAACTCTTAAAAGTTGGCTAGCATGTTTTTAAGCGTTCAAGGTTTGGACAAGTTCATCACAACGAGGAAACACCTCTCCCCTCCCCACTCATTTTTAGAAGTGATAAATAAAACCAGACTTTCTGGGAGAGCCATAGGCAGGGGATCGAGCAGCTCATAGCCCCCAGCTCACATCTGTGCCATGTCCCACCTCAGGGCAGGTCAGAGCCCTGGTGAAAAGGTGGAAGAAAGGGTGAGCACACACACATGCTCTTCTCAAGCAACAGGAAAAAGTGGTTATCCCAGGCTGGGAAAAAGATATCTCCTGGTTTTCGCTGGACCAGGAAGGAGACCAAGAGGTGAAATCTGGCACCACCCATTATCCAGCAAGTTTTCAATTGCTTCTTAGTTTGGTTGCTGGACATTGCCATTAGCCCAGACCATGTCTCTGCAGCATCACTGCAAGAGACTGTGAAGGAACGTGCTGCTCCACAGACTAAAGGTGGCTGGGATAAAGGAGGATAAAACTAAAGCTCCATCTTGCTAGGATATAAGTGTGCTGGCACTCATGTGACCATCTTAGTTCAAATTGGTTAGCAGTGCAGAAACCGCCAGGCCAAACATATCCAGCACAATCCCTTAGTATAGATAACGTTGTTCCCATAAGGGGCCACTTGGCAGCATTGCTGTCCCATTCCCCTTTGAGGGATGAAAACAAAAAGATGCTTTTGCTGGTACAGAAGATCCCCTGCTTTGGCTGCCTTGTTCCTGGGGAAGGTGGGTAAACCATGCTGGGGAAAATAATAGAACCACAGAATGGTTTGGGTTGGAAGGGACCCTAAGGATCTTCTTAGTTCCAACCCCCCTGCCACAGGCAGAGACATCTCCAATTAGACCAGGTTGCTCTAAGCTCCATCCAGCCTGGCCTTGAACACTTCCAGGGATGGGGCATCCACAACTTCTCTGGACAAATTGTTCCAGTGTCTCACCACCCTCACAGTGAAGAATTTCTTCCTAATATCTAATCTTAGTTAGAACCATTACCCCTCATCCTATCCCTATACTCCCTGATAAAGATTCCCTCCCCAGCTTTCCTGTAGCCCCCCCTTTAAGTACTGGAAGGCCACAATAAGGTCTCTCCTTAGGTTTTCCACCTGCTGCTGCCCATGGGTTGAGACAGGGTCCTAGCTAGATGGGTTTTTTGTCTAACCCTCTGCCCTTGCACCACTGATTTCTCTTGCCAGGCTGCCAAAGCACCACCACCAACCTGGAGGTTAGGCCATATCCCCATCCCACCACAAGGCCACCGTGAGAGCTGGAAAAATGCCATTATGGGGGAAATCCTCGGGTGCCTACATCTAAGGTGGGCATTGGTCCCAGGCACATGGCACCCATCTGCTCCCCAGTGAAGGTGCTGTGGTTCTTGGTCTCCCCCCAGTGACCAGACCACATATAACAAAGCAGCAGGTCTGGCTCATGCACTAGAGGTTTCCAGCCCCACAAGCAGACCTCCTGGCTCCAAGAATGGGCAGGTTATTACCAGGTAATTATACTAATACTTATTTCCCCAAACCCTCCCCATGAGTGAAGGCCTCTCACTGGTGCGGCAGCTCATTTTTGCATTTTTTGGAAGCAAGATCCTATTTCCCCGCATCCACCAGCATTCAAAATGTATCTATTTGTCCATTAAGGAGCACCGACACTGCTGTGGCAAATGACCTGTCAACAGATTTACAGCAGGAAGTAAGTCACTGCACTCTTAATGTAATTAAAGTCCTCTGTTTGGAATTTGTTGCTAATTAATATTCATGCTCTGCTCCCCATCTGCCATTCCCATGTTGTTGGTTCCTCGTGAGACTGATCAGAGAGTGATAAAGGCAATGAGCAGACAGAGAAGGAGGGGGGCGGCTGGTGGGAAGAGGCTGGGTCAGCTCTTGGTAAGGGAGCAGAATTGCATTCAGGACCCGGCTGCTCTGGGAAGGGATGGCCAAAGCATCATCCTGGCTCAGTCCATTGCTGTGGGGACATTAAAGGGCTGGTGGGAGTGATCGATCAAGAGGTAAACACCATTGGTTGGCTCCTGAGGTATCTCAATGCTTGCTTCAGCCCTTGGAGGAAGGTGAGAAGCATCTCTGGAGCTGGGCTGCTGAGGACAAGCTGGCAGTTGGTGGTGTGAGTGAAGCCTAATTGAGACAGAGCCTAATTGCCAGCTCTTGTGGTTTGGCATGGGGGAGCAGCCCAGGCAGCCCAGCACTGTGAACCAGAACTATCAATGCAGTTATTTGGGGGTGGAGGCTCAGACTCATGACTTCCAATGAAGTCATAGTCACCTGGTCATATGCAGGGGGGCCACTGATGTATGGGGTGTTCATGGGCACCAAGGACTTGCCCCAGCCCAGTGCAGGGCCTGAGAAGACATCTGCAGGGATACCCTGGCCAGCTGCTTTGGGGGGGCACAACCCCTGCAGTGACAAGACACCTGGTGTTCCTCTTAAAGCAGGTCACAGGCTGCCCCTTGCCCTCGGTGGGCACTGAGAGCTTGTCCCATCCCTGCACAGACTGGAGGTCTTGTTCTCCTCTCTGACTTGCAGCTGCTGTGGCATTTCCATGTACCCTCAGCATGGAACCTGACAAGATCAGATACCCATGGGAGCAGCCAAAACTCCTGTGCCAAAACCACTGAAACCAGGCACACAATGCCCACTGCTTTGGGTGAAAAAACGTCCCCATGTCGCAGACTAAGAGCCTGGTGGGTGCCATCCCACTGAGCATGCAGGCTGCCATGAGTAAATGCAGTGTTGTGCAAAATGAGGCCAGGCTGCAGACGTGTCCCCATTGGTGGCCCTGTATCACCCTACCACCCCATCTCTGGATGCTGGAGATGCCAGAGCTAAACATCCTTTGACATGAAGGGCAATGCATGCACTTCAGAGGCTCTTGAAGACCCTTCCTTCTCCCAGGATGCAACCCAAGATAACTGATGGTCTCTGGTCAGTGCAGACAGCTAGGCAGCTTGAAGGCAGGTCTTGCAGCCAGCCTCCCTCAGCAGGAGGACATTGCTCCTATCCCTTTCCTGGGCACCTCTTTTTCCCAGGGAAGGTGGCATCTCAGGGTGGAGGTTCCCAAGGCACCAGAGGGACTGCAGCTCTCAGCCAAGCCCCGAGAGCTGAGTGACCCTGGGTCTATCACAGGAGCACTATGAGTAGGGTTTCCTCAATTAACAAAGCCCATTTCAAATGGCTTTTAGATCCTTAAACACAATCATAGGGCTCAAATTGGACGCACCTCGCTTTGAAAGCCAAGTCCCACTGGCATCTCCTGTTTATATATGAACAATCAAAGTGATTTATTCATCTGCCTAAAGCACAGTTGCTCTTTGACCGTCCATCCATTATCCTTATCTATCTGTCCTAGTTAGGAGCCGAGCAATCCATCTTATCCAACCTAATGTATGCCAAACGACTCTGCAAGCCGCTGTGCTCCGAGTGGGCTGTGCTGGGGCAGACAACGTGGGCCTGGTTTTCAGCAGTGTTAACGCAATTGCATTGACGTCAACCGGAGCTGCCCGCCGTCACCCTCCGAGAAAATTAAAGCCTAGGACAGGCAGACCCAAGGCAGGCACTGAAGGGATCTGTGCTTGTAATCAGGACCGGATCTGCCACCGGGTTCACTGTGCAACATGTGGACCCCGTGCCATCAGCGTGCAAAGAGTCCATTGAACCCAGAGAACTTCCTGTTTGTCCTGATTAAATCACAAAAGGGGACAGGCAGTATCGTCCTGGGGCAGCATCTTTATAGAATCGTAGAATCATTTTGGTTGGAAAAGACCTTTAAGATAAGTCCAGTGGTTAACCCAGTGCTTCCAGGTCATCGCATGTCCCTCAGCACCTCATCTACATTGCTTTTAAATCCCTCCAGGGATGGGGACTCCACCACTGTCTTGGGCAGCCTGGGCCAGCCCTTGACAACCCTTTTGGGAAAGGCATTTTTCCTAATATCCAACCTAAACCTCCCCTGGCACAATTTGAGGCCGTTTCCTCTTGTTCTATCACTTGTTCCTTGGGAGAGGAGCCCAACCTCCACCTGGCTCCAGCCTCCTTTCAGGGAGTTGTTGACAGCGAGAAGGTCTCCCCTGAGCCTCCTTTTCTCCAGGCTCAACAACCCCAGGTCCCTCAGCTGCTCCTCACAAGACTTGTGCTCTAGACCCTTCACCAGCTTCCAGAGCCAGTATTTCACCCCCTCCAGCATCAATTTTTTTTCCTTCTCTCCAGTCTCAATCTCCCCTCTTTTAGCTTAAAACCATCACACCTTGTCCTGTCACAACAGGCCCTGCTACAAAGACCATCTCCATCTTTCTTATAGGGCCCAAGGTCTTCAAGATCCCTTCCAACCCAAACCATTCTATGATTCTACGATCTATGACCACAAGAAATTAGCTCGGAAGATGTGTTGCCACGTCTTTTCTCATCTTTCATCAGGGAATAGCACTTGTGATAGGCTGGAGCTGCCTGTAAGCCCCTTGCCTGCAGCAGGCAGGTGCCCAGCAAGGAGAAATAGGGTCCCTGCTGTCTGTCCCCATCCTGGACTCTGTGGGGACTGTTCAATCCCACAGCCATGGATGGAGAGTTTGAGGCTCAGTCATGCAAGAGCCATGGAGCACCTCCACCCTACAGGGGACACGGCTCAGTGAGGATGGCAATGGAACTGTGCCACCTCAATGTGTACCACCACAGTGCTGCCTGCACCCCTCAGTCAGCAGGTCAAGTGACCGCTGCTGAAACTAAAGCTGAAAAAAAAAAAAAGTTTAGAAGGTTAATTAAGCTGCAAAGGGCACTGTGCCCTTCTAAGGAAACCGGGAGAGGTTTGCACCTGAAAAAGGTTGAGAGTATGGCTTCATCAAGAGAGACTTCCCTTGCCAAATTTCACCTCCCCACATGAAGCACAGGGTGTGACAGCTTTCCAAAGGAGGTTCAGGAAGCGTGTTTGGCCACAATTGCTTTCCTCTTGGAAGAAACTGACCCAGTTTGGCTGAAATTTTCCAGAGAAGTTCAGGTCAAGGCAAATCCCTGGGAGACAGTTTCTGCCTAAATGGCTGCATTTTGGCATTGTTCTAAGCAATGGGAAACTCAGCTCTGTATTGGGAAGTAACCTCAGTAACAAGCACTGTTATCCACCCTGCCTACAATAAAATAATTAATTCTCATTAACTTGCTCTCTTTGCCTTTGAAGAGGATTTCCAGACTGAGGGGAAAAAAAAAAGACAAATAGAAGAAAGTAATGGAATTAGCCAATCCCCTCTGGACTCCAGATTTGTGCGATGGCATCTGGCAGAGCAAGCAGAGGTGGTAAGTGTTGTGGTTAGGAGACCTCTGAGCTAATCTAATAAACAAGAAAAAGGTTCTTGCCACTGCAGGACCTTCAACAGTTCGGCAATACCAGAGGAAGCTCCTGGATCAAGGAGGAAAAGCAGGAATTGGCAGGAGCAGGGCATCAGCACTTCCAAAAAACAGTCCTGGAGAGGGCAAAGCAGATATTTTCCTGATACCATTTTCACCTGCACAGAGTAGGCAAGCAATGCTCTTGCATCAGGATTCTCCGTAGCATTACTGAATGGGGTTTATAGCCTGTCTGAAAGCAGGAGTGACCAAATTTTTGTGAAAGACCTCATTTTTGAAAGATTTCCAGCCTTGGCAGTTCATGGTTTGGATTATCCATAGAACCTCCAGGTAAGCATCTAAAATTTGGGGAACAAAGCAGACCCAGACCCTCAAGGCCAGTGTCCACAGCTGGGTACCAGGATGCACAGTTTGAATCCCCAGTTCTGCTGTCAGCTTGGTACGTCAAAGTGAGACAAGATGAGCTCCCTGACCATACACCTTCTCCAGTGTTGCCCTGGTTGGACAGAGACACAGGTACTGAACATCACTGCTGCCAACAGCCCTCATGCACTCTGACCCAGCGAGCCACCAATACCTTGTGTGCCGCATCTTGTCTTCTGGAAATTCCTGGCTAGATTGTGCCAAAAGATCACCCTGGTTCAACAAATTTAGTTTGTGGTAGTGTCGAATGACTCTGCCCACAAGCCAGGGTGACTTCATAGCCAGTGTGAGCACGGGGACAATCATCACGTGCTTGGAGGGAAGTCCACAAGCCAAAGAGGTGATTTGGTGCAGTGAAACTGTTTTGACCGAGCTTAAGTCAAGCAATGAAATATTCATAGGACACTAAAGCAGTGGGCTGACTGGCTGCCTTCTTATGGGAATTCGATAATACCGGAGACAGCCTTAATTCAATATTCAAAAAGCTTCTTTCTCTTTCCCTCTCTCTCCAACCCCCGCCGTCTCTTTGGGTTCAGAGACCTTTTCGGAAACCTCAATTTTATGCGCTGGATGCATTAGTGGAGAGAGAATGGCAGAGAGGAGAAATAGGGGAGGGAAAAAGTGGGAACGCAAAGATGGGGACCACATGCAGGGCAGCTGGAGATTTCTGGTCCCCAAGCTGCCTGGTGATGCTTGGCTGGATGATCCGAACCAGCTCTTCCTCAAGGCATGTCTGCATGCCTTTTTGGGGGCTGGACCCACACTTGTGCTCAGACATGGCTAGTTAGGAGTTAGCTCTGGTCCCAGAGCTGTGTAACCATGGTCATGTGGTCCTTTGCTCCCACTGACAGATCTACTGAGAAACAGGCTGCCTGGCTCAGCCGTGGTGTGCTGCTAGCAGGACCAGGGCCATTTTTTGCTTGACATCTATCCCGAGAAAAAAATAAACAAAACAGTGGAGATTGAGCCTTTGCCCACCGGCATGGACTGGAAATTAAGAGAGTTGGTCCTAGATGTTAATGAGGGGTGAAGCCCTGTGGCTCCAAATGGCATGGATTCTGTTCACGTTGACATTCCTCACCCCTCACCTGAGGCAAGGACACAGATGCAGGCAGGGATCTAATGAGCCATTCTGGTGCTCCTTGCTTGCCTTGCTGTTGCTAGAGCTCTCAATCCCTGTCCTGGAAGAGCAATACTGACATCCTCCTCCACATTTCAGAGAGAGCAAAGACCAAGATGTGAATCTCTTCCCAGAGGTCATGTTTTGGGTGGAATTGCACTGAGCTAACCCCCAGAAGCCAATACTGACACACAGCTACCTGATGCCAGGAGATGGGCAATGCTTTGTGCTGCAGACGGCTGGGAGGGACCTGCAGCTCCGCTGGTAGGACCTTTCTGCTCATTGTGGGGAGGGACGATACTCAAGGATGTGACCAAAGCTCCTCCAACAATTGAAGGGCCAGGACACTTCTTGCTGCTTCTCTGAATACAGAAGTGGAGTGGGGGCCAAAGGACATGAGCAGCAGGAGGTGGTTTTCGACGCCATCTATGGATGCCACAGGGCTAGGATGCTGTGGGTGCTGAAGTTTCACACGGTTCAGACAAATCTGGGGAAGAAAGTCCCACACATCATCCATAGCTTTGTATGGCAATAGTCTAAACGCATTGCATCAAAGAGGAGATTTAGAAGAATGACAGCTTTCCAAGCACTTAGCAAGATTTTTTTTTCCCCTCTCATAGGATCCTTTCCCAGCAAGTATTTAAAATCAAATAATTTACTCCACAATGCTCTAGTTATTTGTTTTCTTCTGGCATCTCTCTGTCACGAATGCCCTCAAGCAGATCAGTTTCAACCTTCAGAAAAACCTCTCTATTAGCATTTGATCTTTTCAAGCTCTTTTTATAGCCACTCTTAAAGCTAAGTGGAAGCCATCTGATGGCTATCTGCCATGCTTGGGCATGAGAGCAGATGCCAGCTATCAGGGACAGAGGACAGTCCCCACGGAGGAGGGGAAGCACCAACGATGGTACAAATGGTGGACTGAAATTGGGAGAGATGCACAAAAATCGGGTCCATGTTCATGTGCTGGGGCAAGGATGTGGAGCTTTGCACTGCTCTGAGTTGCTCCTCACCCCCAAGGCCAGGTGAGGGTCCTTTAGGGAAAAGCAAGATGTTCCATCCTGTTGTGTGGAGGGTGGCTGGGTGCTCAGTGGGTACCAGCTTGGGGCCTGTGCTGGTGCATCCTGCAGAAGTAAAGGGTGAGCAGGGTGCCTGCAAGTCCTCTCACACCTTCTGCAAGAGTCTGGTGTTAACAAAGCCCCATCCAAACTCCAGCATGGACCTGACACACACTGCCTCCCTTTCCACGGCAAAAAAAGACATTTATTTCTTTCTTCCTTATTCTAGGCCTGATGCTGGTCATGCAAATGCAATGAAAATATTCTTTCTCTCTGTTGATCCTTTATAGATTCTGGTTCCAGCTGTACTTGGATTTATTTTTTTTTTAGACTTTCTGGCAAATCACCAGTCTCATAGATGACTGTTTTGGAGCAGATTTCCCAGTGCTTTTGGAGCCAATGTAGGTCTCCTGATGGGGTCTCAGGAAGCTCTCTTTGTCCCCCCCCTTTTTGCTGGTGCTCCAGGTGCATCCCAGCCACGTCACCCTGTAACACTCACTTCCTACCCTATACACCAAGAGCTTGGAGTGACCCTCTCCCCTTTGTCTTCAAGCCAGGTAGAACAGCTGGACTACATCTCTAAAGGGACACAGCAACCTCCTGCTTCTGGGACACTTGGCACTGCCTGGAGTCACCTGGTCTATGAAGATGAGCGGTGCACCCAAATGAAGCTCCCAAAAGGCACTGCTAGTCTACTGTCAAACAGGAATTTGATGGTGATGGGCTCAAACTTCTCCCCATCTGGTGTAATACCTCATATATGGCAAGGCAAACCATAATCCTACTGTAGATACAGATATGGTGTCATAGCATCAGGGTGCATCTGGGCTGGAAAGGTGAGGAAGGTATTTTATCCCATGTCAACGTGTCACTGCAGGTAGGTATTTAGCTATTGGAAAACTGGTTGTTTTGGGATGAACAGAGATAAGGAAGCTTGGTTTTCTCCAGATTTTGTGTCTTTAACTTCCAGTTTGAGAGGTCTAAGCAAGGTCTTTTCTGTACTTGTGGTACTGACTGCTTTGTAACAACTCTTGGTGAACACCAGAATACAGTTGATGGATCTTGCAGACTGTGTTGGGAGTGGAAAGTAGAGATGTGCACTGATGTTTCAGGTGAGAAAGTAGGTCATAAAGCAGGTATAGACAAGGTTACACTGGAAGTATTTGGCAGAGCAGGGATGCGATACAGGGTCTACACTAATTCCACACCCCACCCCACCCCCCCCCACACACACCTTGATCATTTTCTTTTTAAGGACAGCTTGAAAAACCTGAAGGTCCCCCTTTGCCCAAAGCACCTACTGCACCATGGCTCTTGGGCTGCTGGTGGGTGAAGAAACAGCTCTGCTCCCATACAGCAATGTGAGCTGGGGTGTCCCCACAATCCCAGCTACTCCCAGCTTCTCCCTCAGTGAACCCACCCCACCAGGTGGAGCCACCCACAGACCCACAAGCCTCCCAAGAAGAACTTTGCGAGGAATAACGTCACTGATGGATGCTGCCTGTCCGCATGAATTGTCTGCTGGTAAGTCACGAATTACTCAGATGTGTCTATTATCCCGAATTATTCCCTGATTCACACAGCAGCTTACGCAGGAGCTCCTTGATTAGATTCCTCAATATCGAACACCCTGGCTCATTGGCCTGACCTTCTCGTCTACATAAGCCTCCAGGCCATAAAGCATTCTTATCCAAAATCCTGACCTTATGTTTAATTTTATCACCGTTGACGTTAACGGAGGTTAATTAGGCTTGAACACGCTCTGTAAGTTTAGTTTTCCTGAAGCAGGGCCTCCATGCATTACCCTACGTTGAGTGATGACCCAAATTCAAAGATGCCTTTTCCCTGGCTTTGACAGGCTTCAGCTTGGCACACGTATAATTCTTGGAATCAGTTCTCCACCACTGATGATGATGAATCAATCATTTGCTTTCTGAACATGTTCCACAGAATTCCCTCAGCCTTCAACACGCTGGCAGGCTTTCCCACCAGAAAATTAGTTGGCTCAATAGTCCTTGGGATAGAGAGCACCCTGAGTACAGTTCCTGCCTGGAAACAAATGGATTTAAACATTTGAAGTGAACTTTTGTGGTATGACCTTTTCCAGCAGTTCTCCAGCCTTGGTGAGAGCCAAACTCAAAAAAATATGGGTCTGTGGGCAGAGGATGGTTAAGAAGGAAGTGTGCATGAGGGCTGGTGTATGGATATCAGTCAGTCCCAGGCAGTCTAGAGAGGGTTTTTACAGGTTCAGTAGACTCCTGGGTATCTGACCTCACCTGGGCAGTTCCATGGAAAATCCTTGCAACACTCCCATTGAATTCACCTCACACCAGGTATCCGTAAAGTTGGTTGGTTGGTTTGCTTGGTTGTCTAAAGCAAGGAAATAATCCCGGCTCCTTCTCTGGTGAGTGAAGAGATGAGCAAGAGTTCAGTCCAGAAGTTATCCCAGGCATAAGGCGACTGTCTTAGATAGCATGAACACTCTCAGAGAGTTGCTACTTCACTCCTTTGGCCATCAAGGGATCTTGGAGAACAGCTTTTGCTGCAACAATGACCTTTTGGATGGCTGAAGTGAATCCTGCCCCTCAGTGCCCACCTGTAGCTTTGCAAGTCTCCCTTGCTTTCAAAACATCCCTGTCTCCAAGATCCACTTCCACACATTATCCTCCAGAGCTGCTTCATGAGGAAGGACAAAGCACCTGCAGTGAAGTGACAGGAAGGGAACCAGAATCCCAGTTCATGGGGCAAACCTTATTTGGCATTTCCCCCACAGCTGCTTCAACAGCAAGGTTGGATCCTCCTACTAGCACTGGGGACCTCCCACAACACCTCTTACTGCTTCACTCTTTCCTGGCAGAAGGGGGTTTCCTCAGGTCTTCCTAGCTCTTTTGATGCAGTTTAAACCAACCACTCCTTGCCTTTTCCTCAAGGTATTTCTTCTCTGGCAGTTTTGGGTGTATTTGGAGTCTGGTTTTGTATCTTCCTCTCAGCTGTCTTTGCTCTTCGTGAAACTGCCCTAGCCACTTGGTCTCCCCATGCTGGCTGGTTTTTCCACACCCACACAGTAAGTTTTCAGTGTTATCAAGGCAGCTGAAAACATAAGTTCCTTCCAACTCCACAAACTGATTGCCAGCATCAAAGCAAGAAGCCCAAACTCAGATGAATTGGGTGGGAGTAGCTCTGCAGAGAAGGACTTGGGCATACTGGTGGGTGAAAGATTGGATGTGAGCTGGCAGTGTCTGCCTGCAGTCCAGAAAGCCTGGTTATTTCACCAGCAGCACAGCCAGCAGGTCAAGGAAGGTGATGCTCCTCCTCTACTCAGCTCTCATGAGATACCATCTGAGGTACTGTGTGAGCTCTGGGGTCCCCAGTACAAGACATGGGCCTGTTAAATGGTCACCAAAACAACTCAAAGGCTGGAACACCTCTCCTCTGAAGAAAGGCTGAGAGACTTGAGTTTGTTCAATCTGGAGGAGAGAAGTCTTCAGGGAACTTTATTGAGTCTTTTTAGTATCTAAATAGGGCTTATAAAATACCTGAGACTTTTTACCAGGGCCTGCAGTGATAGGACAAGGGGTAACAGCTTTAAACTAAAAGAAGGTAGATCTAGGGTAGATGTAAGGAAGACATTTCTTACAAAGAGGGTAGTAATACAGTGGAAGAGGTTGCCCAGAAAAGTTGTAGATGCCCTATCACTGGAAGTGTTCAAGACCCGGCTGGACGGGACTCTGGGCAACCTGCTCTAGTTGCAGATGTCCCTGCTCACTGCAGTGGGTTGGACTAGATGAGCTTTAAGGTCCCTTCCAACCCAAACCATTCTGTCATCCTCACACCACGATTTCAACTTTCGATAGATGCCCCTGCTTTCCTACAGATGCCCACTTCCAAAGCCTGGTAGGGAAGCTCAGTGGGACAGAGGATCCCCAGAACCTCTGATAATCACGTCACACCAGCTTGAGTACCAAAAACAGGCCTGGGGGGAAGCTGAAGTCTCACCATTGGGCCAGGTGTGAGTGTTTATGTATTGGCATAATACAGAGCATGTTTGCAAAGAGGAATGAATCATTTTTGCCTACCTTTAATTCTTGAACACTGCAAACTACTAATGAATAAATGACAACTTTCTCTAATTCAGTCATTAGTCCTAATTATTCACTCCATCTCTCCTATTAATAACATGCAGTCAGCAGATTGACAGTAAACAGCTCCATGCAATTATTTTGTTTGGTGAAGTTTGAAATACGGAGCTGCACCTGGTATTTCTGACATGGTACAGATTGCACAGCGCAGCTCCATCCACCCACCGCATGGCTCAGAAACCCTAGAACCGCATTGCTGGTGTGAATGCCCCTGTTTGCAAAACAAACACGTGCCAAAGAGCCGCTGGTTCCCAGACTCAAAGGCATTTGTTTGAATATCTGTGAAAAGTGAATAGAAAAAAAGGACCAAAGAAAATATATTTTCAACAGCTCAATAAAATACCAGGCTCAACTTTGCAAGAGACAGCTCTCTTTAGGTCCACAGTGAATCTGTATATTAAGTGACAGCGAGAAAATTTGCCACCTAAGAGTGATTTATTGCAAGGGTAGAGGATAAGTACCCAATATTTAATTAGCATGATTCTCATTAGCTACATCACATTGCTTTCTGCCATCTGCATCATGATCTAAGAAGCATCAGGCACCTGAGCAGCCTTCTGCTGTTCTCTCCCTGTGTTACCTGGGCAAAGATCCTGGACAATACCAGACCATCAGCAAGGTACTTAAGGTCTAACAGTTTTAAGGCCATTTGAGGCTGTAGCCCTAGTTTTCACCCTTAGCAGGGAATAGAAACAGGAATCTCCTTTATGTACAGAGAGACCTACATCAAAACCCTGTATAAGGCAAAATTGACAGTTCACAAGCATGCCCTCATCCTCTGGAACAGGCATCTGCAGCATTAACTCCAGACAAAAATCCCTGCTAGAGAAAACGTATCAACTTCTGGTGGGGAGAGCTCCTGTCTTGGTTTTAAATTCACTCAAGATGCAGTTTATTCAATTATCGGCCATCTAGAGAATGAAATGTGGCTTCACGCCAAATATCAGCTGGGCAGTGGAGAAGATGACAACCAGGTTAACCCTTCATTTACCTTTCAGCTAGACAGATGGTGGGCAGTAGGATGGCACTGAGCGATCCTACATATATGCACCATGCATCTCCAAGGTTAACGCTACTGGCTCTGTCCCCTGCGTGCAGAAAGGGCTTTGACACTGGCTATGCCTAGGAGGGCAGGTGGAAAAAAAAGCCCACCAGTTTGATGTGGTACCCAATGGGAGGATGCTCTGTTCACAAGCCCCCGTTTGTAAGGGGACCCCATGTAATACAAAGGGCTCTCTGTCCTCAGGGGAGACCCACGGCTGTAAAAACAAAGAGAGACACCGGGAAAGCGTCTGGTTCATTATTCCCCTCTGAAAAGCTCTCCAGCGTCAGGCTTTTTAAAGGAAGACTCTGGGCAACGAGGGGGGTGTGGATTAAGACTGAGACTCATTGGAAGAGGCAAAGGGGGGAGCTGGCAAGATGTAAATCCTCACCAAATGCCCTGGGAAGCACAGAGGGTCTTGGGCTGGCAGCAAGGACCACATGCCAGCACATGGGGCTCCTGAGAGAGGCCAGAGCTGCAGTTGTATAAAGCAGTTTTCTTTGCTCCCCTAGGATGCATCTGAAGCACCTGAAGGACACCACTCCCATAGAGGTTACCTTAACGTCACTGGTTTTACAGCAGCTGTGCAGCCCTGCTCACTGGTGGCTCTGGAGAGCAGCAAGATGCTGGATAGAAAAGCAAGCACCAGCCAGCAGAGCTTCTTCATGTGCTGCTCAAAGTCTGCTCTCTACCATAAATACAACTTCTGCTGGAGGAGGAGAGGGCTGAGAAGGTCATATTGTATTTGGGATGCTAAAGCATGAACCTGCTGTTTTCTGGGAATCTCTTCTGCATTACACTGATCCAGCCTGCCACTCGCTGCAAGCTGGGGTGCCCCTGCAAGTGAGAATTGCTCTTGGGGGAAGCAGGGAGCAGAGCCCTTCCTGGCAGCCAGGAGAGATGGGAATCTGGATCTGTCCCCTGAGAGAGGGACGGTAAATGGCCTGCCTTTCCTTTGTCATTACCTGACACCGGCAGCAGCCCTGGGAAAGATGGGTATGGGAAGCATCAGGCTGCATCAAGCGGGTGTGGAGCATCTTCGCCTGGGCTGAGCTTGCCATCTGATGGTAAAAGCCGGTAGTGCGAAGAAGCAGGTCTCTCCCAAACCCATTCCCTCTCCTAGGGGGCAGCGGGGTCTTCCCCATCCCTTATCTGAGCCCCTGATGCTAATAAAGCATTTCAGAGCACTGCTGCCCTGAAGGTATTCTCAGCTCCTGGGCTGAAGGTTGTCTCAGGTAGGGTGGCTTCTCCAGACACTCTTTGGGCCGTGACAGCTCAAGTTATGCCCTGCCTCAAGCAGGGCTTGGGGGACATCATCTGGCAGAGGGTGATCAAAGCAGTGCAGGGATGCTGCAGCATCTAAAGGAGGCAGCGAGGCCACATAAGGGCTTTTTTAAACCTAGTTTTAAAAAGAAGCCAGGGAACAGGAAGGAATTCAAACAGCTTTTGCCAGCCATCTACCAGCTCACCCAAATCCAGCAGCTGGCTCTTTTGGGGGGTTTCCTGCAAGACTAATTCCTGTGACCTGCCATCCACCCAACTTAGCAAACAGAAAGCAAGCCTGGGAAGCAGCCAAGGCACATCCATATCTGCAGTTGCCAGCATCAGGGAGCTGCAGGAACAGGCTGCCCCATGCACAGGGAACAAACCAGGAGTCAAAGGTGACCCCAGCACAGCAGGACACGCACCAGCAAAGGTGCAGCCTCCATGGGACCTGGACACAGGAGGCAGGGCTGGGTGCTGGTAAAAGGGTCCATCTAAACTCCCAGACACAGCAAAGGAGGTGGGTCGTGTGTCCACCCAGGAACAGCAGAAGATGAGGCAGGACTAGGAGACCAGCTACTTACAGCACAGGCAACAGGTCTGGATAGAAGTAGGTATAGGCACCATTGTACCACATCCCAAACAAGGCTCTCAAAGCCCAGGCCTGACCTTAAATATAGCTCTTGGGCCAATGGCCAGAGGGTGTGTGAGTGGAGGTCCCAGCTGAGGCTTCCTGGTGCCCCCAGAGTCCTGGCAGCCAGCATCATGCTGCATGCAGTGGCAAAGTTTAATGCTCTTCCAGCCTAGCCCTTTTTTCCTGCCTCTGCTGCTTCTCTGCCAAAGGTCAGAACCTGGGGCTCACCTCCACAGTGACAGAGCTGTTGGCTCCTTGCTCTTCATGGGAATCTGCTTCCAAAGCAGGAACTAAGCAAAGACCTTGCTCCCCTCCATGTTCCTATGGGAGGAGATGTAGAGGATTTGACACCTGCTGATCTTTCTCCCTGTTTCAGCTTGAAGGAGAAGAAAAGCAGCCACATGAGCATGGAGGTTGCACAACCAGGAGGCAGTGATACACACACATCTGGGGACTCCAGGGCTGGACCTCGGGTAAAAGAAATGTCTAGGGGGTAGTAAAAATGAAAGGGAGACCTGGCTGGGCTAGGGCATTGGGAGTGTAGGTCAGTGGGTGAGGGCCAGGGGGTGGTGAGGATTTTAGATGCCGAGTTTTGTGTGTAGTCCCTTACAACCAGTCTGGGAATCACATTGTGTTTCTCTGGCCATGTGTGCAGGGAGGGATGACAGCAGACACAACTTCATGTCTTTTTTAATCATAAAAGGTCCATGTTAGACTTGTCCAGCGAACATCAAGATAGCATCATAGTGGGTCATCCTGGGTTGCAGGTGACAGAGGTGATATAGAAGAACAGAGTCCACTCTAGCTGGGCAAAGCAGCAAGCAGAGGGCAGGAGTGGTGTATACCTGTCAGGGAGAGCAGCTTGAACACAGGCAGATATGTATGGATCTTTGGGTTGGTTCAGACAGCTACAGTGATCCCAAGATAGGATCTCAAACTCTTATGTGCTAACTTCAAAAGCCTTTAGGTATTTTTTCTCACCAGTTAACCAGCAGAGACATTATTTTCCTTCCTACTTGAAGGAGGAAGTGAACCAGGCAGTTCCTTGTGCCCAGCCTGGGTTTGATATGGACAATGAGAAATAGCACATGGGCTAGATGAAAAAGCTCATCTGTGCAGGCAGAGCTCAAGTCTGGCAAAGGCAACAGGGCAGCATGAAATTTGCCAGGCTAGAAACCATCAGTAGGTCAGTGGATCACACACTGAAATGCCCTTGTTGGTAGCTGCCTTACGTAGAAGGGTAAATTTTTCAAAACCCATTGGTCTGCATGAGGACAATCAACCCTAATGAACAAAAGCCACCTGGAAAATATTCAGGCTGGTCAACCCTAACATGGTCATTTGGCAGGCTTGAAAATACCGATATTTGAATTAGATTTCTCTACATGTGTTTCACTTACTGATTTTTTGAAACCTTATAGCGCCCTTTTTTCTGTCTGGCCCTAAAACTACACGAGCCAGGCACGCACTTCCCTAAAAACACCACAGAGCAGTGTGGCTCAAGCACGCACCAGATCTAGGCAGTCAGGGCTGCAAGAAAACATTACCTCTTGCAAGCCACTCCGTAAATCCTAACAGGGAGCAACACTAAAGACAGAAGGCTTTTGCCACCCATAAAATAATGGAGGGAGTTCACAGGAGATGCTGTGTGACAATCAGCAAGTTTCAGCAGCGCATCCAGAGATGGGCCTGGGGTTGCACAAGCCAAGGGTGGGCCAAGCCTGTGCGAGGGAGAAACCATCTCTAGCCCTGCTTACACTGAACAGAAGGTTTAGTTAATATTTGCCTGGAAATCCCACTCTTTGAATACAAGGTCAAAGACTCTCAGAGCAAAAGGACGTGCCATAGAGGAACCTTCACTCCACCCTCAGGCATGTGTGTTATGATGTGGTGTTTAATAAGAAGATGGTATCTTTTTATTTTCCTCTATAAAGGGAATTTCAGTATTCTGAGCAGTGAGACAGGTCTTTCTGCTCGTGTAGGTCAGAAATGAAGTCAGGCTACTCTTGTAGCTTTGCTTCAGTGCACACACATTGAAAGGGCAGTTGCATGTGCACTTGTCTTTGGGTCTCTGTAGCACCTGGAAACGTTGTGGAGACAATATTTCAGTATTACAGAAGAAACACCAAATGATTTTAACCTCATTTTAGTTCAATCAAGTCAAATGCCTCTTCAGAAGACCTGCATGACGTTGTCTGCAGTGTAAAGATGACATTTCTCCCAAATACACTTTTTAAATTTAGGCTAAATGTTAGGCTTTTTAAACACAGCATTAAATGTTAATATTTTATTTTGATGATTCTTCACCTCTGAAAATGGTTAAACCATTTTTGCTCAAAAGCTCTCCACCAACTTGGAGTTAGCCTGAGGCCGATGCATAGAATTCCATCTGCAAGTGGCAAAGTTGTTGTTATAAAGCATTGAGAAAAAAATCCTTTTTAAAAAAACTGTATATAATCTTAACTATAATAAATGTCGCTAAGCATCCTTCCTCCTAGCACTGCTTGTTTCTGCACTAGAAAAGAAATTAAACTAGAAAAGAAATTTAAAAAAACAACCAACCAACCAACCAACCAACCCTTTCCCCCACAGTTCCTGCTGCTCTCATATCCCAAGCAGCCTGAGTTAACCTAAATTGTATATTTCAATAACCACATATACTTTTACCATCAAGTGGTGATGACCAGACATGTACTGGAGTTGCCATAAAAGCAATGAGATCCTACCTGTCTGTCAAAACACAGTCATTAAGTGCATTGTGCCCCTTCTTCAGGATCTTGATACTTGTGCACACACCAAGCGTGTCCTCTGCCCTGCCGAGGAGATGTCTGCTGTGGGCAGGAGTGCTGAGCTCTCTTCCCCCATCCAATCATGCTTTCCAGATCCCCACATCTCTATGTCTGATCACGGAATTGAAATTCAAACTGGAAGAGGGTAGATTTAGATTACATGTAAGGAAGAAGTTCTTCACTATGAGAGTGTTGAGACACAGGCACAGGTTGCCCAGGGATATTGTGGCTGCTCCATCCCTGGATGTGTTCAAGACCAGGTTGGATGGGGCTTTGAGTAAGATGGTCTATCACAGAATCACAGAATCATTATGGTTGGAAAGGACCTCCAGGGTCATCAAGTCCAACCTTTGTCCTAGCATCTCTCTAATCACTACACCATATCCTCAAGCGCCGCACCTATTTGTTCTTTAAACACCTCCAGGGATGGTGACTCCACCACCTCCCTGGGCAGACTGTTCCAGTGCCTAACTACCCTCTCAGTGAAGAATTTCTTCCTAATATCTAATCTAAACCTCCCCTGACGCAACTTGAAGCCATTTCCCCTCGTCCTATCATTACTAATTTGAGAGAAGAGACCAACACCAGCCTAGTCTAGTGGGAGGTGTCCCTGCCCATGGCAGGGTGGATGGAACTAGATGATCTTTAACATCCCTTCCAATCCAAACCACTTTGTGATTCTATGAGTCCAGGGTTTTCCCAGTAAACAGAGGAGGGAGTGTACCTGATGGGTAGGGACTGGGTCTTCTGGATAGCATTGTTGCAGGTTAGCTTTAGGAGAAGTTGCTGACAGCCTAATTTTCGGATTTATGGAGCATTAAGAGTTCCCATTGACTCTGTAACCAGGTGATGAATCTGTCTACACTTCATTTTTCTCAGTTATAAAATGGGAGAAATGGCATTTCTGTCACCAGCTAGCTGGGAGGTTAATGCAATGATTATTAATAAAGCTCTCTAATAACCTCTGGAGCAGCAATTCCCAAGCCAAGGTGGCAGCTTCTAGCAGGGGTTGCTGCGCTCCTGAACAGACTAACGGACCCAGTGGAAATTAGGTGGTGGCAATGGGCTCTGAAATAGAAGCAGAAGTAATTTTCCTAATGAGTCACCAGCAGGGAGGAGCAGAGCCCAGAAGGTGACTGTCACCTCCACCCCAAATATCTGGCCCATGCGTTGCTCTGCGTGAAAGAAGTCTCCATCTCCCTGCATGGTGATCCATGCAGAGCGTCCTTAATGATCCCTGTGCCTGTGCTACCACAGCTGCTAGTGCGTGTTGTACAGGTAAATGGACCTGCAGTCGTAAAAGTCACAAACTCAGGGCTTATAAGTAGGATTTATGTCCCTAGAAGAACAGAACCTATATTGCTAGTAAGGCTCATTCATCTATAGACACTCCTTCCTTTAATGGCAGGGTTAGAGCATCATACCTCCTTGCACAGGATCAGAACCGGTACTTTGCTGTTTGGGACACAGTGAGTGGGCAGCTTTGGAGGCTGGAAAATACAGAAAAGTAAGAGTAGATTCCTACAGCCCATCTTCCCAAATGTACGTCTCTCAGAAATACAAGTTCCATTGTATAAACTATTCTCTAAGGCCTATAGCTGGAGACAGCTTATCCCAGCGTAACTGATTTGTTTTCAGCCTAACTTTGCTTAACATATTCACCAATGACCTGGA
>VZZY01012850.1:0-23297 GCA_013400335.1 Eurystomus gularis | reverse complement strand
CCCCCCTTTTTTTTTTTATTTTTGGCATGGCATTTTTCATTTATTTGGAAAAAGGAGGAGGATAAATATCTTCAGAATGACAAAAAATAGTTTCAGGCTGATGCCGGTCCACGGGGTTTTTTAATACAGGTGATCCTTCTCGAAGTCCCAAATGCTGCTGCTTCTGCCTGCCTTCCTGCTCTATAAATTTGTTTCATTTATTCATCTTACTCTGCCACAGATCTCCTTGATACCACAAAGTATGTGTCATAGTGAAGCACGTGCATCTCTCATCAGTTTTGTTGTCAAGATTTATATGTTTTTCCTGTATTTCTTGCACTTCTAGAACAAAATGGTTATTAATTATTATACATCAAGCTCTGAAGAGCAAAATGATTTTTACTTGTTTATTTTACAGGGATATTATCACTATCATAGACTGATACTGCACAGCTATATGATTAACTGGAATCTTACATTTTGAAATATGGAAGTGCAAGATTTCAAACTTATGGGAATAATTATATCTATTTTTAGAAATCGAAATGAGCTTATACAGAGATTTTCAAAACAGACCTAGAAGAAGGAATCAAAAATGTCCAACCAAGTGAATACATTCATAAGTTTTTAAGAAATTTTTTTTTTTTTTTAATACTTAAAAGTTGACAATTCCTTAGAGCCATAGAAAAGAGGGAAGCTGTTAAACTGTGGAACTTTGCTTCTGGACTGGTATTTTCTCAGTTTAATGAAGTTTTTGAAATGTTACTGTATGTTTTGAAATGTTGCTGCATATTGATGTATGTTTAATAATTAAACTGTAAACAAATGTACAATTTTATGTCTTATATTTAAAAAAAAAAGAAGTGGACTAGGAACATAGTGCAGCCTATGCTGCATGAATTGTCAGAAAAATAATATGTATGTTCAATTGAGACAAGGAAAGCCAGGACATTTTGGCTATAATTAACAGTTACTGGGGAGGGCTCTGCTTTTGAAAATAGGTTGTTTGCAGCAGTTGAAAATTAATTAATCAAAACTGACCCATAATCATGTTGTTGCTACAGTCTTTTTTTTAAAAAATAGCTTTAGTACAGAGACATAGTTTTAAAAGGAACATTTAACTATAAGCAATTGAGTCAAGCTGTCTCTGGCTATGTAGACTGATTTTAACAGGCACAAGTTCTTCTGAGCTCTGGATAGGAGGCAACTTCAGTTCGAAAGCTCCACAGCTGTTTTAGGGCTTCTCTTTTTCCTGAACTAATATACACTATGACAATATGGGGGTTTTGGACCAAAGCTGAATTGCGTTTGGCTGCTCTGAATCAGAGAGCAGGAGAACTTGTGTCTGGAAATCAAACAGTTTCATTTTTTTCAGTTCTCAGTCAAAGTGTTTCAGTGAAGACTTAAATTCTTGAGTCTGACCCTAACTGCTGTGGTCTCACTTTTATGAAATGTCTACACTGAGCTTGTGACCCGGTGACAAGTAATCCTCTCTTTGGCAGGATAAAGTTCACTACGTTATCAGGTTTGCATTCTACAACACTCACATCTTTTTTTTTTTTTTTCTTTTTGTATTTATTACGATTAGATCTACACTTTGTGAATGTGTTTGGAACTGCCTGAATTCAGAAAATTAACTTTGATAGCTTAATGGAAGAAAAGATATTGAAAGACAACTGAACATTTCCCACCTGAAATCCCAGGGAGAGAGTCGAGGGAAGATTCCCAGAGAAGGCACTCTGTGGAGGGGGCAAGTATGGGACAAACGCGTGACTTCAAATGCCTGAAAAGTCCTGCATGCTATAGTTTTTCTGATAGAAGGTACAAGGAATTATGTTGTCAACAATAATGCTATTTTATAAATGGCACTGAAGTAAAATTTTGCAGCTAGCCTAATCTGTTTACTAATTGGGCAGTTATTTTGGGGTTGTCACAATCTGCATATTTTAGCAAACACACCTATTTCTTGGGTAAAAAAAGAGAAGACTTCTTCCAGTGTTAGTGGCACATGAATGAAGCCACTGACAATGACTGAAGTAACTTTTGCTGAAGTCACCAAAATTAAACATTTTATTGGTGAAGCAGAATAGAAGCTTTGATGTCTTGAACTCTTCTGCTTTACCCTAAAGCTTTTCACAAGAGCTACTGACGTTCTCAGTTGGAGTAAATAGTGATTGGGAGTCAGAGATGAAAGGTGTTCAGTGAAGAACTTTAGTGTATGAGGGAAGAGTTTAGTGTACGTTGGAAGACACACACAGAAAAGTAAACACAGCCCACTGGATTACAAGTTATTAAATACAAATGCTGTAGCATTTCATAAAGCTCTTTCTGTAGAGGCAACTGTTATATGCAGTATATCACGTTGTTTTATTATTCTCATATTTTATTAAGTTATATGCCTTTCTTCTTTTTTAGTTTGCTTTACTTAAAGTTGTTTGGAGTTGGTGAATAATAACACTGAGGGACATCAAAGTTTCAAAAAAGTGCGGAAAAGAAACATTACAATTTAGGTAAATCCATCATTTTCAAGGTGTGCTGGGATCTGGTGTTTTTGAATTCTAGTGTGCATTCAGAACACTATCTTGTGGTCTGGGTCTCCCGTAATGCATTAAAGTTGTTGGAGACTATACTTGTACCTCACAACAGTGCTGGGAATTGAGACACATCTAACTTCCATGAACTCTGAGGCAAAGCTCACTGAACTTAGGAAGAAGAGGAAGACTCAAGTACCAGATTTTGTCAAGTGCAATGAGGTACTGATGAAGTGATCCGTGTCAGTCTGAACTGCTTTTGTTCATTACACACGGAGTGATCCCTGAGCAGAGGAGAGGGAACATAAATGAAGCATTTCTTTAACATCAAGGTGCTGAAATTTAGGCAGCATATTGTAAGTATAAAACTGGCCTTTTCCTAGGGCATTGATATACTAACTTCTCTGCCTTTCAGCTTGTCCTTTTTAACTTTCCATTGTTTCTTTATACCCATGCAAAACTGTCAAAAAGTAAGCACCTTTCTATTGACAAGATACACTAACGTCAGTAGTAAAAGAAGTGTTGGCCTGAAAGGCTAAATTACTGTGGACAGGCATTTCTCATCTATTTGAAATTATTTATTTTCTGACTATTCAGAGGTGTGGGCTGGCAGAAAAATTCCACTCATCCACTTTCACAGAGAGCAACTTCTTAGTTCTCTTGCAGAGAAGTTGAGAGGAGAGAGCTGTATTTTGCTATCTGCTCTCACTGTCTTTGAAGTATTTAATTTTAAGTGTCTTGTTTGAGAGTTCTGTAAAATGGAGAAATATTTTCTTAAAACCAGAATTGTTCCTCAAGCAGAAGGCTAGTGCGCTTTTCTAACATTGTCCTACTTGACAAATTTCTTGTGATTGTCTCTGTGTAAGATGATATACAAGGACAAAAGAAGGAGGTGAAGGTAAAAGACTTATAATCCAAATAATGCCAGCACACCTACTTCTGCCTATGCCAGACTATGCCATGCACTAATAATTTGGGTGTATCTTGTACAAAAAAAAAAAAAACAAACAAAAACCCCAGACTTTTCCATTCCTACACAGTTAACTTGCAGGACTGGTGAGTTGACTAAGAGGCCAGTCGGGCTAATATACATATGTGCATACTAGTTTTATATATAAGGAGGAGTACAGTGCTTCATTTTTCCTTTCCTGAAAGATTAAAATAAATCTTTGTTTGTTTGTTTATATTTACATTTAACAACAAAATCTGCATTTGGTTGGCCTACATGTGACACTGCAGTCACTCCTGTGCCATCACTGTGTCTTTTTATTCTAGTGAACCCTTTCACTGATTTTAGCAAGGCTACTTTCAGTGTCTGGTCATATGTGAATTGACATAACCGCCTACATCCTATTTTGATTCCTTTTATTCTGTAGATTTGTGCCTGTGCAACTCGCAATAATTCCTATGAAGGTGTCATAATCTGTTCTATCAAAATTACTTGCAGATCCTGTTGTTCAGGGATCATTGAAATGATAGATTGCTATGGTCTCTCTTACTAATGTGTGCTTAGGGAGTCCTTCATTTACAGGATAGACTTATTCAATTTTTGGTGAAATGTGATTATTATTCTTGCACAGATGACACATGCTCAATCTAGATATGGCTTGCTTATTTTTTAAATTGTATAAAAATACTTATCCTTCTGAGAGTGATTATTAGGATTAGGGAATCAATCCACAAAACTCTACTTTTAGCCTTACAAACTAATTTCCTTTGCCATCTGAGGGACTGAGGATTTCACATAGCACTGGCCTGTCAGTGAGGGCTGGCAAGAAGTCCAGCCAAGGTATGACTGATGGCTCAGGGTGACTGGAAATCAGGGGAAGATGACTGGAAAGTAAGCTCAGGGTCTACACAAGTGAATTCCTCTCTTCACCAGCTCAGCTGTGGTTGTTACATTCCCAGCTATGTGGCAGAACTGCACTTGGAATGGTCCAGGACTGGTTGTGGTGCTGTGTATGAGATGATTTTAAGCATGCAAATGTTTGAAAGTACCAGACACTTTGGAAAACTACAGTCTAATTCTGTTTTATTATTCATAGCATTTTATTCACCTTTTTTAAGGAGAATGGTGATGTGATATTTAAACTTTTTCTAACTCAGTTGCTCCTTTGATGTTATCATCTTGGTTATAACGTCATTTGTTGGTTAAGTAATCTGTGCTGTAACTGAGTAGTGATGGGGTAAGGATCTAAAACTGAGGCAGAAAAATAAAGACTAAAATTCTAGGTGTAATCCTGCCAGCATCTGTTTCTGTCTCATTCCCTCTAATGGGACTGGTCATGTCAGTAAGCTATACCTGCTTAAGTAATAGTTCATAAGATGGAGCCTTGTGCTTGAGTCAGGAGAACATGAACCGCACAAGGGTCTTGGGAGCTGCTTTTTTTTATAAGCTCAACAAGTGCACCAGGGCTGCTGATTGCACCTTGTGCGGTATCTGTTATTTAAGGTCTTGTATTTTCAGTTGTACTTTTAGCTTCAACAGGGCATGTGAAACCACAAACCCTAGAGAAAGAAACTAAATAAATGGGTTGTGTAATTCAATTTCAGGGGATTTATCCACCCTATCTTGTAATTTTTACTTACATGAATAATATTTATTTACACATTCTTAATTTGAATGAGATTAGTGTTAATGTGAGTAGCAGGTACAGGATTAATTCCTGTGTTTGTCAGTGGTGCCAAAAGCAACAGAATATACAATAATTTGGTTACACTTTCAATTATAATCTGAAATTAAAGAGCTTTATTTTGGAGCTGCTGCTCTGAATAGCAAGTATTGATATTTGTAATTGAATTCTGAGATAGAACTTTCCATACATTTTTAATGCAGGAAGCTCTCTCATTATGTGAGATTCACTTGGCAGATGAATGGTCACCACTTAAGAACAATATTAAATCCTGCATTTCAAGAGTCTAAAGGACTGGAATCTGCTTCTAAGATAAAATATTTATTCTATTACATATCTCAAAATTCTATAGTCTGAAATTGCTAGGTTGATAAACATTTTGATAAATATTTGAGTATGTGCTGTGATTAATTTGTATTAGAATTGTACTTTGAACTAGTGTAATTCATGTTGGTAGGATCACCTGAAGAGGCAGACCGTGATCCTGACAAATGCTCCAGGCAGACCTCCAATGCAAACTTAGCTGCCTTGAGCCATTTTCATGACTTGGAGCTAAAATTTTATAGTGTGAATAAGGATGGCAGAATGAAAATAAATCGTGCTCCAACTAGCCTGTTTTCCACACCTACAGGCTTGTTTAGTTATGGCTTTGGGTTTTTTTGTTTGTTTCTTTTTTTTTTTTTTTTGTACTTGTATAGCTTGATTTTTAAAAAAAGATATTTGGTTCATGTGCAGCTTTTAGCCTTCATGTAATTAAACAGAAAATGTTAGGAAATTAGTAATTTTGGCAAATACTCTTTTTTCAATGCCCAGAACTTTTGTTGCTGGATAAATGCTTTCGACTTTTATATAAAACTTTCTTTCACATGGAGTATATGTCTCCCTAGTAAACAAAGCAGGGAAAAGAAATCAGAAAAATATGGATAAATGAGGTATATCTTCTCAGCCCCAACTAAAATCAATGCTAATAACTGAAAAATTGTTTACAACACAACCTTGCAGTAGTTTGGAGATGAGATGTATATCATGTCAGTTATTGTGGCTGCAAGTCACTTTATATGCAGGGACATATGGTGACCCTGACTCCAATCACAGCTTATTTGACTAAGAAGCAATGGTAGACAGTGAATGTAATCCTGTTGCTTGCTCTCAGTGATACTGTATGTATCACCTCTCTGAAACAGATGATGCAAAAAGTTTTGTGCATTAAAGTACCCTAACCTTTTGGGGATCCGAATTCTCTTCTCCATGGCCAGCTTCCTTACTGGTCTGGGAAAGTGACTCAGGGCTCTGGCAACACCTTGATCTTTTGCTTCATAGGAAGTATTCAGGACCACAGCAGCAGCTGGCTGCCAGTATATTATGATATAAAATCCTTTTTTTTTTTTTTTTTTTTGGCTTGAAATTATATCAAGGGTAATCGGAGTCTGGCCTTGAATAAAGACTTTGTGTTCACATTGATGGTAGATATTTCTAATCTTCAGTTTCATATTTTGTAAACTGCTGGATTGACTTTAAAAGCAAATATGACAAGTAGCTAAAACCTGCTGTCTTCAATTGCTCTAGAAATTGTAGCTATGTGAGAATTGGCTTGATGTCTGGAATAAAAAATGGGTACAAAAATACCCAGGTTTGCAGAAACTGCCTTTGGAGATAACATGAAGATGGTAGAAGAAAAGGACTTTTTTTTTTTTCTTTCTTTTTTTAGCTGTCTGAAGTGTGACAGTGGATTTTAGTCTTGTTGGAAAGAACAGGAGATTAAGATATAGATGAAGGGATTATGAGCCTAAAAGCTCACCTCTTCTTCTTAGCTATATCAGATGGTCTATTTTCAGACAAAGCTTCCTTGTTTTATAGCTGTAGACTCCGTGGCTACTACTTAAGATACAGAAACACTGTAGAAGAATAAGCAATACATACGAAAAATTACAGAAATAGTTTGACATTCTAGTAAAAATAAGAGTTTCTGTTGAATGAACAATAGGCAGTCTGGTAGAGTTAGATAATTGTCTTAGCATCATTAATAGCTCAAGTTGGAAGAGAGGATTTAGGAAATTGAAATAGATATGTCCAAATACTGAAGTGAAGAACCAGATTTGCATATTTTTGATGGCAGACTCATTCATTATTCAAGATGTGTGCTCATCTGCTATAGAGAAGACCACCATAGCCTGCAACAATAAAAGCAAGGGCAAAATTTGGCTGTGACTCAAGGGAAAATGACTAATCCTTCTCAATTTGGACATGCAGAGCTCAAATACTCTAACTTCCATGAAAATATCTTCTTTGGTCCCCCAGCCATTAAAAGTCGTAATAATGTGTGATCAGAAAAAAAAAAACCCACAAAACCAACCCAGGAAAAGCTTTTAAAAGGTTATTCTAAGTAAGTCATTCTAAACTCTTGTTGAAAGAAGGTACAAAAAAATAAATACTACCCATCAGACCTATATTTTCAGAGTTGACAGGGAGTTGTCCACGAAGCTCACATTACAGTCAATGGGAGTTACTAAAATCAGTAGGAGTTGTGTAACTTGATCTCATGTAAACTCTGGAAATTTTTAAGAAAATAACAACTGAAATAGTTAAAAATATACAGTATCAGAATAAATAATATATAAGTAAATGAGCCAAATATCTAACAAAATGAAAAACATGATGGAAAACAGAAGATGGATGGAAAAGACATGGCTGAATACCTTGCGTTATGTAAGACTCTAAGGGAGAATTCATAGCATTTCAGAAAATACAATTTCTTGAGAAGCTGAAGGAAAATGGAAAGAAAGCCATCAGGTATAATTGCTGTGAGGAACAGCTTCCTGCTGAGACAGAAGAGGTTTACCATCAGCACTGTACAAATGCATCCCAACAAGTACAACAAACATAAAAGTAGATGCATCGTAAAATCAAGAGTTAGGAGAAGTTTGTAAAGTGTACAAACATACTACATGTAATGGAGAAGAGATAGAAAAAAGGGAAAACGGGGGGGGGGGTGCGAGGGGGAACATGAGAGAAAGTGGACATTGTACTGCAGTCGAGAAAGAAAGCAGATGATTGATAGGATATGGCTGACTGAGGAACATGGGAAGTATGTACTCTATCCATTGAGGAAGAGTGATTCCAATGAAAGTAATCAGCACAAGAAGCAGCTAACTCTTCATAGCACTGATTTTTTTTAACCAGTAGGTATGTTCCCCAAAATAATTCACTAGTCCCGTAAAGTATTACAGAAAAAATAGGACTTTCTCTGATATAAACATTGTAGATTCAAGTTCTATCTAACTCACTCCCTATATATAAGATTTCAAAGGGCCATTACCAACTACATTCTTTTTAGTTTTGTGAGATGCAGTTGCTTATGACCCTTATAAAATCTCACCCCATCTCTCTTCTCAGAAGCTACTATTTAGAAATGGTCTAGAGAGGCAAGCATATAAATAAAAAATTGTTGATAAAAATCTCTTTGAAAACATTAAGAAGACGGCAAGGTTTTGCAATGGATATGAAGAATGATAAAATTAAATGTCACCAAATGAGCCTCACTAACTGTTCATATCTATGCAACTGTTGAAGTGAGTAGAAGTATGTTGGTTTATGCCTACGATGAGACTGGGCTGTAATCTCAGACTCCATAGAGGAAAACCTAAGTTAATTGAAGGCAAAGTGCTTACTCTTAAGAGCTACACAGTGGAATGTGTTGCTAAATGAAGGCATTGATTGTTAAAGCTTTTCAGATTTAGGAAAAATGTCCTCTTCCAAGGAAATTTAGAAAAAATGAGGTTAATGCAGCTGTTACAGCAGGGAGCAAACTTAGATGCCCCATGAAAAGTTCCAGGTTTTTATAGGTTCTATATTATTGGAACCTTTGAAGAGTCATAAAGAACCAAGACATAAAGTTCTAACAACCAGTAAATGGGCATTGTGCAAACCAGTTGTAATTGTGAATTGCTTATAGGTAACATACATATTTACCGTGACATTTCACTTAAAAATTGAACTGCTAAATTAAGCTGGCTTTATGCCATAAAGAACATACTTATGAAGAGTGTTTCAGAGGTTGGCAGAGTTGGTGATTTAAAACACAGGCTATCTTTTCAGCTGTGTAGCAATTCAGGAGCACAATTTGGTGTTGTTGAGAGACTGCATAAGCTCTCTAATGAACTTTGTAGTATATGAAAGTAAAAGATACTGCTCTGAGTACAAAGCAAAAGAAGCTACAAAAAAAAACAGAACAGCAGGAGAACACAGGTAAAGGTTTTGAACAGATGCCAAAAACTAGAAGGCACAACAGAGATAAATAAAATACACAGTAAAGATGCAATATAATAAAATACTGTAATTTGAGCTGTCAGCATGAATGTAGTGAGTTCAGAATAGAACAAGGGAGTTAGCTTTTATGAGATATTTAACCACAAACTGCCAGAAACTGAGGCTGCTGCTAGTAATACATATTCAAATACAGCAAGCCTGTTATTGGGGAAAATTATATAAAATCACGCTATAAACTTTTTGGCTGTATTTCTTGAATTTGTCCACAATACATCTGCAATTTGTCTTTTGCAGACTTGACATCTGAAGAAGTGGTAGCTTCAGTGCTATTTCCGACAGTATCGTGGGAATAATTATAACTACATTTACATAGTAAGAAGACTTATTTTGGACTGTGAGTATTCCCATGAAAAAACTGGTTTGTCACAGGCTCAACAGGCCTGTGACAACAGGCCTGTACAACAGTTAAGAATTTCTAGGATTACCTCCCATAGCATTTTTTCCTAGTGATGTTAATTGAAAGGTAAAACCAGATTTGAGGAAAAAATAATTTGTATTGTCTCAGTCCATCAAAATCTCTGAAACTATTTGGGTATGTGAAGAAACTCTGACCTATGGTTGTCCAGTGTTTTAGGATAGCTGTTTTCCTGCTTTCTGCCAGAATGACTTCCTTGGAGCTTTGTGCTGCTTGCTTTTTGACCCAACGTTGTAGTTTGGGAGCTAGTGAGGATAATGTCTAAAAAAGCATCAATTCCTGGCCATAGCTACTTGTGAGGCTGCAGTACTGTCTCACAATGCTACTTCAAAGTGTTTCCTCACATTTATACATCATTCTTCCAGTGTCCTGTGTTTTGGAATGGGCCTACAATGGGTAATGCAAGTTAGAGAGTTTTGTCATCCTCTCCCAAATATTTCATGCATTCTTAAAGGGTAGTTTTTGGGCATGTTGTCTAGTCTGATTTCCAGTGGTACAAGATATGGCTCTTTCATGGTACTGTTCCAGCCACTGTTCTTAACTGACTCTCAGAACCACTAAATTGAGCACAGATAGTTTATTCTAATAACTGGTTATAGAAATAATTCATAAATATATTTTCATATCTATTTGTTTATATCTATATAAACAGTTATATTTTCTTCTGTGTTCTTTTTTCTTCCATTCATACTAAAGGTAATGAGATTTTTCCATTATTTTTGTTTCCCTATATTCAACTTTTAATAGCTTTATTAAATTTGTTCCCATCATTCATTTCTTAATAATCTCTTCCTCAGTGCCATTACATTTCTTACGAGACATTAATCTTGCATATGAAGAGGCAATAAAGATAACTGTAAAGCAGAATTATATGTACAGTTCCTAATGCAATTTGTAGTTTACTTTTCAAGCCAAAAAGAAAAATAAAGCAAATAATAAAATACACGTTATTTTAACAAAATAACTTCTGGGAAAAAGGAAGGCTTTAGAGTAAGATGTTTCAGAATAAAATTGCAGTTTAATCTTTATTGTTCAATGAATTTAATGCAAATTTGCAGATCTTTGGTAACCTAGTGGAAAGGCTTGCCAGCAGTTCCAGCTTTTCTCCCAATTTTGCTGCTGTTCTATCAATGTTTGATGAGGAAATCACCTGCTACAAAGAGATCTTTGAAAGTCAAAGACAGTAAGTAGGAAAAATCTCTCATATTTTAGTAATTTTATGTTCAGTATTATTTTTAATTATTTACTTTAGCTTTTTATTTCATTAATCTATCTTATTAATTAAGATAATTATCAGTTTTTTAACCAGAGACATATATTTTAATTGGATTGGTGTTTGACAAAAGTTTTAAGTAATTAGCTATATATTTTCAATTTAATTTTTTTTTATTCTTTACAGTTTTATATGCAGTCTCAGGAACACAGTAAATTTCTTTGCCTGTTTTCTGGATTATACCTACTGATCTTCTCTCTTACCGCTAGAGAAATGCTATATTTTCAGAGGAGTTTAGTTCCAAGGGTTTCTTTTCCTTTCTGTTGTGCAATGTTTTTAGTAGTATTACTGTTCATCAGGTATGTACTTGTATATCTATTATATGCTAGCAAGATGAGCAAATTTTTTTTTCTGTTCATTTTAACACCTTGGTGATAGAAATTAAAAATCTTTTATCCTTGAAAGAAACATAAAGATGCTTAGAACAGTGTCTTTGCTTTCAAGCCAGCAATTACTAAGGTAAAGAAATTTTGTATAACCAATAACTCTGATTCTAAAGTAATCACAAAGTAAGGAAAGATATTTCTGCACATATTAAAGTTAGCCAATGACTGAGGAGAAAGCTGAACAGAATTAAAAATAAACCTGCAGTGGATTTTTTGCTGACCTTCTCAAAATGCTGCCATGGCTTTTGGAACCTTGCTTATTTTCATGCATTGTCAAGTTTGGCACTTCTGGCTTCTAAACAAAACCTAAATCAGAGTTCTTGAAATATCATGAGGTAGGCAGGTTTTTGTAGCATTTCTAGCTTGATTACAAGCAGATTTCATGGAAATTTCATTATTTAGTTCATTCTGATGAGATTTACTATACCACTTGGAGGGTTTGTGGTACTTTGCCAATCCGTCTGGCCAAAATGCAGGCTTTGGAAGTTAAATATTTTTAAATTCTGTCTTTACTGACCACATATTTAATGATACTTATTGCCTGTGTGGAAATGAGACACTTGTACTTGTTCAGATCCCTCCCTCCACATTAGGTTTTGAAAAAAGGAAATATTATAAAAAGGAACTTTGGACAGAGTAGCAATAGTAGCAAGAAATGGAGATTTTAAAAGGCAGATGCTCTTGTGAACCAAAACACAAGTTCTGGGGGCTGCTGAAATGTTCATGACAAATGCAAAAATACTCAAAATCTGAACACTTTCTCTTTTATTTCATTGAAAGTCAAATTAAGTTAAACTTCCACTTTAGAATGAACATGCAGATGCTTAGAGATCTTTTTTTCTTTTTTTTTTTTTTTCCACAACCAAACTATCTTCTTATGAAATTCAGTGAAAACAAAACATAATTAGACAAAAACTTGACAGGCCATATCTGGTTCTTTAAAATCCCAATGGAAATAACTTTATCAGGGATTGCATTGACATACAAGAAAGCTGATGCAACTGGTGACATTTTGGTTCTGTTTCCTGTCTCTAAAAGCTCAGATCTGCATGGAAACATGCTTGTAAAGTTCTCATAGGATGCTTTTTTCATTTTTATAAACTGTTCCAGGAGCATCGAATCATTCTTGCAAGTATTCTCCAACTTGAATTTTTTCTTTCCTGATTTCTCTGATTTCTGCAGGGATCATGCGGAAGAAATGTGAAGAAACTTGTTCTCTGTAAGAAAAATCTAAAGAAAGAGCAATTGGCTATCTTGGCAGTTAAAACAGAAATCAGATTTCAGAATGCTCTTAAGGGTCAAGATCTGCATGATGACAAACCATGTGAGGTCTAATAGATCTCTCTTCTTCATAGGCCTTGTGACTATACAACAGTGTCCTTATTTGTGTTTGCAGCCCACTGTTTCAGCGTCATCTATATGTTTATTGCAGAAGTTTTGCCAAAGGAACGCCCTGCAGTTCTCCAGGCTTTGGAAATACATTTTCCTTTCTGTGGCCCATCAGAAAAGCCACTGGGATTCCTAACAATAACTGGACTTGCCTGGGGCCAGCAGAAGGCCTCATTCTTTATAGATTGATGAATGTTTCACAGAAAGGGGAATGAAAACATCTCTGTGGAGCACCCAACATGCCATCACCCTATGTAACTTGTCCCAGGGTGTGCTTGGGTATTTTGCCCCAGAGACTGGGTGTTTTGGATCTGAAGCTGCTATCTCTTTAGTCACTGAGACCAGATTTGTTTTATGTGCAGCTTATACAATGGTAAAACTGGCAGTCTATCACCATAAATGTTTCTGTTTGTTTAAGTTAGGGAATGGATACGATGTACTTTATAAAAACATTGCAGTGACTGCAGGAAGTTTAAAATGGTCTTAGGAATTATGAGAGGCTTCTCAGGCACAGAACACGTTTGAAGCACATCAATCATCTGTAAGTATTGCTGTAAAACATTGTACAACGGGGCTTAAAACACTTCAGGCACTTTCTGAAAATATAGCCACACTGTGTACTTGGAAATGACATTGAGGTGAAATCTCTTTTGTCTCTGTAGAATTTTACAGATAGGGGAAACCAATCCTATTTTGCAAAAATGTGAAAGAGTATTGGAATGGACAGATTTATATAGTTTAGAAATGTACCTCTGCTAGACACAGGATCTACACCTTCTCTGTACCTCAGACCTCAATGTAATCATTCTCTGGAATGCGGATAATATGAGGTAATTTTATTCACAAAGTAACACAGTAGTAAATTTCACTGCATGACATTAAGGATCTCTTTTAATTGTTTTAGCAATTATCTTGTTTTATGGTAAAAATTCTTTTTCCATTCTAGAGATAAGCACAAGTTATATACCAGATTTCATAAATTTTTCCTTCAGTGTACAAAAAAATGTAACAGGCTTGTGTGTTTGCTCTACAATATGTGTTCCGTAAGAAGCATTAGTGGTTTAAAATAAGAGAAATGCTATTTAGGTATCATTTTTAGAAAGGATATTTTACATGGGATCTAAATGAAGTGACTAGAACTGCAGGAAATGGATGGCAAAGACTTGTAGCTCTTCCTTTCAGGAGGCTGATGTAAGTTCTGCTTCAGTAAATTCTATAGTCGTGATGTGGGAACTTGAGAAAGCTTTTAGTTGATGTCTGATTGCCTTTTTCTGAATATCAAAATTTTTTGTGATTCTGTAGCTTTCTGCTGTTTCTCCAAGGGGTGGAGTATCTTGGGTTTTTACAATATCCTGCTGAAACGAAGCAGTTGCAGTGCTCTCAGATTGTGAGAGAGACACATTTTACAACATAAATAAAGAAGATTCTTTTTGACAGATGTGTATGAATATAAAGACATAGTAGAAAATTGACATAACCATAATAATATATTCAAATCTTCAACTACACTAAACCACAACCAAATTGTGTTCAACTATTTTTTCATGATTATCTTGTCTGCTGGATGGTTGTTACTCTGTAGTTTGTAGTTAATCGTATGCTGTAGTCTTACTGAGTGTATGCATGTTTTTCTTTGAATACAGAAGTAAGACTCCTAATGCATTAATTTGTAAATGCATGGACAGAGCTAATTCCTCCCATCAGGATATTTATGAAATCAAGCATAAGTGGTTTATGAGACTAGTAACAGATGATGAAATTTCTCCACTTAGTAGGCTTAACAGAATGCTTTTCTGGGACTGGAATAAAATCTGTTGGTGATTTCAGCCCAGTTCCAGGAGATGTATACTGAGAAAACTACTGTCATTAGTGCAGTGAGTACTGACTGGAAATGTTGGAGCCTCCTCCCCTGTAGAAAAAAAGGAAAAATTACCTAATGGGACTTCTTCCTGCTGATGGAAATGGCATAGAATGAATCATAGAATCATAGAATGCTTTGGGTTGGAAGGAACGTTTGAAGGTCATATAGTCCACCCCCCCCACCCCAGTGAGCAGGGACATCTTTAACTAGATCAGGTGGCTCAGAACCCTGTCCAACCTGACCTTGAATGTTTCCAGGGATGGGACATCTATCACATCTCTGGCCAACCTGTTCCAGTGTTTAATCACCTTCATTATAAAAAATTTCTTCCTTATATCTGGTCTAAATCTACAATCTTTTAGTTTAAAACCATTACCTCTTGTCCTGTTGCAACAGGCCCTATTAAAAAGACTGTCCCCAGTTTTCTTGTAGGGCCCCTTTTAGTACTGGAAGGCTGCAATAAGGTCTCCCTGGAGCCTTCTCTTCTTCAGGCTGAACAAGCCCAACTGTCTTAGCTTTTCTTCATAGGAGAGGTGTTCCAGCCCTCTGATCATTTTTGTGGCCCACCCCTGGACCCACTCCAACAGATCCATGTCTTTTTTGTGCTGAGGACTCCAAAGCCGGACACAGTACTGCAGGTGGGATCTCACCAGAGCAGAGGGGCAGAATCACCTCCCTTAACCTGCTGGCATCTCAGGAACTGTGCAGATACATACTGGATTTTTCTGTAAAAGTTAATATGGACCTTTTAAATCAAAGTAGCGATGTGGATTGATTTTACTTAAATTGTTCTAGTCTGCATATGGACAGCCAGTAAAATAGACCTTCATAGGGTCTAAACAGATGGTTATATAACAGAAACAAGCTGATATCATCCAGTTTTGAAACAGGATAACATCCATATTCAAAATTGTACCAGTTCGGCTGCATTGTCTGTGAACTAAAATCTGAGTATTTCACACAGAAGACATGGCAGAGAGAAAAAGGGGGAGCTACAGTATAGAGGAACTTGTCATGCTTTTGCCTAGTCATCTGTCTTATGGAGACAGAAATGTTCCATTTTACAGGCTACCCTTGCACATTTTTTTTACACTGAAAGCCAGATTCTCTAACATATATGTAGGATGCAGACTGCTGATTTAAAAGAACAAAGTTGAATTTACTGAGAACTTGGCATTAGATGTTTTTAAAACTAGAAGTTTGAGTACATTTGATTTTTGTCTTTTCTTTTTTCCTAAGGGAAAAAAAAAATCAATGGTTTACTGCAGAGTAAGAGGTAAACTTGGTTTTGGTACAATTGATTCACCAGGTTGCTTGACTAAATAGACTGAAGAAAGAAGGAAGGAATCTGATTAAAAATATTTCTGATAATCTTAGAAAGAATATTCTGCAAGTTTATCTTTGTAATTAATTACAAAGTTGTGCCAGAGGCTGTGGAAGACCGTGCTGCAAAGAGAAGACATGAATTAGAGAGTTTTGACAAACAACTGATGCCTGCCTCTGACTTGGCAGAGTGCAGATCTCTGGGACTGTAATGAGCAGACAGGGAAACCTTGTTTACAATGTGAATGAGAGAATCTGAACATTCAAGTATAATGGGAAATTGGATGTTGTATAGATAGAGTGAAACTTTTTTTTTTTGTCAAGAAGAAAGGCAGAAATCCTTTCTTCTATTATTTGATGGCAAAACAACTCATATTCAAACTATGGTGTATGATTCAAGAAACACTAGAAAAGATCCACCAGACAGTCTATATGATAGTAGGCCCAGTAAATATTTTGTCCTGAGAGTAGCTATTGTCACTAAATAGGGGTAAATACTTAGGAAAACCAGGATTAAGTAAAAGCTAAAACTGTTTTCAAATATTTGCATTTGCTGATGCAAATCTAACTCCAAAGGGAAATAGCTTTCAGTAATTAGTTCCAGATGTACTTGTAAAAGTTACAATGAAAAGGTAATTATGTCGTAAATAGTGGGAATGCTTTTCTTCATCAAAGTGAGAGTTCCTTTATTCCTGGACTGATCAGTTAGCTGGGATAAGAAATGCACACTGGGAAGAGCAATTCTAAACCCCTGTTACTGATTCTCTAAATTACTCTTTCCAGGACAATCAGTATTTCCTTCAGGCAGATCCTCTTTCTGATGAATGGAAACTCTACACTGAATACATAGAACACATGATTGTGGATGGGCTGTTCAAAGCTATCAAGTGTTCTCTTCAGCATCTGACTGAAAACACTGAGACAACATTTAAATCCACTCCTTCATTTGAAGTGCAGCTTGTTCTTAATAGCGGTGAAATGACTTTTAAACCTTCTTTGGACTTAATGTCAATGGCAATTTCTGTGATATGGAGGCACTAATCAAAAACATCTATGATACTGCATCATCTGTACACAGATTTGTCAAATGCCTTGGAAAGACCCTTTTCAGGTATTGTGACTTTTGCTACTTTTCCTTTCTTTTTTATTTTAAAAATAAGAGTCACAATTGACCTTTCCTCTCGGCATTTGAATGTAGATTTTTTTCCCAGCCAAGTCACCCCTATCCAGTGGTTTATGCCAAGAAGGCTAGTATCTCAAGAGAGGCTGTGAGGCTTTTTCCCATCTGTTCACTGTGAGCTGTCATATTCTGCTCTCCTTAACCTTTGCCTCTCTTGTTTTATGAATGCATCCAGTCATTTCCATCAGCCACCAGCGCTTATCGTTCCAATAATAACTTTCATTTTTGTAACTTCTTTTATCCCACTTGCCCCATTGAGAGTGCCTTTCTAATACACACCAAAGTCTGCAGCTGGATGAATTATCTGCAAAGCTGGTTAATGAATTTACCTCCTACTTTTGCTTGTGTATTGTGGTCAGGCAGTCTTTGGCTTTACAGTGCTCGTCTTACTGAGCATTTGTTGTGACATGACTTCTATAGCTGTATTCCATGCTGGGTATTCCTCAAGAAACTGTTTGTTCCTTTATGATTATTGGTTGAATGTTTGCCCTCTTGGTTCCTCATTTCTCACCAAGACACCTGGTACTGTTTCTGCTCCCAAATCTGTAAGTGTCACTGAGCTTATACATCCACAACATTTTCCTTCTCTATAAGCTATGTGGTTATGTCCACAGACAGCAGACGAAAGTGGTTTGTGAATTATGGTGAAACAATTTGTGTAGATATTTAATGTCAAGGCAAGCTTCTTTGCAAGATTCTTTTTGCCAGACTAGCAGAACATGCAAAAATCTCTATGCTATTTCTTCCTTTTTAATTTTATTTTTTAATATGAGATGGAAGCAAATATCAGTAAATAAATGCATCAAAATATCACAGCTTATCCAGGGAAAAATAGATTAACTGTAAATTGCTTACACTGTATAATAGTGAAAAGTAAACAATTAAGGGTAAAATGGCAGTTGCGAAAAGAAAGTATGTTGATGGGACAGGAGAGAATGGAAAAGGAAGCTGGAGAAATGATGAGGTGAAGAGATAACAAAGGAAAAGATAGAAGAGGACAGGGGCAAATAGCCAGTCAGCTCAGAATTGTTCCTAAGGCTCTTTTGGCTTCTGCCATCTTGCTTTTTCTCTGAATTTCATGGCTACTGACTCCACAGTACTCAGTAACAAGGACGTGAATATTTACCCGCATTGCCTGTAGAGTGGGTTTGTTATGGGTCTGTCACTTCTGGGCTGGCTCTTTTGAAGCTAGGACCAAAGAGAAAAACTGGAAAGAAAGGTTGTAAACTCTGGTCCAGACACACAGAACCACATTCACATGTCACATCTGTGTTCTATGGACGTTGCATGTCCTCTTTCTTCTTTCTCCGTTGGGTAATGCAGTCTGTGGAAATGGAAATTGTGTTATTTGCAACACGCAACAGCTTGTACTTGTAAACTTTGCTTTGCAGATACACTTAGAAACAGGAAGGGCCCTTAGCTTTGACTCCAGACTTTAGTGAATCCATTACCTCAGCCAACAAAATAGTATCTTTGACCCCAGTGTTAGAAAGGGTGGGGTTTGTGAACTTCACTGAACCCTCTACTAGCCATAGCAGTCCAGCCAGTTGAGATACTTTCATCATCTCTCCATGGGATTAGAAATCTGTTCATGGACTAAAGAAAACTCTTGATGAAGACACTTGTACTCAACACTCCAAATTTTTGAGCTCTACTGGAAAGTGACACTGACGGTCATAAGGATCTGAATTACAACACTTCTCACTGGCAAGTGTTGTGAGTTAAATCAACATGCTGGAGGAGGTGAGTAATAACAAGTGCAATGTTTTGTGTCTGGCTGATGACAGTAGGTACTTTGAATTTTTTTTGTTAGCATGATGCATGAAACAGAAATTATAATATTTGAAAAATATGTATCCAAGGAGTTGTTTTCTATTAACTTGTTTCTAGGAGCAAACAGAAAACTTGCTGCTAACTGACAAGTTATGATTGTCATTGCCATCAGTACAGTGTTTTGGGTCTTGGCATGTAACTTGGCTTTAAGGACACCTTTTCTGTCTTCAATTTAATCTTTGCCTTCACTTCTTTTTCACTTTTGGGTGTTTAATTTAGCATGATGTAGATGAGATGGATACCCTGGAAGAAATAAGTCAAGTAGTTATGAAGAAGGGGAACTTGGTCACTGTTTTTGTTCTGGAGCAAGTTTAAAAAATAATTTTCTGAATAAACAGCAAGTTCACAAAAATGTTGATGTTTTTAAGGTGGTCACAATATCTTAGGAATAATTATTTCTTCTTTGGTTGGTGTGGACTGGATTTTTTACTCACTACTGTATTAAGGGCTTGTAACATTTCTGTGTCATCTTTGGTATAAAATTATATCTAAAATGCACTTCAAAATGGCACTTCTCACCATGCTGAAAAACTAGAGCAGGACTGTTTAGAGCATGAGGGCTGGTGACTAGATCAAAAATTGGCCATGTATGGTATTCTGAAGATCTGTTCTCTGTGAGGATAGCTCTTTTAAATTAGTGGCAATCCTGCTCTTCTAAAAGATGGATGTGGATCACAGTGCTGTACCCATCCCCTTAGATTCCCACCTGAACTATTTCCTGCTGTCAGACAGCATGGCCCTGCCTCTGATTCTGCAGCTCTAAGAATCCCATTAAGGTTATTACTTGAACCATATGCAGAAGATACAGAAAAGGAAGAGATGGTCAAGTGTAAATGAGTCCATGGTATTTCTCAAGAATATCTTGACTTACATTCTCCTCTCCCTCTCCTCTCCCTCTCCTCTCCCTCTCCTCTATACATGATTCTACTTCTCTTTAATGAGAAGTGTTTATCAATGCTGCACCAGCATTGTCCTCCTAGAAGTCAATTAAAATCTTTAGGAGAAAAACTTTTTGTCAGTGGGAGGCTGTGTTTTCACCCAAGTTGTCATAAGCTAAAGGCAGTTTTAAACTATGGATCTCCTTTATTAATGAAACATAGATCTTAAGGCTAGACAGGACCATTAGTTTATGTAGTCCACCTTCCACAGAACAGGATTTCCAGGTTGCACAAATGTGCCCTAGAAGGCACACCTGGAAATTTTTACCTTTATTTTTGTGTTGAGTAATCTTAATCTTGCAGGATCAGGTCATTCCTTGTTTGTGCAGGTAGGTCAGGTAATTAGCAGCTTAATTGCTTTGCTTGTGTGCAAACTGTCAGGGCCCTGAGTGCACTAATAGGTCTTTAATTGTCCTGCACAGCCCCACCTGGGAGCTTCACCCCACACCCAGGGGAGTTTACTTAAACTCAGCCCTGGGCATTCAGTTTCTCACTGAGCTACATGGCAGGTGTGCCTGTCTTCAAGCCTGCCTCTATAAGCCTGCCTCTATAGCCCTGCCTCCAGGGTGGATCTGGGCTTGGTTCTATGTTCTAGGTAGGAATGCTCTAGGTATGGTCTCCTGGATGGACTTCCCCATGGCTGTATGGTGGTTGTACCTCCTGGAGGTACCCAGGACCTGGTTTATTGCTGGCTGCACCTGAGGCTATTGATGCACCTGGTTACAAGCACCTGGCTCTGCTGTTACACTTAAGGCCCTGTGGGACTGTACCCTTGGTTGCTGAGGGTGTTGTCTATGCTGGGGTGGCCTTCTGTTCCTGGCTCACCTTCCCTTGGGAAGCAGCCTGCCCTTGCTGCTCCCTGGACAATATGTGCCTATTTTTGCGCTCAGAGGTGCAGAAATGGTCTCAGATGATACATGCAAATTAAAGATAATCATAGAATCATTATGGTTGGAAAGGACCACCAGGATCCTCAAGTCCAACCTTCATCCTAACATCTCTCTGGCCACTAGACCATAGCCTCAAGTGCTACATCTACTCGTTTTTTAAACACCTCCAGGGATGGTGACTCCACCACCTCCCTGGGCAGTCTGTTCCAGTGCACAACCACTGATCTCTTTAAAAATTTGAGCCATGCTCTTTAATGTAACTTTAATTATGGAAGTGCTGACAGATCAAAAGTTGAAGCAGTAAAAATAGCACCAATGTAATATTTGACTGTTTTACTATGTAAAACACTAGTCCTTTATGAATCAGAGCTTTGCTTTCAACCTGATTTTTCCAAATGACTAAAGGTGTTTCTGTAGTAATTTGTTTTTCCCTGGCATGATTTACAGGAAGAGTGAAGACTTACACTGCATATGAAAATGGGGAATCTTTCCAAATAATTTCTTCACTCTTCAATTCTAATCCTTCATGCCTCTTAATGCAAATGAAAAATAAATTTCACCAAGGAAATAACCTTCTTAAAGTACAGTTTATAGACAGATATTTTATTATGTTCTTATTTATGAATGCATTGTCAGAGGATTGCAAGTGTTTATTAAACTTCTAGCCAACTTGCTTCAAATAGTGATTGGAAGCCTTTTTGAGAAACATGAGTTGCAAGGAGGCTGTGAGGTTAAGCTGCATCACAGAACTGTGGAATTATGTAGAATGAGATACAGAGTAAGCACAAATGTTTGCAAAAGTCCAGTGTAAGTTTTCCAAAACAACAACAAAAAACAATTTATCTTTGTGTAGTTGCCTTTAAGCTACAGTGTCTGTGCACATTGTGAGCAAGTCTCAGTCCATACTCAACAACACTTGTGGCTGACCTTTTTGTCAGCAATAGGTGCTTATAGAGTAGATGAGCCTTTGGGATGTCTAAAAGCAATGTAAGGCTTACGACTTCTTTGTGACCAAACTGAGGTCAAGCACACCCTTGTTAAGAGCTAGGCAGGTTAAGCAAAAGCACTTAACACTAAGTTTGGGAATTATTAATACATTCAGTTGTAAGAATATGCATTTTTTCACTCTTTTTTCAGTTGAAAGCAATGACATTGGAATGAACAAGAACATGGGTCCCATGCTGATGTCACCACCACAGTTTGGGGTTTTTTGATAATGGGATGACCTACACAGCACTAGGAATGCTAACATTGAATGGAAGGCACTTTCTCAAAGGGGAAAGAGGGTCTTTGCCCAAGAGAGTGCAGGGCTGGTTGACAGATCTTTAAATTATATGTGAAGGGGGACGGGGTAATAATGTCAGGATTATCAGTGAAAAGCAGCAGGATGACACACCAGGGTTAGAAGAATGGGGTGACAGTAAGGGCCTTCAACCCATTGCCCTGAGGCATGCTGTAGACACTGCAGTACAGTCAAAGACTAACAGAGATGAGCCAGGGGCCCCTGAGGAAATAGAAGCAGCCATGAAACACCCTGGGGGGGAAATAAAGGGATGTCCCTCTAGGAAGGTGACATGGCCAGCAGCCCAGCTGAAGTGCCTATATACCAATGCATGCATCATGGGCAATAAACAGGAGGAACTGGAAGCTACTGTGCTACAGGAAGGCTACGATATAGTGGCCATTACTGAAACTTGGTGGGATGAATCCTATGACAGGAGTGTGGCTATTGATGGCTATAAGCTGTTCAGAAGGGACAAGAGTGGAAGGAGGGGTGGAGGTGTTGCCTTCTATATTAAGAAATGGATAGACTGTGATCAGCTGTCCTGAAAGAATAGCCATGAGAAGGTCGAAAGATTATGGGTAAGAATTAGGGATTGAGACAAAAAAGGGAGCCTTGTGGTTGGTGTCTACTACAAGCTGTCCGATTAAGGGGGGCTTATTGATGAAGCCGCCTTATTCCAGCTCCAGGAGACATCACACTCGCAGGCTCTCATCCTGCTGGGGGACTTTAACCACCCTGACATTTGCTGGAAAAGTAGCATGGCAAGCTGTAGGCAATCCAGGAGACTCCTAGAGTGCCTAGATGACAACTTCTTAAGGCAAGAAACAGACAGCCCTACCCGAGTGGATGCGATATTGGTACCTGATGGTCAACAAATGCAAGTGAACTCAGGGACATTAAGGATGGAGGCAGCCTGGGCTGCAGTGATCATGCACTAGTGCAGTTCACTGTTCTAAGGGGCATGAGGCAGATGAAAAGCAAAGTCTGGACCCTAAATTTTAGGAAAGCAAACCTCCATCTCTTCAAGGAGTCAGTCAACAGGACCCCCTGGGAAA